>WPIO01000217.1:0-306854 GCA_009760855.2 Cristatella mucedo
TAAAAGCTAGCAAAATTCACAAGAAGCACGCCGCCGAGCTCTGGCGTGCCGAGGGCCGAGAGCAACATCTTGCGCAGCTACGCGGCCGCCAGCAGGCCGTCATTCGCACGTCCGGTTGAGAGGTCAGTGGGTCACCACCGTCTCAGCGCTTGGTCGCCATCTCGCATACGAGCTAGTGGCTGACTGCTTGGCGTGGATTGCGATCCAGATCGCTGCGATCCTTGTAAAAGTATTTGTAACTTGCGGATAGAAAACCGACAGTGTTGACACGCCCTACTCTGGAGAAGGACATCAACAGCTAAAGTCATCGAGTACTTGGTGAGATGAAGAGCGCGCTCTCTTTTTCGCCCCCATCTTTTCAGTGTCGTTCCGAATAAACCATTCGATCGCACTGCCGTGTGTAGGTATTTTACTAGGTTGCTCTGTTACTTACCCTCGATGCTGGGCCGGCGACGCTCCCGAGGCTTGTTGCCGGAAGCCGCTTGTTGCCGGAAGAGCTGCCGGCGCTCCGGATTCATGGACCCTTGGCCCAACCCGAAGCAGGAAATTAGAAAAATCCAGTTCTGACCAGCTTTCGTATGAGTAGTGAAGCGCGATCATTCTAGAGTGTATTGAAAAGAGCTTCTCAAAAGCGTGACCCCGTAGGTTTATCTTTGTCGTAATTATGCCAGCAGGAACACGCGGATCACTCGATAGCCTGACAATCAACACTGATATCTCAAGACCCATGTCATGTATCTTAATTTAAGTAATAAGACAAGTTATATTATGTGACAATGTGTTTTGAAACACCGATCGGAAGAGCCTTGTGGCAAGACTAACTGCCAGAAAGGCGTCTTACCGCCGATTTCGGCCGCATGGCAGGCCGGTCGCCATGCCCGGCAGCATATGTTGGTTTTACGCAGAATTATACATGTGTACACAGAAATAAATATATTATCATTGTGTTCTATAAGAACTCAAATTTAGGCGAAAATTAAGACGCTCTTTAATGTGAAGCGAAACCACATATTAACCCCCTCCATCCGACCTTCACCTTGTTCCAGGGTCCGTCTTCCGGGCTGCCAGCCACCGCCAGCATGGATCTGAATGAGCTTGCGAGCCATGGCATGGATGTTTTCCTCGTCAACGGGCTTAGGCAAGACTTGTTAGTTCTGTATGCGTGTAAATTAGAGAAGATTTAGATTGAGAGGTCCCTAAGCTCTAGACAAGTCTTTAGTGTGCTCAATACTTGTGAGCCATTGAGTGCACATTTACTAAGCCTGGGTACTAACATGCGACGTTAGAATTCTTCTTGTGCTTTGGGAATGCGCGGCCTCTTTCTTAGTTCGTAGTTTTTTCAGCTTTTGCCTGCCTCATCCCCCCTGTCTTATCTTGTACGCTTGGTAAGGTGGCACTAGATGGCCTGGTTGTTAGCCGACTGAGGGTTATGCTTGCACGCTGTCATATAAAGGAGTGATGGACAAGTGCAGTCCGTCCACGCAAAGTCGCAGTACTAGTGAACGCTACCTTTATCTCCTTTTGACAGGAGTTATTTACTAGTAGCGTTTCCTATTTGGGCCCGTCATGCAAGCAGTCGGGTGTCATATTTTGTATTATTGACATCGATGTCAACAGTGGGCTGTGAGCGTAGTATATGTATAATTTTATACATATTCGCAAGCAATAGCTTTCTTTCATCATTACAAACATCTGGATCGTCGCTTCTAGTGGATGACTCAGTGCTAGGTCCGGTTCTTTTCACGGTTTATACTCTCCCTCTTGCTGATGTGATTGCCAAGCACAATCTAGGCTTGCACTTCTATGCAGATGACACTCAGTTGTACCTTTGCTTTGATCCCTCCCAGCCTTCGGGCGCCTCAAATCACTTGCTGCATGCATTGATGACATCCGCACATGGATGGCAGCAAATTTTCTAAAACTAAACGATGATAAAACGAACTTACTAATTATGGGCAAACCCAGTGTGATTCAGAGATTGGTAAGGCTGACTTTCAAAATTGGCTCTGCCAGCATATCTCCAGCTGAATCAGCTCGAAATCTAGGTGTCATATTCCAAAGTGACCTCTCGTTAGACGACCACATCAGCTCCACAGTCAAATCTGCCTATTTTCAGCTTCACAACATTGCTGAAATTCGGGCTTGTTTAGTTATCTGATACCACGTCCAAGTTGGTCCATGCATTCGTGACATCCCGTCTCGACTTCTGCAACTCACTGCTCGCTGGCCTTCCGGCATGTGCGATCAGGCGATTGCAGCTGGTGCAAAACTCTGCAGCTAGGCTTGTCTGTCGTGAGCGTCACAGTTGCCACATTACTCCACTTCTCGCCGACCTGCACTGGCTACCAGTCAAGCAACGGACTGACTTCAAGGTTTCGTCGCTCACTGTTAGGTCCCTTCATTCTATGGCTCCAGCCTATCTCTCAGATATACTACCCCATCAGGCCAAGCATTGTACCACCCGCTTTTCGGAATCCTACAGTCGTTCCCTGAGGGCCTTTTAGTATTATATAGTGCACTAAGCATTGCAGAATTGCTCTGGTTCAGGTGGCGATTAGCCCTGGCTTGACATTTAAAAGAAAAACGCACAGCAGGGTACCCATGAATTATCCATGGCGTGTTCCTGCCTGCTTGCAGTGTGCGTGTTAAAATTGGCCAATTGACACTTCCTATCCTGTATATGTAACATACGCAGAAAGAGATTTTCTTCTTAGGGCACTTTGCAGGTGGCTATTTTTATTATCCTATTCATATTATTATTTTGTCATTATTTGTTGTGAGGCTGTCACTGTTGTGCTTGTACATGTCGTATGTGAACCACAATGTGTAGTGCGTCATTGGGGAAATCGCAGGCTTATTCGATTGCTCATCAAGCACATATGGTGACTTGTCAAAAAACTGCTTGAAAACCATTTTGAGCTACCATAGGTCTAACATTAATGAAGTATAATTTTTGATGCAAATATATTTTCAAGTATGTGACTTGATTGCTTGACGGTTGAAGGACGTTGCTGTGCTGACTGTCTCGGTACAAACGGCTTTGCATGCTTCTGTAGGCAAGGTACTTATTGTAATTAACTCACGGGTTCTCTCCCAGCTAGCTGTGCAGCCCCTGCTTCCTTCACTCGAGAATTACCTACGATGGCTTCAATGGCTACTGCTTACTTAAGTGGTCATTTCCGGTGCATCCGTACACTGTTCAGTGTATCAAATGAAAGCGTTTTTAAGTCGATACCTTGGCAGGTGATTCACGAGCCATGCAGAAGTCTACATTGTAGTTCTTAAACGTCCATTACAGAATGCAAGTCATTCGGAAAATGCTTCAGGCCATCGAAAAAGGATGCTCAATTATTGATTACGCCAAGTCAATTGATGTGCTAGTTGCCTTGCACATGCTGAAGCAGGCGTGCCTCCTAGTATCGCCGGCTACGATCCGAAACGGTTTCAGAAAAGCTGCCTTTCCAACTGTTGGTCTGATGACAATAATGACGGTGTTCTGCCGATTCCAGCAGTGGCTGCTGAGCTAAGCGAAGCACACAAGATTTTCAGACTTTTTAAATTACACTGTTTAAATGATTAGTATTATTATGTATGCCTTGATTATTTTATGATGGTAAATTGGCAATAAAGAAAATCTGTGACTTTTTCAGTAATATTAGTCCCACTCTGCATATAGGAGTACTCGGCATATAGAAGAAGACCCATTAGCCGGCCCGAGTGTATTCTTATAAGGAGTCGACTGTATGTGTGTGTGTGTGTGTGTGTGTGTGTGTGTGTGTGTGTGTGTGTGTGTGTGTGTGTGTGTGTATATATATATATATATATATATATATATATATATATATATATATATATATATATATATATATATATATATATATATATATATATATATAGTGATGTAGTGACACCCAAGAGCATATGCACTAACCATGCATTAGGTAATGATAATACTAATAGTAAGGAGGCACTGGTTTAGCAACCTAAGAGAACAAAATCTGTTAATTAAAGGTAATTTAGCATACTCAAGTAAGGAAGCATGCCATTCGCTCAGAGGATGCTGTAAAAAACACGTGGGTCAGGTTTCGGCGAGCAGCCGACCTGTGGATGTGGTTTGTAAACCTGAGGTTGCAAAGCTTCAAGCCTCGATGATCGGAGGCACTTAATCGAAGCGGTGTCTTCAGATTACATTTCTTAATGGATGCTTGTTAATTCGGCCTTGGTACCGGGTTTAATATTGTTAACATAAGTTTTTTTGCATTAACAATTTCCTGTCACTTTTCTAGCTGCACGTACCGATGCTTAGCAGGCAACCATCACCCGAGACATCTCACTGAACTGATATGTGTAGGTGGCCATATAGTTAATGCTGAACATTTGTACATCATTTACAAATGTTTTTAACATTTACAATGTAGATGCTGCACATTTGCACAGCTCCCCAATGCACAATGGAGTTGCTCGGCTGGGTCGAGCTACTGTTGCTTCCCTCTGCGGTTGCTTTCTCGAATTCTTGGCTTATTGCTCGGTATTTGGCAGTGGCAAGGATTTAATCTCTCTTCCTGAAAATTGGAAACTTCATATCGATTGCACTTGAGATATGCTGGATAGCCCTATCAGGTATTGCTTGAAAGGTGCAGTCATCCAGGTCTCATCCGAGTGAGAATGCATTACTGCAGAGTGGCAGACTTCACCGTGTCACGTGGTGTCATGCCTGGCCTAAGCATGATACTTGTTTGCTTTTGCATGCAAAGCTAATGCTAATGCAATGCTAAGCAGGAGACAGTGCAATTTCTAACGATTGCTTGGTGATACTCTTGCATCTGAGTTGTTCAGTGCCTAGATAGAGATTTGATTCTCCCAAGATGCTCTAAAAGCGACGTGTTATTATTAATGTAACCTCCTTAAGATAGGAATGAATCCGTGGGAAATGTGCAGATTTCTTTGGCTTCATTCCCGACTTGTGTCACGACATACCCTGACTTGACTACATTTAAAATTGATTGACCCTATTTTTATGTATAGAAGTGCCCCGATGCATTGTGTTTGCGTGGCTTACTGACTCGTAGCTAATAGACAAGAGAGAGAGATAGAGAGAGAGAGAGGGAGATTGAGCATATGCATGTGTTTGTTTGTGTGCATATGTGTGTGTGTGTGTGTGTGTGTGTGTTTGCATGTGAGTGAGTTAGTGAGTGAGTGTGCCTGCATCTGGATGTGGGTGAGTGTGCCTGCATTGTATGGCAATGAGCATGCCGGTGTGCATGTGCTTTTTTGGGATTTGTATCGGTGTACGGCTGTTTGTGCAGGTGTGTGCATGAACGTGTGAGCAATATGGGTTGCTCACTGCTGCACGCAGGCTGCCTCTTTCCCAGGACATTCATTTACCGGTTTATCAAGGTCCATGCTTGAAAACTAGAGAGCACTGTAGTCGGTTCATCGTGTCCACCTGTTTGGGCCTGTGTTATGATCAATGCTCCGTTCCCATGCTCGGTAGTGAAGTCGCTATTGCTGGTTTCCCTGTGGCTACTTTCTAGGCCATGGTTGCACAAAGCAACGCTCTGGATGAAGAAGTCGATATGCTGCGATGCTGCCTGTGCAGCGACCAGCTGCAGCGACCGCTTCTCCTCGGCTGCCTGCACAGCTGCTGCGACCGCTGCGCTGACGGCGCTGCTGTGGACGCGGCGGCCAGTGCTAGCGGCAGCTCGATCGTCGTGTGCCCTCTGTGCAATGAGGCGACGGATGTCGGCACCAAGTACTACAACTCTTTCATCCAAAGCCGCTTGCTGCTTCTCCAGGTGATCGACGGCCAAGCCGCGTGCGGATTTTGCGACGACGGCGACGCCGACGGAGCTGCCGGGGGCTGTGGCCCGGCTGCAGCCCAGAGAGCTGAGAAGTGGTGCCCCGAGTGCAGGAAGTTCCTCTGCGCTGACTGCTCCCCGCAGCACAAGAGGATCCTCAAGCACCACGCCGAACTCTGGCTGACCGACGTAGCCAGCAAAGGCAAGCTGCTGCTCGACGCCGTCACGTGCCCACGTCACGTGACAAACGCCCAGGATTTCGTGTGCACCGACTGTCAGACGCTGGGCTGCCACGCCTGTGCGAGAGCGTGCATCCAAGCTGGCCACGGCGTGCTAGCCGTGGGCGTGCTCACTGAGCAGTACGTGTCCAAAGTGAAAGAGAGCATTGGCAGTCTGAAGCGCCAGCTCGAGAGCAAGGCGGCCATGTTTCAGAGCTACGACTGCCTGCTCGGCGACCTGGACGCCGCACGCCGAGCGACGCTGGACGAGCTGAGGGCGAACAAGCGGCGCCTTCTAGACGTCGTCGACGTCGTGTTCGTCGAGGCCGAGGAGATGGCCAACAGCATGTACGACGACGTTTTCGACAGGGCGTCGGAGATGGTGCGAAAGGCACACGAGCTGAAGGGAACCGTGCACAGCTCGATAAAGTACAGCAACTTCGTCTTGGATGTGCCGGAAGTCAGCATCGTGCTCCAGCAGCACAAGCTGCTGCTCTCGAGGCTGAGCAAGCTGGCCTCCAGCTTGAAGGGGATGAGCGGTCCGGCCGCCACTTCGGGCGTGGTCAAGCTGCAGAGCGCCATGCCGACATGCTTGGATGAGGTGCTAAAGCAATGGCTCGGGCAGCCCGTTATGCGGCCAGGTAACCTTTAACCCTAACCTTTATTCAGTACTTGGTGCTCGTGAGCCTTTCGGGTGTCATCGACCGCTGATTTACTCGATTTTTCGTTCTCGCGACGTGACCGTTTTTGGCGTTTGTAGACTTTAACTGTGACACAATTTGGAAGGAAGAATTCCAAAAAGGGGTTTTCCTCGGGAGTTCCACTAATTCTGGTATGTTATGCAGTTGCTTCATTTACTTGCCTGGTTTTGGCTGCTATAGAAGAGCCAGTTGGTTGTCAACTATGACTGGCAAGCCAGGGCTCATTATAATTATCTGGCGCCCAGACACCTTGAGACGTTCATGCTTTGCATAACGTAGGCCTTTGTGGATGCTGTTATGACTGCTCGACTCTAGTCTGGGTAGTCGCACAGCATGCTTTCGATGCGTGCATGCAATGCGCCATCACCTGAAACTCGAAATATTCGAGCAGTTACGGCACTGCCCTCGATGTCCTGCATGCAGGGGTGACAGCAACTCGGTATTAGAAAAACACGAACAACAGCCTCTATATTAATGGCCAATGTGGCAGGTGAATTGCAACAGACTCGTTTACAGAGCTTACGCTCAGCGCTCTGACACACCGACCGGCATGCCGTAACTGCAAGAGAACGACTGCGGTCAGGCCCACGCTTTGTATAGTGACCAGATCATTAGTAATGCAATAGTTTCGTTCTTACATAACAATTGCATCATGCTGCTCATAAGCCTCGGCTGATTGCGGCTATTTCGTAAGTGGCTCTCAGTTATAATCCAGCGGCCGAGCTCCTAGTTTGCAATTTAGGTTCAGCTGTCAAGTCCAAGATCGCGGGCATTGCTCTCTGCGTCTATGCATTGTCCGTGTACTTGTCTTGACTTCTGTAACTCACTGCTTGCAGGTCTTCAAATATTAATAACAATAATAATATAATAATATTAATGCACTTGTTAAAGCGCCCTCAGAGAACTTAATCTCTTTCTTGGCTCATTACATTTGCTGCAAAGGGAAATGCCATTGAATGGTGAGTAATATCATGCTTGAAAAACAAACAAAAACAATAACATGGTTAGGGGTGACATGCACAGGGTCAGCATGCAAATGTGGTTAGTGGCAGCATGCAGTGTTAGCACGCATAAGCACATGAAGTACGAATCACAGGGACCCACTAAATGCTGTCCTAAATAGGTATTTTTAATTCCTTTTTAAATGTGGTCAGGTCAGGGGATGTTCTGACGCAGGTCGGGAGGGAGTTCCAGGCTTTGGGAGCATACGAACTAAATGCACGGTCTCCAAAGGATTTGAGGTTTGTACGAGGTATTGGTAGTCTGTTGGATTCCGAAAAGCGGGTGGTACAATGCTTGGCCTGATGTCAACTATGACTGGCAAGCCAGGGCTCATTATAATTATCTGGCGCCCAGACACCTTGAGACGTTCATGCTTTATCATTAGTAGTGCAATAGTTTCGTTCTTACATAACAATGCATCATGATGCTCATTAGCCTCGGCTATTTTGTAAGCGGCTCTCAGTTATAAACCAGCGGCCGAGCTCGTAGTTTGCAGTTTAGGTTCAGCTGTCAAGTTCATGATCGCGGGCATTGCTCTCTGCGTCTATGCATTGTCCGTGTACCTGTCTTGACTTGTGTAACTCACTGCTTGCAGGTCTTCTGCCTGAAGATTAAGATGCTTACGGCAGGTGCAAAACTCGGCAGCCTAGGCTTAACTATAAGGAACGTACCGGCGGCCGCATTAGACCGCTTCTCACCGACTTGCACTAGCTCCGATGAAGCAGTTTATCCACTTCGAGGTTCTGTCACTCACTTTCGGTCCTTTCATTCTCGTGCTCCAGCCTACTCATCCGAAATGCTTCCTAATCAAGCCTCACTGGAATCTACTTCCTACTAATAACGCGACGTCCCTTACACCATGGGCTTGACGACATTCAAAAAGAAGCTAGAAACCCACCTGCTCCTCAAAGCGTTTGCATCGTCCGCGAGATTTGTGCTATGCATGGTTTTCCTTGCTGATGCTGTGCATGCTATCATCTACTGAGTGTCATGCTTCCTCTTTAGCATACGTGCAAGTGCCTGGAAAGAGATTTAGTTCTCTTAGCGTACCATGTAAATGTCTTTATATTAATTGTTATTATCAGCTGCAGATTCGTCTCCTTTCTTTACTCTTAGATGCCATTTTCATAAGAATGTACTTTAAATGTGGGTTATGCTCAGTTTTATCATTCAAGTGCAGTCAGATGCCACCGTCCTGCTCGGCGTATGCTGGAAGCCTGCTGCCAATGCAAGCCCCCAGCGAGTGTGTCTGTCTGTTACATTAGTCTTACCCTGGGTCTGAATCGGTTCACTGTTGTGACACCCTGCCTTACGTTGCCTATATGTGGCCCCCAATAGTCTGCCAATCTTGTTCTTCTACTTCCCTCACTCTTTCCCTCGGTCTCTAACTCAATGATATTTGCGCACACACACACAACACACACACACACAACACACACACAAACACACACGAACACACTTTGTCTGCCTTTGTCTCTTTCTCCCATTTTTTGTCTATTGTTTGCTCTCTCCTTATCTTTTTCTTGCTCTTTTCATTCATTCTGTCAGGCTCCTCTATTTTTTCCTCTCTTTTTCTCACTCACTCTTAATTTTTTCTCCTGTTTCACTATATATTTCTCTCTCTCTCTCTCTCTCACTCTCAGTATCCCTTACCTTTTTATTACTTCTGATTCTCTCATTCATTCTCTCACTCCCTCTCTCCCTCCTTTATCTTGATGCATTTAACTCCATTGACCACACTCGTTGATTCATCCAGCTGCCGTAGCCTTTGCTGACCTTCGCCTTGACTTTTGCCCTCGCCTTGTCTCACGTGCCTACTACATCGTTGCAGCTGTCGAATATGGAACTTTGGCAGATGCAACTTGCTTGCGCAAGGAAGTGGGTCCGGCCGTTTACCAATTATCTGCTGCCTTCGACTGTCACGACCTAGCGTTTAGTTCCAATGGCAGGTTGCTTCTGCTAGCTGCAGGTGTAGATGGCCTGCTGGAAGTTAACATCACGAGTAGAAAACAGACTCAGTGGCTGCCTGCTACGACAGATGGCAAACGTCAGAGTGTTGTCAGTGTCGCCTCACTTGCAGACGGCTCGGTCGTCGTGAGCCTTGACCATTTGTCGTGTGCTATCGTCTCCAATAGGACCAATAATGGACAATGGCACTTGGAGAGATACATCACTGCACTTCAGAAGCCATTCTTCTCATTGTCGGCCTACGGCAATCTGGCTGCGGCTGCCGAGGGCATGCCGGGTATAGTTGACCAGGCTTCGGCATTCGTTGACAAGGTGTCAGCATTCGTTGTCGTGTCACTGTTTGGCGATGGAATGCAGGTGAGGCAGCCGGTCGACTGCTGCATTAAGAGCCTTGCTCTCACGGCCGATGCTGTCGTTATCACCAGTCGATGTGAGGAGCGCTTCAAGTCTGGCAGATACGCGTGGACCATTGACGGCTATGCGTTCAGTGGAAGCAGGCTGTGGACGATCGAGCACCAGTATCGTACCGTGCTTGACGCGTGGGTCGCTGACGGTGGGGAAGCGATTTACCTGCTGGTGGAAACTGGTAAATTCGAGATTGTGTCCATTGATCAACGGCAGGGGCAGCGGCTTGCCGAGCTGACATTGTCACCAAAGATATTGCAGGAGCTGTCACCAATGAAGCTATCGTCTGGTCTTGTGCCGTACAACGGATACAGTGGACACATGTTTGCTTTCCTTGCCTGGAATCGTCGCGAACTCTTTCTTTGCCGAGACCCTCTATAAAATGTATAACCTCCTGCTTCACAGCTAGCTGGGGCAGTAGCATTCTTGTGTTCTTTTTTGGTAAGACCGACTTCCTATATGTTCGTGTGTGAAGAGAGTGCCACTTGTTAATGGAACTGACCCTCTTTGGGCTCAAGAGCCAAGCGAGAGGAGGGAGCTTTCGCCAGCGACAGCTGAGCCCAACGTTATGTTGTATATGTTTAATTGCAAAGCTTGGGTTTTTGAAAGGGAGTAAGAGACACCATTACCACTGGTGTGACTGCCACTGAGGAGCACGTGAAATCAAGCAAGAGAAATAAGTGAGAAAGAGATCGCAGGAGACTAAATATTAGATCATAATCGGACTAAGATTAAAGCCAAGGATAGTGCGATGAAGGATTATGGCCTACCTGTGGTATAAGTGGCAAGTCAGATGATTAGAAAATCGAATCAGTTGGCCCACTGCAGGTTGCTCACCTAAGTTACTGCAGCAAGCACTACTCAGCTGAGTGACTGCAGCAAGCAGTACGTACAGCTGTCGAGGCGCCTAGACAGTGGTCATATTAAGTTGGTTCATGCATTCGTGACAAAACCATCTCGACTTCTGCCACTCACTGCTCGCTGGCCTACCGGCATGTGCGATCAGGCGATTGCAGCTGGTGCAAAACTCAGCAGCTAGGCTTCTCTGTCGTGAGCTTCGCGGTTGCCACATTACTCCACTTCTCGCCGACCTGCACTGGCTACCAGTCAACCAACGGATTGACTTCAAGGTTTTGTCGCTCACTTTTAGGTCCCTTCATTCTTTGGCTCCAGCCTATCTGTCAGATATACTACCCCATCAGGCCAAGCATCGTACCACCCGCTTTTTGGAATCCAACAGTCTACAAATACCCGTACAAGCCTCAAATCCTTTTGGGAGACCGTGCATTTAGTTCGTATGCTCCCAAAGCCTGGAACTCCCTCCCGACCTATGTCAGAACGTCCCCTGACCTGACCACATTTAAAAAGAATTTAAAAACACCTATTTAGGACAGCATTTATTGGGTTCCTGTAATTTGCCCTTGATGTGCTTATGCGTGCTGACACTGCATGCTGCCACTAACCACATTTGCATGCTGACCCTGTACATGTCACCCCTAACCATGTTATTCATTTTGTTTGTTTATCAAGCATGATATTACTCACCATTCAATTGCATTTCCCTTTGCAGCAAATGTAAAGTGCCCAGAGAGAGATTAAGTTCTCTGAGGGTGCTTTATCAAGTGCAATATTATTATTATTATTATTATTATATTCAACTAATTTCTCTAATAGTCTCCTTAAGCCTATGCATGTTGGCTATGGTGAACGATGGACTCTAGTTAAGCTGGTTAGTTTTACTTCACTTTCTTATGAGCTGTCAGTTGCTGTGGAAGGCTGGAGTGAACGAACTCTTAATTTTGCTGCATCGTTTGTGTGATTGTCTTGCATCGTGACCGAAGCTTATGCATGTAAACTTGTATGACAAGTTTTTCATAAGAAAACAATTTGCGTTCGAGCCTTTTCATATTGTTGCCTGCACGGCATTAGTACTACACCTACTTTTGCTGACTTTGTTTCATGTCGACGACGAATGACAAGATTCGGCGATTTTATTTCTCTAGCTGCCTGGTAGTCTAGCTGTAGGCTTTTTTGTGACCCTTTTTGTAGGTGAGTTCACTAAGGACCTTCTGTAGCTTCTTCAATGTTCAAACATGCTGGAGCCACTGTAGTCGGATCGATAAAGAACGCTAAACAGCTACTCGCGAGCTTTTCAGCAACGGAAGCAAAAGCTGTGGGGAATGATGCAATGGTAGCTGAAAATGAGGTATAGGCGAAGGCTATCTATGAGATGCCATGCTTCGGCCGAATGTGTGCTAATCAGCACCGTCTTGAAATTAGGTGCCAACAGCTATAGCTAAAAATCGAATTAATTTTCTTCATACGCGTCCAAACAATGTAACGTATAGCCGTCTGTAACTCCACAAAGTCATAAAGACTATGCGGGTGTTAACGCAGGAGAATTTTGTATAGTCCATTCACAGCCTAAGCAGCTTTTGTTAAGCATTCGGTAGCCAACAGATTTCGTCTCACGCAGCAACGAGAAAGTGGGACGCATAAGCAGAGTCAGGAGAGCAGTTGAGGTAGTGAGTAGTATGGAAGTAGCAGCTCAGGACCGCTGAAAAGGATGAGCTATAGTCGGCAGCAAGAGAGTAGTTGTCGTTGCGTAAGAAGCCTTGCAATATCTCACTCAGTCAAACTGGGTGACTCTACGTGGAAGATGATGGACCAGCCCAGTTTGAAGATTAGTCTTCCAGTTTATAAATGATTATACTAAATATTATTTGTTTGATTTTCATTTGAGAAAGCTGTCATCTGACGAGTTAGCCGTCATATGATGTCATAACTCCGAGCAGTTTCTAATTCCAATAATATCAATGTAATAATTATAATGGTAAAATGAGTGTGAAGTGCTCTCAGAGAATATATTCTCTTTCTAGGCACTTTCAATGCTGTAAAGGAAGCATGATCGAATGGTCAATGTTATGGGTGCCCCAGTATCAAACACTATATTACATGGTTAGAGGTGGTGTGCATAGGGTCAGCATGCGAAGGTAGTGGCAGCATGCATTGTCGGCACGCATAAGCACACAAAGGACGAATCACACGGACCCATTAAATGCCGTGATAAGTAGATGCGTGTAGCTTCCCTTTAAATGTCGACAAGTCAGGGGATGGTGTAGATGATCGATGATGATCGGGAGTGAGTTCCAGGCTTTGGGAACATATTAACTAAAGGCACGGTCTGCAAAGGATTTAAGGTTCTTATGTGATTTAGCTAAACGATTTGATTTAGAAAGCGCTGGTACGCTGCTTAGCCTGTTGAAAAAGTTAATCGGATAGATATGCTGGAGCCAAAAAATGGAGGGACCTAAAAGTGAGTGAGCCAACCTTGAAGTCGACGTGCTGCTAGACTAAAAGCCAGTGCAAGTCGGCGAGAAGTGGTGTGATGTGGCAACAGTGATGCTCACGACAGACAAGCCTTGCTACCGAGTTTTGCGCCAGCTGTAAGCCCCTAATTGCACAGGCCAGTAGACCAGCAAGCAGTGAGTTATAGAAGTCAAGACGGAATGACACAAATGCGTGGACCAATTTAGATTTTGTGTCCCTGTGTGAACGAGACCAAATCTTGGCAATGTTGTGTAGCTGAAAGTAGGCAGACTTGACTGTGGAGCTGTGGTCGTCTTGTACCCAGGCTGGGTTTGGTTGGCTGGGACCAGGCAGCTGTAATGAGGGTCACCGGCTAGGCCGGGGTCGGACCTATGCATTATGCATTGCCGGATGTGTGGTGACGAAAGGTCACCGGGGCTCTGGGGTACGGGAAGTTGGCCAAGTAAATCGTGGTGTTGTTGGAGGCTCCCGGTCTCGCCGAGTTATGCACCTGGATTCGTGCAGGCGTGCTCCAGCGATGCTGCCACGCACGCAAGGGAACGAGTACCCAAGGCCCGAGCGAAGCTGGATAGCTCGCTCGTTGTTGACTTGTTTATTCCGCGTTCCCCATGTAGCGTGTTCATGACCCCCCGTGTGTTGGTGTCTTTCGGTGGAAGCTTACGACTGTGGTAGTTGTCGGCTCGGACTAGCCAAGCAGTTACTCAGCCAGCCGGGTTTTGGACGGCGTACGCTCGTACTGTTGGACTCGGAGTCGGTACAACGACAGGACTGCAGAAGCCGACTGACCCCAACTAACACGTTTGTTCGCGCTTGCAGAGTCATCCCACACCCCTGTAGTTTACCATGTATATGACCCTCCATGTAGACTTGTTTAGTTCCCCTGTTGTTGTTGGCGCATGTGTTATTACAATGAGGTTTACCCTGACGGCCGCCCGTCTTGCCTTGGCTCGGCGAGCGGCAGCGTGGCCGGAGTATGGCGGGGTTTGGCGGGAACTAGCCTCTGACCCCTGGAACTCGGTTACAGCCTAATGAAAGGTCACTTTGGGGCATGACACCTAAATTCGTACAGCTGGTACTGGAGATATACAGTCGGAGCCGATTTTGAGCTTTTAACTTTCTAATTTCTCATCACACTTGGTTTGCCCGTAACAAGTAAGTGGTTTTCATCCCCATACAATTTAATTTTTTTTTGCTGACATCCATGTGTAGATGTCCATACAAGCAGCAAGGGAGTTGAGAGAATTGTTTGACTTTTTGGAGGGATCAAAGCAAAGGTACAACTGAGTTGTTACCTGCATAGAAGCGAAAGCCTAGATTGTGCCTAGCAATCACATTGGCTAGAGGGAGAGTATAAATCGTGACAATAATGGGACCAAGCACTGAACCCTGAGGTACCCCATATTTCAGAGATCCCTCAAGTGATCTTTGTCCATTCACATCAATATTCTGGAGTCTCACACTGATGTGGGACCTGAACCGTTGCAATGCAGTGTCAGCTACGTCCAGTCGAGATAACAGGCGCCTAAGAAGAACTTGGCGATCGATAGTAAGAAAAGCTGCCGAAAGATCGAGCGAAACAAGCACAGATACTTTACCTATGTCTGCATTCCTAAGTAGGTCTTTATACGCCAGGAGCAATGCCGACTCTGTGAAATGACTAGCTCTAAAACCAGACTGCAACTTACTAGCAAGGTTGAAAGTTTCAATACATGAGTTTTGCTGTTATGCCACGACTCGTTCCAGTGTCTTCGATAGAGGGGAGACTGGGCGGTAGTTGCTTAAGTTCTCTTGATCTAGTGTAGCTTTCTTGAGAAGTGGCCTGACTACAGCTTTTTTGAAAGGTGCTGGGACCTGACCTGAGGTTAATGACATATTTAAGATGTTAGTAATGCATGGTAGCAGCAGATCCATGCATCGTACAAGCAAGACAGTGGGAATATGGTCTACAGGAGTAGTTGTCTTCTATGCTTGGGATATGACCTTCAGAAAGAGTTTTCTAAGATCGGTTATTTCGATCTACGTTAGTCCTCGTATGCCAGTCGGTTATAATTCCTGATCTTTTGCATGCTTTTTCCAACTTTCGCTTTGCATACCTAGCTAGTTTAATGTTTGAGGTAAACGGAAGGCTGTCTGTGTGGGGCGCACAGTGCACTTAGTCAGAAGTGGAAATTCGTCGAGCACATTAGCTAGTGTCGTGTTGTAGCAATCTACCAATGATGACAGGTCGGAAAGGGGCTGCACATCAGAGGCAAAGCAGATATTCTTGCACGAACAGCATCGATGTCAAGGGTCTTGAGAATACGCGATTCACACATATTGGAAACTAAATTAGATCTGCATGTGGTCAGATTAGGAGAATTTGTAATAATTTTACATGATAAAGTGCAGGTGTACGAGAAAACGTGGTCAAGTTCGAGTAGGGCCATGGACATTAGTCACAAGAAACAATGAGTCAGTCATTGCACAAAACTAGGTGCTGAAGGCGTAAGATTAGTTATAAAAATGAACGCTGAAATCACCCACTGTGGGAAAAGATGAACTGCTTTCGCACAAAATCGAAATTAAATAACGATACTAGCTGATAACACAGCCTCTTTATAAAGCGACAGAATAGCTTTTGCGGCTATCACTACCGCTTGCAGCGGGGTTAAAGGATTGTCCACCGCAATATTCGAACCCACGATCTCGGGACGGAGATCGCGAAAAGCGAACGCGAAATAAGGGAAACCCGAGGTAAAGGAGAACTTGGTAAAGTGGGCGTGGTCACGCCCACAAGGCTGTTCCGCCCCAACTGGACCATTCCGCCCGGTCAACGGACGCTGAGTGTCACCTCATTAGGCGCTGCAGTTGGACAGTATCGGCTAAGTAAGCCGGATTTAATTAGAACGGGTCAGTTGTGGTCGCGTGACCACTGCTGGTCCCCACTCAGGAGCTGCTTCTACGACGGCTTCCCCATGTGTATGTACGCCCGCTCTCTCGCGTATGCCTGCGTACGATACAATACAGTTATCGCCGTCAGTGCAACAACTTGCTTGTGGGTGCTTCGCTCTTCATCGCCCCGCCATCGTGCCCACGAGCCCCTACAGTAACTTTCGGGCGATTGACTACTGCCACCATTGGTACCTTGTTGTCTGGTGACATCAATGCAATAGATTCGAAAGACTGCTTCGAGAGTACTGCAAACGGCTTGAAATTGAAATTAGAGACTGCACCTTCAATTTCGATTGATCCAGACGTGTGAAAGAAGGACAAACCAGCTGGGTTCGCCTACAGTTGTCGGGCATTTGGCCTATTATAGCCAATTTTGGTCGAAGCGAACAGAGCGAGACCTTTTTCAAAAATATGGTAGCTTATAATTAAAAAGTTAATTACACATTGAGTGAGTATTCCTAAAACTAGCATTAAGTTGTGCCATCGAAGTAATAGCAGGCCTGATGACCACGAAGTTAGAGAGATTGGCCCCAACGCTTGAGGGAGTGAGGGAGAACGCGCTGAGTTGTTCAAGACAACGCTAGGAATGCAAAAGAGCGAGTACTCAGCACGCAGCTCCGGCTCAAACGAGCAGTGTCTCAGCTTGCAGCTCCGGCCCCGCGGAGGCTTTGTGGCGCTTGTCTTTTCTTAATGCATAATTCACGGTTCTTAGCAAGAGTAATACAATCAAGGATTGCATCTGAACGGCGATAGCGAAGCAATAAAAGCTACGCACGATCATAAGTAACGTGCAGGTTACTAGGCGACGGAGCTGTAATGGCTCACTAGGTAAGGCGGTTGCTTTTCACGACCTCGGCCCCGAGGTCGTGGGTTCGAATCCTGTGGTGGGCGATCCGTTATCGCCACTGCAAGCGGTGGTGATAGCCGTAAAGGCTCTTCTGTCGCTATACAAAAAGAGGCTGTTAAATCAGCTAGGATTTTTTTTTTATCTAACGGTGCTGCCGGGGCCCAGCCTGAAGCAATGACCATTTAGATGTCCGTAGGCACGAAATTTCTTATGCCCCATGGTACAACAACAAACAGATAAGCTTTAAAAAGTCTTAGCTGTATTGGTTTCCGTTTACAATATGTAGTTTGACGTTCTCTAAGCGGCAGGTGCGTGATACCTTGCAGAACACCAAAGCGGGCTCAAAGACGTTTATTCATACGGACGCCGCAGCGGACCAGTACGCGATTGCCCACCCGGCGTCCTCGACCTCACTCCCTGGACCTTTGCCGCCCATAAACCACAACAGCCATAAAACAATGACAGTGTCATAATCTCAAAATAGCCACACAATATTCGCAAGAAATTTGGTTTTCGGAAGAAAGTTCTTCACCGGACAAGAAACGCTAGTAGCGCTAGGTATCAGAAGGCGAGCCCGGATTAGGCTAAGTAACGAGTGCAACCGGGTTAAGAAATAGTTCTAATTCTTAGGCTGGAGGAAGAGAACAAGGTGACCTAGTGAATGAGGCTTAGAATATGTGGTTACTGCGGCCGAGCCGATGGCTGCCTAACGTCCTCGGTTTTCAACTAGATGCAGGCCTCGAGAAACAGCTTTTGACTACGCCTCCGTCCAGCTTAGTCGTCTTTTATTATGTCGAGTACTTTCTCCACCTGGCAGTTTAGCAGTTTAGCAGCGTTCGTCAGCACGTTGCTGCAACTGTACTCTCTGGTTTGTCATATTCTTGTTGTTCTGCAAAGTGGTATTCACCCGAAGTTCCCGTGCATTCCCAATCTGCCAGCGGTTACATTTGCGCTCACGTTCGCTATCATTTCACGGTTTCAGAATGTTCGACGTGGCGGGAAATGAACAGCTCACCCAACACAGATTTCTCCCAACCCAAAACCGGAAATGAGAGCCTCTTCGCTACAGAAAGCATTCTTCTGCACAGTAAATCGCAATGATGGTTGGGCTGTTAAAAAGAGCTCTTTAAAAGCGTGACCGCGTGAGCTTAAATTTGTGGTAGTTATGTAAGATGGAACACGCGCACCAGCCGCTTACCTGCTCTACTATAACGAGATTCTAAGTTTGATTATGTGAAAATTTATTGGGAATCACTAATTGGAAGACCACTTGCAAGATGCTTTGCTCAAACGGCGTCGTTCTGCCAATTTCTAGCGGCCGGTTGCTTCTATCGTTCGCCGGCCGGCTGCTTCTGCAAGAGCAGGGGTTTTCCAGTGAGCGTTCGCCGAAGCAAGCCTTACCCTCTCAGGGTCAGCTTATCTACCCTAGTAGAGATGTGGCAGCTGCGGCCTTCCACCGCGCCTTTTCAGTTCCCTTCTGGGTTCAGACAGAGACCTTGCGGAAAGCCTGCCGCACATTGGAAACCTGCGAGACGGGCAACTGCCTAGGCGTAGCCGGAGACACCCGTTAAACGGAGAATGGCGGCCAAAGTTTATTTGGCCGCCATGCTTTTAAGGAGCGTGTTTCGCAGCGGTCACGGTGCTCATTTGAGCTGTAACCGGGTTCCAGGGGTCAGAGGCTAATTCCCGCCAAACCCCGCCATACTCCGATCACGCTGCCGCTCGCCATGCCGCCGAGCTAGGGTAAGACGAGCGGCCGTCAGGTTAAACATATTTATAACGCTTGCGCCAACAACAACAGGTGAACTAAACAAGTCTACAAGGAAGGTCCTATACACAGTACACTACGGGGGGCGCAAGACGACGCAGCAAGCGCGAACAAACGTGTTAGTTGGGGTCAGTCGGCTTCTGCAGTCCTGTCGTTGTACCGACTCCGAGTCCAACAGTACGAGCGTACGCCGTCCAAAACCCGGCTGGCTGAGTAACTGCTTGGCTAGTCCGAGCCGACAACTACCACAGTCGTAAGCTTCCACCGAAAGACACCAACACACGGGGGGGGGTCACGAACACGCTACATGGGGAACGCGGAATAAACAAGTCAACAACGAGCGAGCTATCCAGCTTCGCTCGGGCCTTGGGTACTCGTTCCCTTGCGTGCGTGGCAGCATCGCCGGAGCACGCCTGCACGAATCCAGGTGCATAACTCGGCGAGACCGGGAGCTTCCAACACCACGACTTACTTGGCCAACTTCCCGTACCCAAGAGCCCCGGTGACCTCACGTCACCGCATACATCCGACCATGCCGTAGGGTCCGACCCCGGCCTAGCCGGTGACCCTAAACCCGTACTATAGACGTCCGGTCCCTGTCCACCGAACCCAGCCTGGATACAGAGCTACCTCTCTACGCCATGCGTACGTAATGCGTACGTCATGTACGAAATTGACGCGCTGGGTCTGCCAAACCTACCTCAGGTGTGCTGGTCTTCCGCAATCTTTACCTAGTACAAACATCCGACGGACAAGGCACGCGACTTAAGTGCCCTTCCTTTTTGCAGAAGAAGCAAAAACGCTTCTGTGGAGTCGGGCGAGAGCCTCTAGCTCCTAGTGCCTCAGCAGCGGCCGCGTAGCTCGGCTCCTGGCAACTCGAGCAACTCTAAGCGCTCGAGCCTTCTCAACGACCTCAGACATCGCCATCTTGTCGAGCGCACACGCCGCGCGTAGCTGCTTTCGGATGTCCCCCGGAAGCCCGGTGACGAAAGCGCATCTTACCAAGTCATCCTTCGCAGCCGCACTCACCAATCCGGCCAGCCGGGCCAAAATTGATGCGTATACGTACACTGGTTCCCCAGCTTGGAGCCGCCGTGTCGTGAGCTCCTCATAAGCTTTAAATTTATCCGCCGAAAAAGCAGCAAGAAGAGCCTCTTTTACGATGGTATAGTCTTTCTTCGCCTGTCCATCGATGCTTTGGTACACGGCGAACGCTCCACCGGTTAGAAAAAGGGGCAGGAATTTGTGGTGGTCGGCAGCGACAATACCTTGAATCTCTGCCACCAGATCAAACTTTTCAACCCAGCCCGCAAAGTCTCCGCTGCCGTCGAATTGAGTGACGATGTGGCTGAACTTTACGTTCTCAATTACGGCCGAAGTAGCTTGTAGTCTAAATTGTCGTCACGAGCGGCACAGCACGCTAGCCAACGAGGAACACCACCAGTTTATTTCCTCCACACTCACAGCCGGCGGAAGCACCACTGCCCGCCGCAAACGTCGCCCGCTTCTGTCCTCTGCGGTACCGGAACGCTGCGCTCTCATTCGTTGGCGCCGTTGCCAACGCCTAGCTGCGCTCCGATTGCCTAAGCGGTGGCCGGGAGGGCCACCCAGCCTAGTACTGGCAGATAACAACATTTAGGCGCTGTCACCGACTGCGGTCTACATAAACAAAAACCACAGTCACGGCGGCAGCTGGCGCGTCAATGCGTCCTGGACCTCAAAGCCCATCACGGGATACTTATATCTAGCGCCAAGCCTACCTGTACTTGATTGGCCGACCGGCACTCGGCCGGTACACCCTGTTTGATCTTGAGATCAAGATGTAATGCGGCTAACTTAGGGCTTTGCTATTCATTGTGCATGGGCCACTGGAGTTTATGGCCTCGCTATCCGCATTGCAGCCAGTTTAGGACTCAAGGAAATTTTGGTACAGCTGTCTGTTTATGGGGGGGGGGGGAGGGCATTGCCCTTTTAGAGGCGGCGATGGTTTAACGAGGTTTAAGTCAACGCCAGCAGAGGTTGGTCAGTTGCAACAGGGACGCCGGCAGGGTGGTCGCGTGCTGACCCTCTATGGCTTCAGCTTAAAAAAAAACGTCGTCTGAAGCCCGATATGATAACGAGCTGTCGTCTTGTGTGACTGCTACCACAAGGGGATAGCTGTTGGCACGTACGCGTTTTGGGTAGTCGCTATGGCGGCCGCCTGGCATTATGGGGTTTCGGCGCTGCAAGAGCTCCGCTGGACTCGGACGTGCTACGGTGACTGCATGTCGTCGCGCATGGCGGGGAGTCGTCGAACGAAATTCTAATACCTCGACTTCAGGACACGAGCGGTTAGCATTTTATACACTCCTAAATTGTATTTAGCTAATCGTTGCTAGAGGCTACGACGCGTTCGAAATCATTGGGTCGTCACTCGGTGGCGACCCAGGTGCGTGGATCCACACACGTTGGCAAGGCTTGAGTACTTGAGTTCGTCCCTCGCATCCGAGCTGTGGGCGCGCCCTGTGTCAATCTGCCTCGGCGTACACCTGTATACCGGTTGTATCCTCGTTCGCTCTCACACTTACCCTCACTCTTAAGCCAGGTTTAGAGAGACCGAGTCTTGCTTCATACGAGCTTTCTATCTACTCGAGCCTTGCTTTGGTCTTTATTTTTGTAGGTTTACGCGGCTCCAAGTCTTGCTTCCTACTCGCTCCGCTCCGTCCCCTCTGAGATGCACATTTTAACTTTCCACGGTTATTTTCGTAACCGTGGAGGGGTTTGCGAAGGTACGCATGGGCTCGTCCTCCGGCTCTCTACCGGTGGACTGTGCAATGCAGCGTTGCAGTGCGATTAAAACACAAGCAGCTACAACTGGGCGCCGAAAGCGAAAGTTTATTGCGGGCCTGCTAGTAGGGCTTAAGTGCCGGCGCAAGCGCTTTACGCGGTGCGCACCGGACCGATGGAGTTAACTGTGCGAACTCCCGAAGCCAGAGTATAATAAACTACCCAATGCCTGCATCGCTAGTGATGGTCCCGACACCAAAGGTGGACCGCTACGGCACCCCAAGATATGAGTAACTAACAGAGAAGCCGGTAGAATACAACTGCGAAGTCCAAGTTGTACTTAGCTGTTCGTCGCCATAGGTTCGAACTCGTGCTCTTGGAGCGTAGTCTCTCGCATCGAATACAGAAGCTGCAGCACCGAGCTCTGTCAGTCGTCTCCCTTATAATCTCTCTCATCTGAACTCCTGACCTCGAGCGTAGGTGCTCTTTTTACGGACCCCGCTCTTGGTGTCCGTTCCCAGGCTTATTTGTTTCCACCAGTAATTTATTAGATGGCTCCTGCGCCAGATTGCCATCCTCTCGCTCTTTGCCTATGAAGTACATTGGTCGATTCACATCGTGACTGCTTTTCTTAAGAAAGCTCCATTTTAACCTGAGTGGATTTCGCTGTCAGATTGACAAATCTCTGTTAACGCGTGTCCCTACCCTATTCTGACTGGCTTGATCCACCCGCCATGGGTTGCTCTAGGTGCCCTAGTCGAACCCACTAAGGCAAGGGGTCGAATCGCGGCTACTCCGAGAGTTTCCCCAGTGCATTTGTACCCCCTACCTCACTAGCTGATTCTCGTGTGACTAACTCGTAGATTATCATGCACAGTTACTCTCGTGGAACGCTTCGACGATTTCGCTGGTCACGCATGCTTTTAGAAAAGGAAGAAGACGTTACCTTGATGACACGTATTATTGGTCACTCGCTAAGCCTTAACTGAATTGTGGATGTAGAACCACGTTTGGCTGCTAGCCTTTGTTATGTAGTCCCTACGTTTTGGTCCACCCCACCATATTGGTGACGTACTCACCAAAGACTCAAGCGGGTAGGAAGCACGATTCAATTAGTAAACCCGGCTTTACCTATTCTCAACTTGCTCTCTCTTTTTCTCTCTCGCTCCCTTCCTCTCTCGCTCCCTCTCTTTCTCTATCTCTGTCCCCTATCCTCACTCTTTCACTCTGTGTGCGTGTTTCTCTCTCTCGGCGACAACGACGACTACCAAGATAACTAAGAAGGAAGCTACGACGACAACCCTAGTATTACACATAGATCCTCTTAAATGACCACTGTAGGATTAGCGTCGCGTGAGCGATATGTGATCGGGTACCTTATCCTCAATTGCCTGACCGACAATGCTTGGGGGCGGATCGCCGTGCCCAAGTTGCTGGCTGGTCCTCCCACGGCGGCGACACCGCGATCGCTCCCATTTGAATCATCTATTGGGATTATCAGCCATAATTACCTTTCGATGACCCATTAGGTATAAGCGCATAGCTTGCCACACCAACCTCGCATACATTAGCTAACCATTATGTGAAGTCGAAGGCTCGGCGGTGTAGGCTTAACGTGCCACTTACCTAGTGGCGTAACCTAGCGCCTAATGCCGTTCGGTGCCCGTAACCCATTGCTTTGTAACTCCTCGATTTCGGTAGGTCCATTGTGCCGGACGCTTCCGGTACCATCCCTGCCTGAATAAACGTGGTCTCTGTATGGTCGTGTGTTATCAATCGTACCGCACTATCAATACACCGGGCATACCAAAGTAATACCTTCGAGCTCGAGCCCGGATATAATATGACGCGTCTCTTGGCATCCGGTTATCGCACGCTTGTCGGCCTTGTCGCGGTAGCTGCCGCTCTTGGCCTAGCTCAGCTCAGCTTCCAGATGGATGAATGGCGGTCCAGATGATGCGGACGCCCGTAGAAGGCCACGAGTACCCAATGCACGAGCTTGGCCGGAGATTAGCATGCTCGCTGTTATGGCTGGAATATTTCGCGTCTTCCTGTAGCATGCTGTACCTGGTCTCCCCCTCCGCGAGCTGGAATCCTCGGCGAGTTGAAATGTACTGCCTCAGTGAATCTACGTTACTGCATCCTATGTCGAAAAATGTCCTCTTGGTTGATATTTGTCTTCGCTGTTTCCATTTTCAATATTTCTCCGGTCTGTGCGTGTCCTCCCACGTCGGGAATGCTGGCTTTGTGCTTCTTACTTACCACGTATCATAATGTACCTAGGTCCATAGTAGTTCTATTTAATTCAACTGTTACTGTTGGCACGTGCCATACTGTTGTAGAAGGTTTTGATTGAACTGCCGCTGGTCTTGTAACCCTGCAACAGGGTCATGGAAGTGGCGACTTTGCCAGATAGCGATGTCGTCGGGTGGAAAGTGGCCTACTCACTAGCCTCGATTACAATTCTACTACTAGTGCACGTTCTTTCAAAGCATCCGCCCAATCCTACTGCATGCGTTTGATCTATTCCTGTGAGAGCTAATCCTTTGCACTTGTGTGCCGCCCGCCTGCCGGCCGGCTGCTCCTATCGCCCGCTGCCCGCCGGCCCGCTGCATTGCTGATTGCACGAATGTGGAAGCGTTTGAGAGTGAAGCCTCGAAGCATGGTAGCTGGGATTTGGAGGTGATTGGAGACATCAAAACGGTGTACACGTTTCTTTTAGAAATGAATAATAAATTTATCTAGTATACTCACAGTCTTTGCTGTGAAAAAATCGGCTTTCCAAGTCAAATCTGCTCTATTCGAAAAACGAAAGGCCGCAGGGGAACAAGAACAGCCATGGCAAAAATACAATTAAGTTGGAGCGACCGGTAGACTGTCAGAAGAGGCTAATGCTACCACTGCCGCATCTCTTTGAGCAATTTGTCTCTGCATTAGATGATAAGTCAGCAGCTTTTAAGTAATTAGGACAGGCCTTGCCCAAGCTGTCCGAGGCGAAGGTGAAAGCGGATATCTTCGTCGGCAGACAGATCAAGGAGATAATCTGAGCAGGAAAGAGAAAGTAGATTGGATAAGTTTTCTCCTAGCGACTCGTGGCTTTCAGTGTGCTCAAAAGGCTGAAAAGATAAGTTTCTTGTTGACGCTCTCATTAGAGCTATGCTGAAAAGTCATACAGAATGTGCTTCAAAGTGTGATTCCTTGATTCTCGTCGTAAGAAATTCAAGGCGAAAACACCAGCGTCTTTCTTGGCGGATCTGAGTGCTTGCGCCAGGATATACCAGCCTTGAAACATTTTTTACAAATGAGTTTAGAGCGGAAAAATGATGGCAGACATTGTCAGAAGAAAATTTCGGGAGAGCGATTGATAATAAAGCCGATATGTTAAGACAGGTACTCATTTCAGGGTTTTGCAAGTTCCAGCAATCCAGCTTAGTCCGTGCCAGTTAAGCAGAGATCAAAAAGAAACCTTCAATTCGAAGCTCAAATTACGAGGTAGTAGTGCCATCTGGGTGGACAATAAATTAGCTGTTCCATTCCTCCTCTTAAAGACCGTTGGTGACAGAAGCTATAGCTCTGCAGGTCTTAGACTGTGGAACTCGATTCCAAGATTCTTATGCAACGACAACTACTCTCCTACTGACGACTATGGCTCATCCTTTCCAGTCGTCTTAAGCTGCTACTTCCATGCTACTCACTACCTCAACTGCTCTCCTGACTCTGCTATGCTTCCCACTTTCTATTTGTTGCGTGAGATAAAGTCTGTTGGCTACAGAATGCGTACCGAAAGCCACTTAGGCTGTGAGTGCGTTATACAAAAATTTCCTGCGTAACACCCACATGGTGTTTATGACTTTGTGGATTTACAGACGGAGATACAACAACATTCAAATTGGTTATAATGCAGCCACCGAATTTTAAGTCAACAAGCTCGGTTACTAATCTAATTGGCCCGTTAAAACATTGACCACTACCGTAATCCATCGCAGGAAATCGGCTGCGGGAGGTCAAATTTAAATGAAAAATTCAGTAAACTTACTGCTCATGTGGCCACGAAATAAGAAAATCAGTCGTTCTCCTTGAATTTTGGGTGCTCTCGCGTCAATAAGCGCTACCCTGATGCTGTTTTCATGAGTAACCGCCAGTTCTTCCGGCAGCTCTGCTGACAATTATGGGGCAATGCCGCTCTGTGGTAGAAATGTAGGGGGTAACGATAACCTAGCCATTATTCGCAAGCCACCGCCGAGCCCAAGAAGGAGTACGTTCCAATACCCGTGACTTGTTAAACATTTGGATAATACCATTGTAAAATTATATCTGAGGGTGTTCAAAGCTTTGTATCGAGTCTGCCTGGAGCTGCATATAGTACTAGCTGCAACATTCAGGCTATACTCTTTGCTTTCAGGGATGCGGCAATGGTCTAGCATATTCGGGTGCTTAGTCCTTACGTGCGGAATTTTACAAGCCTCAGGTCTTTGTATATTGCTGGCATTATGCCGCCACTATATGCGGGGCCATGTGGAAATGGAGCGATCGGCTGAAACTATTCAAAATAAGTATAATTACTAATTTTATGTTGCTGACGATGCTGCAGAGATCTGAATTGGCTGCACGTAAAATCATTCAGATTATGAATGGTGATATATTTATAATTCCCTATTTATGAATTATAATGATTCGAAAAATGTTGAGCCACAATCCATGATTACGCAGGATAAAAGCCGCAGCCATGTACGTAGTGGCAGCCAGCCGTACCTTAAAAGCTACGCAGAATTGTGCTCTAGGCTTTTAGCAATGTGATATTTGCTGTCCACCAGAGTTGATTCTGGAAGCCCGTAAACCTCAATCTCCGTCAAGCTGTGCTATGGACATGATCTAGTTAACTTAAGGTGTGAGGAATCTTCGCTACTGCTATGGTCCGCTACGGTCGGCATTAGTGCTTTTATTGGTTCTGCACCTATAAAAAAGTTAAGGTTTTGTGTGATTCAACAACCTTAATTATATAGCGTCAGAAGAGCCATTACGGCTATCACCCTGCTTGCAGTATACTAGAAAGAATTACTTGTAACCGGACTCAAACGTACAACCCGGCTCGTGACTAGAGAGTGCCTGGCCCCTAGGGATTGAATCTGTGGCTCAAGCCTAAGTTGCGACTAACTATTAGTCTGGCTTAAGATGTGACAATCTAGCTTTCCAAATGCCTTCCGCACTAGTTGGGCAAGTGGTTAAGGTGCTCACCCTGTCTGAGTTCAAGGTCGAGGGATGGACGAGGTCGTGTGCTCAAACCCTGGTATACGTGAAGCGCCTGAATAGTGGTTAAGTTCTCGTAGGGCCGTATACAAATGAATTATATTTACATATGTATTTTAGCATTTTTTGAGTAAATAACCTAAGGTTATGTTTTAAGTGGTATCTCGGACTTAAAATATGCTTAATTCTCCTAATCGATATCACATAATTAAAATGTATGTATTTATGATTGCAATTTAGTCACCTTGCAGTTACAAACCTATTTTGAAATTTAGTCTTCATGCAGTACCAAACCTAGCTTTTTTATTTGACCACAATTATTTATAATAGCATTACTTTGGTAAAGCGACCTCAGAATGTTGGCGTGGCATCACGCCCGTGTTGTCCCTCCCCCAGTCGGACTCAAACCACTACGCCCGACTGATGGGAGCCACGCTTATGAGCGAACTGCAGCTCGGGCGTATCCGCTGACTTAGCAGCATTTAATTGAGAAAAGCGGGTCGTATGACTATACTTCAGGGCTTCAGCTATCACTTCATGCTTGTGCAACGGTCTTCGTGCACGCTATCCTTTCCCGCTCTCACTCTCTCTCTCTCCCTCTATCTCTCTTTCTCCCTCTCTCGATGGATGTTAGGATGCGATGTTATTTGGGAGTGAGTTGCCAAGTTACGTAGCACATGATCTAATAAAGACACTATATCTAAGGAATGTATGGTTAGTTGGAGACACAGCTAAGCGATTTGAGTCCGAAGAGCGGTTGGAACAATGCCTAGCCTAATTGGGAGCAGTTCTGAAAGGCTAGAGCTGCCACCCGTTTCGTACCGCCCGGAGGAGCCTTAAGGCATAGGCAGGAGGACCTGCAAACTAAAATTTCCAGAAGTCGAGAGGAGTTTGACAAATGCGTGGACCAACCTTTACCTGCTATTGTGCCTAAGCAGCACATGTACATTACACAGCGTGCATGCATCATTGGCAATCGTGTACCACCAGTTGGAACGGACGGCCGCTTGATGCATGAAGTGGATGTTACACAGGGTGTCTGTTTCCGATGGCCCTCATTGAACTTCCGGACGTTGGGGGTTCATTGCACAGCTCAACAACAAAAAAGTTTCACTGAGGTGATAAGAAAGCTGTTCGGATCAGATTCGGCTTTCGCTGAGTCCTAGATATGCCAAGTAGTTGGGGGTACTGACAGTCTCTAGATGGGAGCTGCAAATCTTAGGATCACACGAGCTGAATTTTCCAATGAAAAATATTCTAATTTTAATCGCGATCGATTATATACTGATCCAATACTGATCTTATGTAATGTAATGTAATGTATCTCCGTCAGTAACTCCACAAAGTCAAAAAGACCATGTGGGTGTTGCGCAGGAAAGTTTTGTATAGCGAACTCACAGCCTAAGCGGCTTTCGGTACGCATTCGGTAGCCAACAGACTTTGTCTCACGAAACAAAGAGAAAGTGGGAAGCATAGCAGAGTTAGGAGAGCAGTTGAGGTAGTGAGTAGCATGGAAGTAGCAGTTCAGGACCGCTGAAAAAGATGTGCCATAGTCGGCAGTTGGAGAGTAGATGTCGTTGCTCAAGAATTGTGGAAGCGAGTTCCACAGTCTAGGACCTGCAGAGCTAAAGCTTCTGTCGCCAACTGTCTTTAAGCGGAGAAATGGGACAGCTAATTTATTGTCCACACAGGACCTGAGGGCGCGAACAGGCTGAAACTGATGCAGCAGTTCAGCTAGATACGAAGGAGCCAAGCCGTGGCGGGCCTTGTGGGTCAGCGTAAGAACTTTGCTCTGTATCCTTTGCTCAACCGGCAACCATCCTAGCTCTTTCAGCAAAGGTGACACGTGCTCAAACCGCTGGGACTTGAAGACCAGCCTTGCAGCCATATTCATAGTCCGCTGTAGTGGCATAATAACTTTCTTTGGTAGCCCAGCCAAAAGGGAATTACAATATCTTCGGGTTGTGCGAGAGCATAAAGAGAAGCTTAGTGGTCTGGTACCGTAAGTTTTTGCAAGCGAGTGAAGCGACACATGTGAGCCTGAGGAGGATCCACTGAAGAATCCACTTCCATGTTTCACAGCGATCCGGGAAAGCCTAGACAAAACAAGGATGGTGTAGGTGATGTAGCTGTAGATGTAGGATGTAGATGTAGAGTGGCGACGTAGCCATGCAGTTTACAACTGAATTGACCGATAGCCTAATTTTCCTTCAGTTGAAGACGATCAAATGCAAATGCTGAGCTCAGAATAAAAAAAATGCCCTAATCTAGGCATAACGTATTTGTATGGACTACATTGGCTGTGGTGTTCTGATTTAAGCATGATTTTGGCAGTGCTCCCCTTGATTAAGTAGTGTAGTTCGATGATATGCCAGTGCTTTCCAACTAAACCTCCGACGTGGCTCAGACACAGGCCGATATTATTCCTGTGCTAACCTGCCGGTCACCAGCTGTTGGGAGTATCATCAGGACGGGCCCATGCAGAAATTGAATAGTATTAATAATAATAATGCACTTGATAAAGCGCCCACAGAGAACCCAATCTCTTTCTAGGCGCTTTACATTTGCTGCAAAGTGAAATGCAATTGAATGGTAAGTAAAACCATACTTAAAAACAAGCAAAATGAATAATATGGTTAGAAGCGACATGCACAGGGTCAGCATGCAAATATGGTTAGTGGCAGCATGCACAGTGTCAGCACGCATAAGCACATGAAGGACGAATCACAGGACCCACTAAATGCTGTCCTAAATAGGTGTGTTTTTAAGTTTCTTTTAAATGTGGTCAGATCAGGGGATGTTCTGATGCAGGTCGGGAGGGAGTTCCAGGCTTTGGGAGCATACGAACTAAATGCACGGTCTCCAAAGTATTTAGATTTGTAGAGGTATTTGTAGACTGTCGGATTCCGAAAAGCGGGTGGTACGATGCTTGGCCTGATGGAGGAGTATATATGAGAGATAGGCTGGAGCCAAAGAACGAAGTGACCTAAAAGTGAGCGACGAAACCTTGAAGTCAGTCCGTTGCTTGACTGGTAGCCAGTGCAGGTCGGCGAGAAATGGAGTAATGTGGCAACTGCGACGCTCACGACAGACAAGCCTAGCTGCAGAGTTTTGCACAAGCTGCAATCGCCTGATCGCACATGCTGGTAGGCCAGTAAGCAGTGAGTTGCAGAAGTCGAGACGGGATGTCACGAATGCATGGACCAACTTGAACGTGGTATCCTTATCTAAACAAGCCCAAATTTTAGCAATGTCATGACGCGGAAAATCGGCAGTGTATTATGCCGAGCTGGTTTGGTCCAGAGGTTTAAGGTGCTTTCCCTGACCGAGGGCTGGCTGAGGTCGTGGGCTCGAGCCCAGAGGCATACGTGAAGTGCATGAATATAGACTAAGTTCTCTTAGGGGGCTTTACAAATTAATCATATTTTATTATATATCGGGACAGGCCAGTGCACAGCTGTGGTCCGCCTCGGATGTGGCTTGGACAGGGGCCAGTAATGTTCTTCCAGCTAACCGTCTGGGCCGGTGCGCAGCCGTGGTCGAGCAGAGCTACTCGAGTGGGAAAGAGACTATGGTAGTCGTGCTTCCGGGTTTGATGAATTACCGAAATCCACCGAAGTCCACTCTAATTAGGCTCACATTGACCTGACATTAGCATTGCCCAGCTTAAATTTTGCTCCAATTTTGCAATACACGTTAAATTTTACCTATCCACCAAATTTCATGTCGAACTTATGCAAACGAGCTTTGACGCCTGACTCAAAAAAGCTGTAGTCCGGCCACTTCTCAAGAAAGCGACACTAGACCGAGAGAACTTAAGCAACTACCACCCAGTCTCTCTTCTACCATTCCTATCAAAACACTGGACACTAGACACTGACACTGGAACGGGTCAAGCCAGACCAGCTGAAAACATATATTGAAACCTCAACATTTGCTAGTAAGTTCCAGTCTGGCCTTAGAGCTAATCACTCTACAGAGTCAGCATTGTTTAGGGTGTACAACGACCTAATTAGGAATGCAGACATAGGTAGAATGTCTCTACTTGTTTTGCTCGTTCTTTCGGCAGCTTTTGATACTATCGATGATAAAGTTGTTCTAGACCACCTCTCATCTCGCCTGGGCATCACTAGCACTGCACTAATATGGTTCAGATCATATCACAGTGAGAGAATCCAGAGTATTGACGTGAATGGACAAAGATCATCTGAGGTACCTCTGAAATATCGGGTACCTCAGGGCTCGGTGCTAGGTCCGGTTCTTCTTACTGTTTATACTCTCCCTCTTGCTGATGTGATTGCCAAGCACAATCTAGACTTTCACTTTTATGCGGATGACACTCAGCTGTACCTTTGCTTTGATCCCTCCCAGCCTTCGAGCACCTCAAATTCTCTCAACTCGCTTGCCAAATGTATTGATGACATCCTCACATGGATGGCAGCAAATTTTCTAAAACTAAACGATGATAAAACTAACTTACTAGTTATGGGCAAACCCAGTGTGATTCAGAAATTGGAAAGGCTGACGCTCAAAATTGGCTCTGCCAGCTTATCTCCTGTTGAATCAGCTCGAAATATAGGTGTCACGTTCCAAAGTGTTCTCTCGTCAGACGACTTATCAGCTCCACAGTCAAATCGGCTTTCAGCTACATAATATTGCTAAAATTCGGGCTTGTTTAGATAAAGATACCACATCTAAGTTGGTCCATGCATTTGTGACATCCCGACTTGACTTCAATAACTCGCTGCTTGCTGGCCTACCTGCATGTGCAATCAGGCGACTGCAGCTGGTGCAACACTCTGCAGCTAGGCTTGTCTGTCGTGAGCGTCGGAGTGACCACATCTCGCCACTTATCGCCGACATGCACTGGCTACCAGTCAAGCGACGGATTGACTTCAAGGTTTTGTTGCTCACTTTTGGGTCACTTCATTCTTTGGCTCCAGCCTTTCTCTCAGATCTACTCCCCTACCAGGCCAAGCACCGTACCACCCGCTTTTTGGAATCTAACAGTTTACCACTACCTCGTACAAACCTAAAATCCTTTGGAGACCGAGCATTTAGTTCGTATGCTCCCAAAGCCTGGAACTCACTCCTGACTTGTGTCAGAACGTCCCCTGACTTGACCACATTAAAAAAATACTTAGAAACGCACCTATTTAGGACAGCATTTAGTGGGTGCCTGTGATTAGTCTTTCAAGTGCTTATGCGTGCTGACACTGTGCATGCTGCCACTAACCACATTTGCATGCTGACCCTGGGCATGTCACATCTGACCACGTTGTTCATTTTGTTTATCAAGCCTGATATTACTCACGATTCAATTGCATTTCCCTTAGCAGCAAATGGAAAGCGCCTAGGAAGAGATTGAGTTCTCTAATGGCACTTTATCAAGTGCATTATTATTATTATCATTATGAATCCCGTACCAAAATCCACCACAATCCATCGAAATTCACCACAATCCATTATAGTTCCTGTTAAATCTACCACAAATCAGCTGCTCACGGCTCCAAAGTTTGGAATATCAATCTGCTCTACATGTAAAATGTACTCAGAAAGTTTCGCGCGATTCCGCTAACGGGTTCTCACGAAGTCCATAGAAATAAACATTTCTGTGTCCCATGCCAATACGGCAGTTTACCACAATCCGCCGCAATCCACTACCTTGCCCTACAAAACGGAAGAAATCCTGCTTAAAAAGCTCCCCTTTTGATTTCATATGACAGTGAACTTTGCGACAATTGCAATTGCAAAATTTTACTTGCATTGGCAAGGCCGTTCTCGAGCAATGCGCTGCAATCGACTATAGTAGCCCGGGCCAATACCCTAATCCACTTCAACATACCGAATCCACCGCATATAAAATCGAAATAGATTACGCCGAGCTCCAGTTTTTGCTGCATGTTAAATTTCATCATGTTGTGTGCACAACCATGTAAAATAAAAAAAATTGAGCATCGTCGAACTGTGAAAATGGGCAGCAATCGCCTGAAATAAACTTGCGAAAGTACCACAATCCACTCTATTCCAACTCATATCATCCTCAAATCGCCACCGCAAAGCTCTAATTGACATTGCACATAGCATTAAACTCAGTTCAAAGTGAACCCCCAAATTTTCGCTCCTTTGTGCTCACGCTTTCTCATGCCATGAATTGCAATCGACTGCAACGGTCCGGTCCCATGCAACAATCCTATTCAATCCGCCGAAATATCCTGCCCGCCGCAGAGCGACCAGAGCGCGTTCACTAGAAGCTCTAATTAAGATTGCACGCTGCTCTCTACTCTTTGGTGTTTGTGTACTCGCACTACTTCACTGTAATTGCCTCGACCATTCTGCAGCAATGCACTGCAATTGACTGCCACTACCCGGTCCAGTAGTCAATCCGCCGCAAACCGGCCGAAAAACGACTAGAATACGTAAACTTTAAGCTCTAAGAGTGATTGCATGTAGCTCTAGTACTTGGTTTTTATGTAATCGCACAATTTCAGTACAATCGCGTCGACCATTCGGCAGTAATGCACTGCAATTGATTCAATGCCCCGGGCTAATATGGCAATCTACAGCAATCTGATGCAAAATGCCCTGAAGTCGGTTTCGCAATACTCCAATTTTGAACGCATGTTGCAAAGAACACTGGTTAAAGTCAACCACATCATTTTAGGCAATTGCGCTTGTACAATCTCGGGCAATGCATAGCAATCTACGGCAATGGCTCGGCTCAAAGCAGCAGTCCACTACAATGCGTGGTAAGTTGACCACAAATTGGCTGCATCAAGTACCAATTAGCATCAAATTTCACATTTATTTGTGCTAGAATTATAATCGTATGACTTTCAAGTTATTTTGCTCGTTCATTGTCAACAATGCACAGCAATCGAAAGCAATGGCAGGGACGAATACCAAAATCCGTGGCAAATCGAGGAGAAATTGGCTGATTCAAGCTCAAATTCTCATTCCACGTAAAATCTCACTGGTGAGCACATAATTTCAACCCTTTCAACCAACTCTGATCGTCCAATTTTGGACAATGCATGGCAATCGACGGCAGTGGCTCGGGCAAATACGGTAATCCATTATGATCAACCTCCAATCACTGGAAAGTGACTGGGCCAAGATAAAAATATCTTACCTGTCACTGCTCACAGCGTTGAAAGTGCAATCACAGCCTTTTAAACAATCACGCGCGTACAATCGCGAGCAATGAATGGCAATTGACAGCAATGGCCCGGGCTAATACCCCATTTGGCGGCAAATTGACGAGAAATTGGCAGGGCGAAGCCCCGATTGTCATTACATGCAAACATTCCGCTGCGTCCAAAGTAAAACCGTGGCATTTTCAAGATGCTTCGCTCGTTAACTCACCAATGCACGGCAATCCACAGTAATGGTAGGGTCCAATAGAGCAATCCGTGGAAAATTGACAAGATTGGCTGCAATAAACTTCAACTTTCATTCTACACCATGTACCTTCGCGAGCGCATAATCTTCACCAATCGTGCATGTTCAAAATACGGAAATGCACGGCAATCGACGGCAATGGCCCGGGAAAATACGTCAATTCATAACGGTCATTTACAAACGGTCCGACAGCTGCCGAGAGAAGCTCAACATTTTCGTGCGTAATGAACTACAATGTATTAACAGTGCAGCCACATGTTTTTAAACAATCGACAAAGGCACAATCGAGGGCAATGCACGTCAATCGACGGCAATGGCTAGGCCTCTACCGCAATCTGTTTCAAATTTGCTGGAAATCGGCTGTTTGAATTTGTAATTGTCCTACCACATATCGCTCTCAGTCATTATAGAATAAGCAAGTAGTGTTGGTCATAAACTGGTGTTCTGCACTGTGCGCGACGGCAACCAAAATACGAGTAGGTCAACTTGATTGTAAACACGATCGACTGCCGTTTACATTAGCTCTGTGACGCCTCTCACCGAGGTGGGACCTGACGCAGTTTAGCACTGTACCAGTGAAACAAAAGTACACCTATTGATTCTAGAAGGCGCTTTCAGCTAATGAATACCCCTAAGCTGCATTCGGAGAGCATACCGTTCCGCTCCAGCTACTAAAGTAGAAGTAGAACTGAGTTAAGAGGGCATTTTAATGAGTTTGCTGTTCGAAAGTAGGACCTCAGACCGGCAGAATGAATACACTGCGGTTAGCAGGAGGAAAGGTGTCGTTGCCTACGAGTGTGAAAGTGCGGCACACGGTCTAGAACCTGCTGAGCAAAAGCTTCTGTCGGTCATGGTCCTTAAGCGTCGGAATAGGACCACTAATTTATTTCCCCCTGAGAACCTAAACATGCTAAAGCTTGTGCAAATTCAGGAGCAATGCTAGCAATAAAAGAGCCAAGCCGAGCCGTGAGGGTAGCCGTTGGAATTTTGAGAAGAGTTTGTCGATCGACGAGGAGCTATTGCAGCTTTTTCAGCTAAAGTAAACACAAGATCAACCTCTGGGATTTGTGTACAAAACTTGCAGCCATATTAATCACAACTAGCTGCAGGAGCCTTATGGCTTTTTCGGTTACCTGGCTAAGGCGGACTGAAGTGTTCCTGTCTAGACAGAATCAGGGAGCTAGCGAGATTTTGATCAAGCGATTGCAGTAGGCAATTCGTAGTTTCATACAAGGATTGGCTGCGAACTTGAAGCAGTTATCAAATTTGGCACCTAAATTACGAGCACAAGATGATGATCGCACTGCAGAAAATCCAAACAGAAGAGCAAAGCAACCTAGCTTGGTTATTTTAGCAGGGGTGACAGGTCTAAATTGGTCCATGCATTAGTGACATTCCGTCTTGACTTCAGTTAGTCACTGATTGCTGGTCTACCGGCTTGTGCAATCATGCGCTTACAGCTGGCGAAAAACTCTGCAGATAGTCTGTCGTGAGCGTCGTAGTGTCGTGCAGCAGTTGTCTGTCGTGAGCGTCGGTCGCAGTTTCCACGCAGTTTCCACCGCTTCTTGCCAACCTGCGCTGGCTCGTAGTTAAACAACGCATCGACCTCAAGGTTTTGTCAACTCACTTCTAGGTTTCTTAATTTTTTGTCTCCAGGCTACTTATCAGATATACTGCCAATTAGACTAAGCATAGGACCACCCGCTTTTTGGAACCTAAATGTTTACCCATACCTAGTATACATCTCAAACCCTTTGGAGACCCTGCCTTTAGTTCATATGCTCCAAAAGCCTAGAACTCACTACCGACCTGCGTCACGACATCTCCTGACTTGTCCAAATTAAAAAACTAAAATCGCATTTATTAATATTTATGATAGCATTTAGTGGGCTCCTGTGATTCGTCCTTTATGTGCTTATGCCTTCTGACAGTGTGCATGCTGCCACTAACCATACTTGCATGCTGACCCTGTGGATATCATCAGTATCAATGTCATTCTTATTGCTTATTGAGCATGCTACCACTAATTATTCAATCTTCCTTATTTGCAGAAAATTTAAAGTGCGTACAGAGAGATTGAGATTTCTGAGGGCACTATTTTAATTGTATTATTATTATTATATTATTAGCCCAGAAGCACTGTGGGTGGCTAAAAGCAGAAGTTTCGTTGAATTCGCTTATTGCTAATGGATGCAAAGAATGTCCTAGATCGAATATCTGCAATCAATCTTTCGCATTATCAGTAACTGCAGCCGATTTTAAATGAAAAACCAAGACAGATTGAGGCGGGACCAGACTTACTTTTCAGCGAAAAAAATAATACGAAGATTCTTACGTAATTCAACATTTTACCAAGATAAAAACATAAACAGTCGCTGAGCTGTGGTTCGTTATTCAGTAATCGTCGCAGGAGTTTCTTACGAATATCTCGGCTGCTAAGAAAATTGAGGCACCCCTCCACAGTACCTTTTAAACAGAGTAGGATTCTCTTAACAGCACCCAGTGGAGCAGTGACTGAAAAATATTGCCGCTGCCGAAATAATTGCTTGTCTAGCTATCGTTCGGTACACAAAGCTTCCGACTAACTTGGGTCAAAATTCGTAAGCAAGAGGAACGTAGTCCTACAGCTCATCTGGTGTGTCGTCGTGGCATTGTTTCTAGAGCAAGAGACCGTATCGGACCTCATTGCACCTCCACCTTGCTCCTGTACCACTTTGCCACTTTCGGTGCCTCGCACTAAACTGAAGTCGTTTGGCGGGCAAGAATTCAGTAGATTGTGACCTAAGATCTACATTTTTCAATTAGCTTCGATTACTAGCTGTATTTCTTTCGCATCATTGAAGCGCTAGTCAATTATGTAGCTGTTTCAGCTAGCATTCCCGAGTTCGAGCGATTCACTTTTCTTCGTTTTTTTGGCGCCTCGAATACTAACCGCAGCATAGGTAGACTTAAGTATGGCCCAGTGAATGATGCTACTTAGAGGTCATACTAACAGGTGGTAATATGTTCGCAGCGAAGTCTAACTTACGATGGTAGACTTGGGATTATTAGTATCTGATTTTTTCGATTTGTCTGAGCATGATATTATGGATTTAGTTAACTCTGGGTTGCCTATTCCTTTGCAGTACATGTTAGTGCGCCGGAATAGAGATTGACCTTTCTCAGGGGCCTATAAAATGGTTTAATTTTCTTCAAATCAGAGATATTTATTCCATGTCCGCAGCACATAAGACTATCTTCTCCGTGTAATCATGTAGCTGAGTCAATTGATTGAAAACCTCCAGAAGTTAGCGTTTAAAGATATTGAAAATATAAATATGGAATTTAGGCAGGGAAATACTTTGAGCCAGACAGCGAGATTTTTTGCTTACCTCAAATGGTGGACGAGTCTATGAGAAACTGACACAGGAACTGAGTTGCTCGTCATTTCTATGACCGAGCTGCAAACTCAAGCAAAAATAAGCAAAGAAAAGATAAGCAGGGAATAGTAAATAAACATATAAAATTGCATTCTGATATTTGCAAAGCAAAATATTAAAGAGTCACAGAGAAGTAAGTTCTATCAGCAAAGCGCTTATACCATAACCAAGACGTTGTGACGATTTTGTATGCTGCTGTGAATATTTTCGTTGCTTAGTTAATTATTTGATGGCATTCGGCTACCGGAAGTTTGAAATTATGGAATTAAAAATAAAGTTTTTGGATGCCCTTCTTAGCAGGACCCTCACCTGTTACACAAAATCTTTCCGATGGCTGAGGATATATAAATATGTAAAATTAGGCCCCGCTAATTAATAGTAAATTACAGATAGTTGATGATACAGCATCTATTCGTTAACAATTAAATGTCGGAACTTTTATCTTCGCATCCACAACAATCCATTCATCTCACTGAGCTCTCCTCACCTGACACCCACTCCTATTTGGCCTAAAATAAATGCAAGCCTCTGTGGCTGGCCTCTTTAAAACACAACTACATTTGCCGTCTAATGAATTACGGAGCCCAACCTTTAAAACAGAATGCTAGAAGCATTCCATAATTGCAATTTTCGAATTCCTTGTAAGCTTCACCACTAATACTTAGCCTATTTATATATTTGAAGTCTGTAGCATTACGACAAGTCTTGTTCTGATTACTATACGTTTTTTTCATAGTGGCGATAGAGAGCAAAAGTTTTTCAAGCTTTGAACGGAAAGAAAATCTGGTCACTCCCGTCACTTTTACCTCGCTTCAGTCTTTGACTCCAGCCTACCTACCGGATCTACTCATACACGCGGAAAAAGTAATACCACTCGCTTTTCGGAATCTAATCGTTAACATATACCTCATACGAACCTTAAATGGTTTAGAGACCGTGCCTTTGGTTCGTAGGGTTCCAAAGCCTGGAACTCACTTTGAACTTTCATTACGACATCTCGTGACGTGATCACATTAAATTAAATCTAAAACAAATTTATTTATCACACCATATGTTGGGTCAATGTGATTCAACGTTTTGTGCTTACGCGTGCTGATACTGTGCATGCTGTCCCTAACCATACTTGCACGCTGACCCTGTGCATTTCCCCCAACCATGTTATGCTTGTTGTCCTTGATCATGCGACCACTCACTGGTCATTAATTCTTCCTTTGAAGCGTAGTAAAGCACCTCTTAAAAAAGATTGAGTTATTTGAGAGCGTTTGAAGAAATTTATAATTGTTATGGCTATTATAAGGACGAGTCAATGTTACAGCATGGAGTCTATGGCAACATCAGAGCGAAAGAAATTGTGCTTCAGGCATGACTGTTGGCACAGCTATTGCACGACATAGGGTCATAATATCGCAATCCAAGTCACGAGATGGTTCCACCCCGTAGACCCACTGGCAGTGAAAATAGTAGTTGCGAATATTTATAACTTTGCGGCGTAAACCATGTGGACTGTTTGAATCCTTCCGATTGATCAAGTACTCACAAATGGCGGCTAGTAGATAACGAGCTGGGAAGGCAAGATGTGGATGTTCAATCAGGTAAGACTTCAAGCCGTCGCAATTAACTTTTAGGCCGCACATACTCTCTAATAAGTCTCGTGCTGACGAGATTCGTGCGGCAGGTTCTGCATTCCTTATCACTGCCCGTCTCTTGTTTAGCTGATCCTTGTGATATTCAATTTCTTCAAATCCTGTGAGTTTTGAATATACAAGAGGAGATTGAGTCTTACAGCTGTCGATGAATTCTGTCAGTCGAGTACGGTCGCTCAAATATAATAGCTGCTCCATGACTTTTTCAAGACTTTGCCGACATTGTCGCCCCTCTTCTGTTATAGCTTTTTTCATTTTCATTACCCGGTACTCCTTTGAGTTGCTGTTCATGATCTTAAGTAGACCTTCGTCTTCTAGATCCGCATCCTTGCTAGGAGATGAAATTCTACGATAATTCTGAATTTCCGTAGTTCTTAACCTGGATAAGACGCCAGCATCGTTATTCTTGAAGCATAACTTATCCTGTATTATATCAATGACCATCGTAACGTAACGTTCCTCTGGTTCTTTTTCACAATTCCTAGTGGCGTAACATACAACTTTATGTAGGCTACAAAAGTCGTTTACTTCTTTTACATCAGTTAGCTCGGGAAAAACAGTCTCTAGTAGCTCTTTTATATACTTAGCGTCGTCATCGGATAAATTTGGGCGTTGTTTGCTGACTTTCTTGACTTTCTCGACCAATTCTTCCATAGCTTTCAAAGGTGCCAAAATGCCGTCACGGCCATTGCTATTGCTGTCGGTTATAAGTTTTTGCAGCGCCAGTATGCTGGTTCTGACACTTTTGAATTCGCTAGCATCCTTACTTTCCAAGAGTGCCCAGATAGATTTCAAATCAAGATGGGCACACAATGTACGCAATTTTTCAAGCGTCTCAATGATCGGCTCACCCAAAATACGTGCAAGTTGTTGCGAAAGAGGAATTAGTTCGCCACACATGACCAGTACCATAAGCACCGCCAACTTTTCATGCACGGCCTTAGTGACGGCAGAGAGAGAGGCTATCGCTTCGTCGAGAGCACTCGTAACTCGTGGTTTGAAGTACTTATCGGCAATTTCTCTAAAGAGTTCTAGTCTGCGTAGCAAGTCATCTGATATCGGGTCCTGGGTTTTTTTGTCGCTCGAAGACAGCTTTTTGACAGTGTTGGCTAAAGCTTCGTACCATGTGCTGTCACTTTCAAGCAGTTTACAGATGGAGCTATGCTTGAATAAGTTCGAAGATGCTGCGATACTTTGAAAAGGAGACAGCTTATGAGCGTTTCCCTGGTACAGACAAAGCTTACTTCCTAATTTCTGTAAGAATGAGAACAGCTCGATACAAAACTTCTGTTGATCTGTATCGTTGGAAGTTTCCTTCGCTTTTTCAAAGTACTGCCACAGATGTTCTAGTTGAACGAGTAGACATATTTCCTCCTTGATATAATGAAACTTCTTGTCTACAGCACTTTGATGTAGATTATAATCTTCGTATTTTTTAAGTGACATTTTAATCTCCACCAATAATATTGCTTACTGCGCAAGTTCAAGTTAGGCGGAAGAGAAGACACCGAAAGTAGCCGGAAGGTAATGTTTCATCCGTCATAAAACTAAAACGACAGAAACCAGCGAAAATCCTGAGTCACGAAACGCTGCATAAGAAAGCCATGGACACCGTCTAGGCAAGCCTAGTTGTCACTGAAACTGTGATGAACTGGTTTTAAACCTATCGCAGTGAAAAATGTCAGATTTTAAATATAAATGGGTCCAGTTAGTCTGGGAAACTTAAATAAAAAGGAGAGCTCAAAACTGAGATATTACGCCCCCTTTCTCGCTCTCTGTCTCTTTCAACTGTCTGTGCCTCTCTCCCTCTGTGACTGTTTTATTTCCGATTGTAAAATAACTTAAACACTAATCTAATTTCGCTCACCCCTATCTCCTATAAGCAACTCAGCATTGGATTCTCATAGTTCCCTTACTGCCAGCGCAGACTAAATTCACAACTTGAAAGGCCGTTAATTCATCGAAGCTATACGAAAATAAGACTATCCTAGTACTAATGGAAAGCCTAGCCTCACCTAAGATTTGGAGACCTCATCCTAGTGGTTGCCTGGCTAGGAATCTCTCCAGTCATGTGTATGCCGCAATGTGAGAGCGCTATTGTCAATGAGCAGATCGTTTGATGAGCAATATTTATTGCCTCAACTGTCAATTCAGCCTAAAGTAAATTTCGAGGACAAACAATGCCAAAATATGTGCTCACTTGGACAAGAGTAAAAGAACTAAAGTAATTATGACATGCAAGTATATTAGCGTAATTTCCTTTCTTTTGGTTTTTTGATTTCTAGCTTTTGATCTGAATTCGTAAGCAAGAGACACGTAATTCAACAGCTCATCGCTCTGTCGTCATTAGCGTTGGTGCTACAGCACGCAACCTATGTCTGACAGTCACTTACTCTTTGTTTGGCGTTGAATCGATTTGAACATAATCTTTTCGGCTGCATGTCACTTCACTAGCTTTTACCAACCTCGGATCGGACCTCTTTGCACCTCCACCTTGCTCCTGTACCACTTTGCCACTTTCGGTGCCTCGCACTAAACTGAAGTCGTTTGGTGAGCAAGGATTCACTACACTTTACATACAATCTCCATTTTGATATCAGCTTCGATCACTAGCTGTATTTCTTTCGAGTCATTAAGGAGCCAGAAAATTATGTAGCTGTTGAATCTAGCTTTCTGTGATGTCGAGTGAACCAAATTTCTTCATTTCTTTCGCTTTGAGTACTAACAGGAGCATGAGTATTCTTTAGTACATCAAAGTGAACGAGACTACATTGAGGTCCTACTCACAGGTGATAATGAGTGCCCAGTGCAACTTACGATGCTCACCTTATAGAACTGAAAACGAGTGACAGAACCTTGAAGTTGATGCCTGATGACCTGCTTGACTGGGAGCCAGTACAGGTCGGCGAGGAATGGTGTTATGTGGTAATTGCGACGCTCGCAACAGACAAGCCTGGATGCCGAGTTTTGCACCAGCTGTAAGCACCTGATTGCAGAGACCGGTAGATCAGCAGGCAGTGAGTTACCGAAGTCGAGACGGGATGTCACAAATGCGTGGATAAATTAAGATGTGGTATATCTGTCTAAAAAAGCCTGAATTTTAGCAGCGCTGCGTAGCTGAAAGCAGGCAGTCATGACTGTGGAATGGATGTGGTCGTCTAACGATAGGTGCCTTTGAAGCAGGACGCATTAGATTAGATTATGTGCAGATTCAACAAAAGGTATGTTGGCAGAGCCGATTGTGAGTGTAAGATTTTCAAATTTCTGAATCACAATTGGTTCACCCATAACTAGTAGTTTTTATCATCATTTAATTTAAGAAAGTTTGCTGCCATCCATGTTTGCATTACCGAAATACATTCGGCAAGAGAGTTGAGAGATATTGACCTGCTGAGGGCCTGGGAGGAATCGACACAAAGGTACAACAGATGTATGCAAAATAAGTTCTTGAATGTTAGCTGATCAGAGCCTGTTATGGCTTAGTTTAGGGTTAAGCAACAGAATATCTCAAGACATGTAATATTCAAGCAGTTGCAAAACGGACCAAAAGAAGTCAGGCAGGTAAGTTATACCTCGGCTGGGAGCCAGGGAGTCCATTAGTGATAGTGGCTTCCAGCTAGGGACTTATAGACTATGGCTGGTGCTGGATACCTATACGGATACATACGCGGCTGTTGAATAGATGGTTGAACGCTATGGAAATAGGTTTATTGTCCGAAGGCCGGGTCGCTATTCATTGCAGTGCGACCATTCGATCGTGTTTCCTCTGCAGCAAATGTGAAGCTTCTAGAGAGAGATTGAGTTCTCTGAGGGCGCTTTAACGAGTGTGCTATTGTTATTATTCCACTAAAGTCGGCGTGATCTGAACGTATTGGTGCTGTAACTAGCTGGCTATCCGGGTAGATTGGTCTCTAGCTGTCTATCGACGTAAAGGGACATCGGTATTTGTCGTACGTGTGCAGGAGCTAGTGTCATTTCAAGCTATGTTTCTTAGGCTGAAGACTATTCGTGCACAGTTCATTTCAACATGGTCGTAACTCAATCGTACAAACCTCAAATCCTTTGGTGACCGGGCAATTAGTTCGTATGCTTCCAAAGCCTGGAACTCCCTCGCGACTTGTGTCAGAACATCCCCTGACTTGATGACCACGTTTAAAAAGAACTTAAACACACCTATTTTAGAGAGCATTTAGTGGGTCCCTGTAATTCATCCTTCATGTGCTTGTGCGCGCTGACACTGTGCATGCTGTTACTAACCCCATTTGCATACTTACCCTGTGCATGTCGCCCCTAACCACGTTATTCATGTTGTTTGTCAAGCATGATATTGCTCACCATTCAATCGCGTTTCCCTTTGCAGCAAATGTAAAGCGCCTTGAAAGAGATCGAGTTCTCTGAGGGGACTTTATCAAGTGCATTATTATTATTATTACTGTTATTATTGTTATCACGATCGCTATTTCTGAGGCGTTCAAAAATGACTTTGAAGTCTTCACCTTTTAACTTCTTCTCGCATTCTGGAGCCAATTGCGACGCATTAAGCGAATGAATGTGTATGATCACAACTTCATTCACTGGTTCCACGCTGCAAATATTGCACGTTCTGTGAGCAGTGGCAGCCACCACTATAGTTTCTAAAAGTGTTAGGCCAAAATCTGCTCTGTTTGGTTTAATAATCAAATTCTCTTGCTCCATAATACACCAGCTTGAGCATTGCATGCATACACTACACAATAAAACAGCACTTTCTACTAAATCAAGGAGAGTCGCATGAGGAAAGTAGTAGGCAACAGCTGTTCAAACACATTTTTTGTCTCGCCCATTGGTCTTTGCCCATCCCTTATCTTCGCTCCGAAGGTGGCTTGCTCTTCAGGACTCAAGCTGGGAGTTTGAGTCATGGAGTGGGCGATCCATTATTTGGCAGTGCAAGCTCCAGTGATAGTTTTTAAGTCTCTTCTACCATTCATACACACGAAGCTATTTAAGTCAGGCTTACCTTTTGTCTCCTGGCTCTTAGCCCAGGAGGTAAGGTGCTCGCTCTTCACGACTCAGGTCGTGTGTACGAATTCTGCCGTAGGCGATCAATTATTGCTCACCGCTAGCAGTAGTGATAGCCGTTAAGGCTCTTCTGCATCTACAGGAATTAGGCTGTTTAATCAGCTGACATATTTTCAGTGACATTGAACAAGTTAGACCCTACGTGTACAAGCGGTATGCCTCTAGGCAAGCGATTGTTTACATGGTATGAGCTGCAAGCAAGCGTACATATTAACTTCAGCTCCATGATTGCAGAGGCGATAGTGGATTGGTTGTAGACGTGTACCTATCAAGGTTGCCAAATAGCACCTGCTCAGCCGCGGATTCACAGGGAGCACATGAAACAGCCAAGTTAGAACATCCTTCAGGATCGGCTCATTTTAAACTACTAGAAGACACGAGCCAAACTAATTGAATCGCCAGCCGGTACTGAAGGTCCCAGAGTCAAGGTCTGACTAAGGTCAAGTTATCCCCACATTTGATAACATTTAGGAAGAGACAACAACGCACACGTTCTTTACAAAATGTGACAGGTTTGAGTAAATTGTCCTTCGCATGCATACTGACGCTGTGCATGCTTTCACTCACCATATTGACATGTTGACACTTTTCATATGACAACTAGCCGTTAAAGCATATCGATACTGCGTTTCACCAGTAACCATACTCTCAGTCTTGCCTTAAAGCATATTTGAAGTGCCTAGAAAGAGATTTAGTTATCTTAGGCTAGTCTACGAATGCCGTATTATTACTATGGTCATTATAATGTAAACGTAATTACGGTTTCGGAAAAAACGTATAAGAAAGACATAGCCTGAAGCAAATACATTATCTCAGTTAAAGTTGGCATGCAAAACATCCGGTGCAGTTCTCGTCTTTACTTAGTAAGTAGGCAGCTTGGGTTTTGAAAGCTTCCAAACACATCTCATTAGTATGCTGATAGATGCAATGCTGGCAGAAACACTTTGTTCACACAAGCGATCGATGAAAATCTTGAGCATACATTTTCTAACAAAATCACGCCAAAAATACAATCACGCGGTCGAATTTTTGCAAGAAGAGATTGCGTTATTCTAATTATGCATTTTACCACCTTGGTCAGCTTACTAGGAGCAAGACTCTCATATCTAAATTACTTTTGTGGTGGTTTAAAGTGGGTTCACAAACAGCTTCGATTTCTGAAGGATAATTTCGGTAGAGCTATCAAAGCATTTCGAATTCAAATTTTTGGATTCGCCAGGTATCCAAGTGTCAGGAAATGCATTTTAATGACCGCGGCTGACATTTCTTCGGGAATAATCAAGATTTAAAACATCCATTTTTGCAGATGGGCAGACGGTAGCCACAACTGGTTTGAGACTGCGGAAGAAATCAATGTTACTCGATGTTACGGTTATAGCGAGAAACCAGCCAACTTCAACGCCTATATATAATTATAATTCATTTATGTAGCGCCCCAAGAGAACTTAATCTCTATTCAGGCGCTTCACGTATGCCTCGGGGCTCGAGCCCACAACCTCAGTCAGACCTTGGTCGGGGCGAGCACCTTAACCGCTAGACCAAACGGAAATAGTGCTGTGGAACCGTAAGCAACTGCTGGACAGGTCGCAGCAAACGTATGAGATGCTAAAATCGTGGTGATCTGCATGTAGTAAATTTTGCATTGAGATTTCGCGATTGTAATTAACTGAAGTACGATGTAGCGCCTCGCTGGCCTTGGCCTAATTTTAGCGCGAACAAGAACTGTTCGCCGTGCGAAAACTTCTTTGTCTTGGTGCTGTGAGCCACTGAGGAGCGCCAGTGCGGTTAGAGAGCACGAGCTTAAGAGCGAGCCAGGAAGCTCCGAGACCAGCGGTGGCAGTTCGGCCTTTAGAATTGGTCGGATACCTGCGGGATGTGCTAATTGAGATTGGCTGGCCTGTCAAATTCCGCCATCACTCTGTCTAAAAAGAATCGTCTGGAACCTATTCGACATTCAAGCTGGCCTGGGGTGCCCTTCCAGTGGCCTAGCGACGGTATTAACTCCTTACCGTAATGGGCCACGGTGCCGGGCCCAATACCACTAAGCTCTTGCCCCATTGTCTCAGCTAGGTATTTAAAGAGTCGAGCAACGCTCGCTCTTGGTCTTTTGTTATGCTCCTGCTCTCTCTCTCTCTCTCTCTCTCTCTCTCTCTCCTCGGCTTCGTTTCGACGCCGTCGGACTCATTTCTTTGAAAACGAGGGAGGACCGCGGGCTGTTCGCCGGCGATCGACGGGACAGGACGAGACCGCGCTAGGAGGATTTGGTGGACTCCACCAAACACGATAGTATCGCGCCCGAGCTAGCATTTGTGCTTGTTTTGTGCTTTGTGTGTGCCCGCTCGCAAAGGGGTTTTGGCATAAGGGTTTGCCGGTGCTAACTAGACATAGTTGGTGCGGTGTGAGATATTCCATTGGTTCGGGCTCCTCCGTCTATTTGGGTCGTTCCCCCTAGAGACGCACGTAGCGCAAGTGTGGAGACGTTCCTCCACAAGAGTTTGAAGTAGCGTGTGAGGTATTCCTGCGGTTAAGGTGGAAACGGAGTTCTCCATTAAGGGTCAAGGCTTTGGTTCGGGCTCCTTGTCTTATTTGGTTCGTTCCCACAACAGACGTTGGTAGCCTAAGTTCGGGGGCGTATTCCCTTTGCAAGAGTGCCTGTGCTGTGGAAAGCGTGTGAGGAGTTTTGAGATAAAACTGAGCTAGACGCGCCGCGACTTTGTGCGCCTGCGAACAAAGCTCAATGAAATCTCCAACCTGTGTGGCTCGCTTTCAAACTCACGCCGCGGACTCCCGAGCCCTTTAGTAACGGTAAGTATGTCCGAGCCAGAAACGCTCGTTTCAAGGCTGTCTGCTTATTGCGCGTAGGCGCGCACCGTACGTCGTCAGGCGGTAGGTTACGCCTCTAGGTAAACGGAGAGTTACGCCTACTCCGCCGAGCCTTCGGCGCTACAAAAGTAGATCACTTCTTCTTCACTACTTCTGGCATAGGTAAATAACTACATCCAAACCGATGTCTAAAGTAAGTAAACTTAATATAAATACTGTTTATACCAGACATTCTCCAACTAGAACCTTTTTCAAACCTATTACTCAACTTGCTTCTTGAAAGAGTTGAACTGCGATCTTATTGCCCCTATAACTATACCAAAAATATACCTACATTCTATACCAAAAATCTTGTTTATCTTTGTGTTCATTATACCAGAGAAATGTAGGTAGCTGTAATCGCCTTTTTCATTAACTAGATTAGGAGCAATGAAAAGTGCCATTTTTAGATTAATCATGTTCTTCAGAAAATCTCTTATCAACGTCGCCAAATGAGAACCAGTCCTTTCACACAGTGCGTCAAGTCTGCTTCGCTATTGTCTAATCCAACATGCTCATAATCTCTAAATTTACCATCAGAAGACGACTTCCCTAAAACTATCCTGTCTCATTAATCCACGACAAACATGCTGCTTCCTTTTCATAAGACAATCCTTTTAACTTTTTGTTAATCTTCTTTGCAGGAGCAATGACTTTCTTTCTGCTTGAGTTAGACTTTTTGTCATTTCATCTAGAGCAGCCTGAGAAAATGGATTCCGTAGGTAGAATACCGGTCCTTTTTCTCACTTCCTCTCTTATTCTTTTTAGCGTGCTCGGCATATTTCTTATCCTTTCGCTGCATAAACTCGTCGTTTTGCTGCATGTTTCTATATTAAAGCGCCTAGAAAGAGATTAAGTTCTCTGAGGGCGCTTTATCAAGTGCATTATTATTATTATTATTATTAGGTAAATAATTTTGCTTAACCCGTTTCTACTTGCTTTGGCATTGTTATGATTCAAAGTTTTTTTACTATAATATACAACCCTCTGCTACTAGTAATTTGCAAATGAACGGTACCGATGCTGGGCACACGTGTCGATCGAAGAATCTACCGAACGCAGTGAGGAAGATGAAGAGATAGATATATGCGCCCCTGGGGTCCATACCGTTCATTTACATACTACTGGGCAATTGCACCTGATGCTTCTGATTCCGGCCGTGCCTGAATAAAAATGGTCTCTGATATGCTCGCGTGGTGGCACTATCAAAAGTCTTCCTTTGAGTCTTGCTTTTGGCAAGCCACTGCCTGTTGATAGTGCGGTACGAGTGATAATACACGAGCATCCAGAGACCGCGTTTATTCAGGCCCGACAGGTACCGGAAGCATCCGGTACAATGAACCTCTCAAAACCGGGAGTTAGATAGCAATGGGTAGGGCATGCAGCATCTCTCCACATCCCCCTTTGTTAAGAAAGCATACAATCCCTTTGCCACGTTGGAGCGTGACTGGGTCGCCTTGGTCGAGCTTGCTGTAATGTAGCTGGAGGCTTCGCTAGATGTGTAATGGCCTCTGAGCCGAGTAACGAGATCATATATTTGCCATTCGCTGGCTGCGGGGGATTTTCGCTATTGCTTAGTGGCTCTCTGGCATTACTCCACAGAGTTGGGTCTATGTCTCTGTAAGCTTCATCTGCTGCTCTTGTGTTGAGATTAATATGTCGCCGGTTTCGCACGTAGAACGTTCCTGCCCTGTACCAGATGGTGTAGGACCTATTACCGTGGGTTGCTACGACAGTACCTTCTCGAAGCTGCTCTTCAGCAGGCAAGCTCCTGTTAAGGATTGCTTGACCAATGTTGAGTGGGCTCAGATCTTGAGTGCTGAAGTCGTAGTACCTTTTGACAACTGCTCTTTTGACAGCTCTAGCTGTCGCGGCTGCTCCCCTAGACGCCTGGCTGTTGCTGGATGTGGGAGATCGAGCATCTAGGTGAGGAACGATAGAGCGGGTCTGCCTGCCAAACAACATTTGGGCCAGACTGAGCTGCCAATTTTGCCGAGGTGGGTTCAAAATCTCCCACATCGCCAGATATGGATCTTAGCTGTTTTGGCTAGCCTTCTGCGTTAGTCGTTTTACTATTTAGACTGCCGACTCGGCCTTCCCGTTAGACTGGGAGAAGAATGGCAAACAAGTGATGCACCTAATGTTCCAGTCTTCAGTGAACTTTCGGAAGACTGCCAATGTGAACTGTAGTCCGTTATAAGTGACTGATTCAGACACCGTATGATGCCGTAACACGGGAACTAGGCATTGAGTCGCAGAATGGTACAGGCCAACGAGGTCTTTTCAAGTCTGTCGATCTCGATAGAACTTGTGAAGTAGTCGAGAGTAGACAGTTCCTTGGACCATCAAATCAAGCATGTCCACAGACAACTTTTCCACGATCCACCGCCGTCGTCATGTTGCTATAAGTTCTCTTTTGGCTGAACGGGCTTTATCGTTTGGCAAACAGCACAGTTCTCGGCTGTCCGCTTAACCACTCTCCCCATGCCTGGCCAGTACAGGGTCTGGCGGGCCCGTCTCATCATGCTGTCATATCCCAGGTGAGTGAAGTGTAGGCGCTGTAGCATCGTGCCGCGAAGTTCGGTTGGGATCACCGTGCGCTCACCTTTCAATAAGTAGCCATCTTGGTGACTCAGCGAATCTCGTATATCAAAATACTGTCAAAGGTTCGGTGATAGACCACGCTTGAGTTGAGGAAAACCAGCGGTTATAAGCTGCTGTTGTCTGACTACACAGCTATCACGCTTGGTTGCATCGGTTATGTCAGAAATGTCGCTGACTAAGGTCATCGTCAGAGCATCGGGGCGTAGCGAGCATACACAAGCCTCGCTGCCAACGGAACATGCGCAACTCAGCGCATCTGCATGGTGTAGTTGCTCATGTCGCAGTATTACATTGAATTGGTAGAGGCACATGATCAGGACCTGCAGTCTCTTGGGTGCTTGCTCAGAGGTTTCCGTAGATGCTGGCTAATGGAGAATGGTCGTTGTGAACGATGACTTCCCTACCAAAAAAGTACTGGTCGAATCGCTCTCACGCATATCTTAATTCCAGCGGTTCTTTTTCTATTTGTGCCCAGTTTCGCTCTGCTGAGGTTAGTGCTAGTGACGCGTACTCCACGCCTTCCTGTAGAAGACAAGCAAAAAAGCTCGTCTGGCTGCTGTCAGCCTGCAAAATAAGACTTTCGTTTGGGTTGAAGTACGCAAGGACAAGCACTGCAGCCAGTTTTTCTTTGACCTGGTTAATGGCAAGCTGGAATTTCGGTCTCAGGACCATTTGGCATCCTTCCTGGTTAGCTCGCGTAGTGGTGTCAGGTCTGAGGATAGCTGCGGAGCAAAACGAGCAAGGTATTGTACCATAGCATCAAACCGTCGAATGGCTGCAGCATCAGTAGGAGGAGGCGTGTTAATAATTGCCTCCACTTTCTCAGGGTATGCTGATATGCCATCCTTAGAGAGAACGTGTGCCATGAAGGTCACTTGTTCTTGCTTGACAGATGCCTTGGCACTGTTCAGTTTAATATGCCTCACGAGGCAACGCTTCTCCAGTGCTGCCAAGTTTCGATCTCGGTCTTGCGTTGCCTTCTGTCGCGTTTCATCTCGTCGCAACACCGGATGTCATCAACAGCACATACCACTCCGTTCAGATCATCAATATCTTCATGCAGGTGCATTTGAAAAATCTCGCTGCTCACCTACAGACCAAATGGAAGGCATACCCATCTAAATCTTCCAGCGTTAGTGATCATCGTAGTCAACTTGCATAACTCGTCATCTAAACGTAAATGCCGAAAGGCTTCTTTAACATCGACCTTGCTAAATAGCCGTGCACTGTTGAGTCTGGGCTGACGTCGTCTAATTTCGGCAACTGATTATGCTGTCGTTGGAGAGCCTCATTTAGTAGAAGCGGGCCAATGCAGATTCGTGGTTTACCATAGGCCTTCTGCACGATGGCCACCTGGCTGTTCCATTCTGAGGGCTAATCCACTGGTATGAGAATGCCCCGTCTAACCAACGTTAGCAGTTCTTGCTCAATTACGTCTTAATTCGCAATGGACATTCGGCGGCATGGTGGGACTTTGTGAAAAATCGTAAGATTGGCGTGCAGTCAGGCATCACCAAAGTCGTTCTTATCAGTCGTCTCTAGTTGATCAAGGAAGAATTCAGCGTACATGGTTGTCAGTCTCGTGGCTCGAATTGCCCTTGCGCCGAGCAAGCACATACAGCATCGCACATAACGATAAACGGCACGACAGTCATGGTACCTGCCTTCGGGTTCGTCATGGCGAGATCGGCTGTCCCGAATGGAACCACTGAGACACCATCCCAAAATCTCAGGCAAAACGACGTATCCGAGATCTGATGTTTCTGGCCAAACCATCGATTAATGGCGTTGACGTCAGCGCCAGTGTCGAGCTGGGAACGTGCTTCTAAATTGGTTGCCGCTCGTTGGGCGGGAGCTGCAAGCTGAGTACCCGCTAGTTTGATATTCCTTTCATTGACTTGAACCGCTCAGCACGTTCCCCACATGTGTCACTGTGAATCTCTGTAACTTAGTGGTCATCAGGCCTGTTATAACTCCATCAGCCAAACATAACGCTTGCCTTTTTAATCCTCGCTCAGGGTGCAATAAACCTCTGGTAATAAGTGACCTTATTTCTGAAAACGGTATCGAAGTGCTCACCCTTACTGAAACTTGGCTAAAATTGATAAACTGTCCGACAATTAAAGAAGCTACCCCATCTGGTTTCTCATTCTTTCACACCCCTAGATTAATCAAAACTGGAGGTGGAGTTGCAATTATCGTGCGCTCGAAATTCAACTTCAAGCCATTTGTAGAACCCTCGAAGCAGTCTTTTGAATTAATTGTCTTGGTCTCATCCGGAAACAAGCTACCGATAGTGGCAGTAGTCTATGGCCCTCCAGGTACCAAATCCTCCTTTATCTCAGATTTCTCCGATCTCATTTCGATTCTTTGTGAGAGAAATCAATCCTTCCTCGTTATGGGTGATTTCAACGTTCACTTTGATAACTTATCTGACGCCTTCAGCACCGAATTTCGTGCATTGACTGACTCATTGTCTCTTGTGGCTCATGTGCATTACCCTACTCACATCAAGGGTCACACACTCGACTAGATTTTCTCATACAACTGCACTTTGTCATCACCAGTTATTACAAAATCCTGCTTATCAGACCACGTGCAGATCTCATTCAATCTGCAGCGTGTGCCCACCTCCTCCTCTAAAATAACATGTGAATCGCGAAACCTCAAGACCCTTGACATCGATGCTGTCCGTGCGAAAATATCTGCTTCGCCTCTGCTGCTCAGTCCTCCCTCCGATCTGTCATCATTGGTAGATAGCTACAAAACGAAACTAGCTGACACGCTCGACGAGTTTGCACCTCTGACAAAGCGCACTGTGTGCCTTCACCCAGACGGCCTATGGTTTACCATAGACATTAAACTAGCCAGGTCTACTAAGCGCAAGCTTAAAAAAGCATACACAATATCAGGACTGACTGTCCACTGACAGGCATATGAAGACTACTTTAGGTCATACCAATTGATCCTAGCAAAGACCAAGTCTAGCTTCTAAGAAAACATTGTTGAATCACAGATGCACAAGAGCCGTGGTGGCACACTAGGTTAGGCGGTTGCTAACACGACCTTGGTCCCGAGGTCATGGGTTCGATTCCTGCGGTGGGCGATTCTTTATCATCACTGCAAGCAGTGGTGATAGCCATAAAGGCTCTTCTGTCTCTATACAAAAAGAGGTTGTTTAATCAGCTAGGATTTATTTAAAAATGCTGATGTCGACGATCAACCATTTCCTCAACCGCTCCCAGATTAGCTCCTTACCCAATGATCCTTGTGGTGATTTAGCCGATCGCTTCTCTCGATTATTAGTGCAGAAGATAGACAAGGTCAGGGAGTTCATCCCTGAGATGAAAATATCCCCCTAGAATGTTGTTCCCTGATTCCTGGCTGCACCTCAATGTCTACATTTTAGCAGGTCACTAGTGATCTAGAGTTGAAGTTCGTATCCCAATCAAAAAAGACAACAGATCCTCTGGACCCTATTCCCACTGTCATGCTCCTACGTTACATTGATCTGCTGCTGCCCTGCATAACTGACATAATTAATATGTCATTAGCCTCATACCTTGCGTATATTTTATGTACCTCACATACCTCGCAGCTATAAAGCTACGCGTGTCATGAACACACAGCCGGGTATCCTGCAGCAATAATTAGTCAGTGTCTGGCGAATACGCTTGGTATCATACAACTAGAAAGGCTGGCGGGTGCCTCTTAGGGAATCCCCCAAAATTACCGGACGACTGTTGATTTCTTGGGAATTTCGAAACTAGAGGATGATTCCTCGTTACTTCGTAATTGTTGCCGCCAGACGTTGTTAGGAAGACTTTGGTATTATTAGTAGTCGTGGGTGTTAGACAAAACCAACTTCCACGTCAAAGCAATAGAGAGCAATTTATTACCATATTTAGCCGTCCCTGTAAGTAACGGCACATGCAGGTCCAATTGCGGGCGTGACATTGCTGCCCTTTGGCAAGGTTCGTGTTGACGCCAGCATTGACGCTATTGTCTCCGTAACGAAAGGGGGTGCTGAAAGGTGATGCATGCCCCTTTTCTGCTATTACCCTCCTGATTGCAGAAGGTCAAGTAGTATGTAAATGAACAGCTTAGAGCCTAGGGCACATATCGAACTTTTAATCTACCTTACTTCTTTCGGTATATTCATCGATCCCCATGTGTCTAAAGTCTCCATACCATTCATTTGCACACTACTCGCTCGCAATGATCTTTCATCGTAAAGTGTAAAAAAAATTCATCACGGGCATAGAAAGTGTTGAAACTTATGCCATGTGGTTTTTAGAACGGACCGTTCTGTAATACCGTTGGATAATAGTGTCACGTGACATAAGCATATATATATATATATATATATATATATATGTTATAAAAATGTGTCCAAGAAGTAGTTGCTAATATTGCACCCGTCGTCGTCCATGCGAAAGAGTTTGGACTGACAAAGTCATTCCGTCACAAAGAACTGACGACAAATAACCATTGAATTTCTTAAAGTAAGCACTAAGATCTATTTTTCGTTCATCTATATACTTCGCTATTACAAATTTAGATATATTAATCACTTCTTTAACTGATGGAACAATCCTTGCAAACCTACCAGGATATTCTTCTTCCACTACTTGTGGTGATCTACTGATGTAATACTTAATATACAATCCAGGATTAACTTTGTTATTAAATCTCCCATACTTGGTAATCGAGTCAAACTCAAAATCACAACACCTCTCATTCTCAAGCAGATGCATAAGAATTGGACACCTCCATGGCATGTCTATTTCCGTTTTTTTATAGGAATTTTGACATTTCTAGCAGCAATGTAATCTTCAGGTGCATCTGCACAGTTCAATCATTGAGCCGTTATCTCGAAGTCATAGTAAAGACACTCATTCAATCCTAACACATGTAAACCAAGCAAACACTGTGAGTGATACTGTTTAGGTATTACTCCATCTTGTGTTTGCCGGCTCCACAAACGCTTAATTTCAACTAAAGTATGCTCTTCAATTATTCCATCAGGCTTATATCTGTAAAATCTATCACGACTAAACCAATCATTAACGTTTTCAAGCTTTGTATTAAACTTCATCTTCAAGAACTTAGCAGCCATCGGTTCAAACACTTTGTAGGTTTGGATTGAGGTGAGAATATTGCTCTAACAGGATCAAATTCAACTCTGCAATTGATTCTTGATGATGCTTCCTTATATGGAGAAACCTCAAAACACACCAAAGTGCACAAAGGTTGTCCGACTCATTCTTTATATTGAAAGTTGAGCTCGCGCTGGCCTTGGCTTAATTTTTAGCACGAAAAAGAACTGTTTGGCGGGTAAACACTCCTTTGTCCCGGAGCAGTGAGCCAGAGAGGAGCGCCAGTGTGGCTAGAGAGCAAGAGCTTAAGAACGCGCCAGCAAGCTCTGGGACCAGCGGTGACTATTCGGCATTTCGAATGGGTCTGCTACCAGCGGGAGCGGCTGACTGATGTTGGCTGGCCGGGGCGCCCTTCCAGTGGCCTAGTGATGTATTAATACCTTACCGTAATGAGCCGCGGTATCGGGCCGAACACCACTAAGCTCTTGCCGCATTGTCTCAGCTAATTATTTAAGAGTCGAGCGACGATCGCTTCTTGGTCTTTTGTTCGGCTCCTTATCTCTCTCTCTCTCTTCGGCTTCACTTTGACGGCATCGAACTCGTTTCTTTGAAAGCGAGGGAGGAGGGCGGGCTGCTCACCGGCGATTGACGGGACAGGACGATACAGCACTAGGAGGATTTGGTGGACGCCGCCGAATACATTCGTATCGCGCCCGAGCTAGCATTTTGTGTTTTGGGTGTGAGGCCACGGACGTGGTCCCGGCATAGTGATTTGCCGATGCGAACTAGAAGTAGTTTGGTGTAGTGCATGAGGTATTCCGGCCGTAAGATGGAAGCGGGGCGCTAGTTCTCCAGTCAGGGTCAAGGCTCCGGCTCGGTACTCCTTCTCTTATTAGGGTCGTTCCCCACAATAGACGTAGGTAGCCCAAGTTCGGGGACGTGTGCCCTCCGCCAGAGTGCTTGTGCTGTCGACAGCGTGCGAGGAGAGTGGGGATAGAACTGAGCTAGACGCGCAGCGACTTTGTGCGCATGCGAATGACGCTCATTAAAATCTCCAGTTTGTGCGTCTCGCTTTCCGATTCACGCCGAGGACTCAGGACCCCCTTTAGTAGCGATAAGTAGGTCAGCGCCAGAAACTCTCGTTTCGTAGCGGCCAGCTTATTGCGCGTGGGCGCGCACCGAACGGCATTAGGCAGTAGGTTACGCCGCTAGGTAAGCGGCAGGTTAAGCCTAATCCGCCGAGCCTTCGGTGTTACAACATACACGAGGAGAACGGGACTGGGCTGAATCAGCATCAGCAGTCGAGCGGCAGACGTGCACTCTGTTCTCACCGACAGCAGCAAGTAAGCAGCATGTATACAGCTTGTTTTCAGCTTGCAGCAGAGGGATAATTCACCAAATCATGCCTGTACGACAGACGTTATCAGATAAATGAATCTTAGGGTTCGCCTGGGAGCCTGAGGGTTTGGTGTAACAAGTGCGTTGGCCCAGATTCCTGAACCGATGCGCATATCCACAACGGCAGCTCGCGTAGCACGGTCACGGCAGCCTCGCGTCACTGACAACAGTTGAGCTCTAAGCTCAGCTAGCGAGTCGCATGAACTGCACTGTTGACGCAGGTGTGCCGATAATAACAACAGGATTTATCAGTTGAACGCTCATACCTTGCAGCGATGAAGCTACACGTGTCGAGAACGCAGAGCCCCGTATTCTGCAGCAATAATTAGTCGGTGTCTCTTGCAGTATACGCTTGGTATCCCACAGCTACGAATGTTGGCAGATGCATCATACGTAAAATGGAGTCTTAGGGAGTCCCCCCAAATTACCGGATGTCTGCTGATTTGTTGGGAATTTCCCATCTAGGGGGAGGACTGGTTACTATGTCATAGTCGCCCGCAATGGTCTTGGAAGACTTCGGTAGTAGTAGTCGTCGCGATTTTTAGACAAACGCCAACTTCCATGTCAAAGCAGTAGGGGAGCCATTTCTTAGCAGATTTAGCCGTCCGTGTGAATTAAGACAAACAAGTCTAACCGTGGGCGTGGTACCGCTAACCTTTGGCAAGGTTCGCGTAGACTCCAGAATTGACGCTGGTGCTTCTCTGACAAAGGGAGCCGCCGAAAGGTTATGCAAGCCCCTCCTCTGCTATTACCCCCCCCCCCGATTGCAGGAGGGCAATAGCACCGGACGCTTCAGATACCGGCCGCGCCTGAATGAACGTGGTCTCTAACGTGCTCGCGTGCGGGCACTATCGACAGTCTTCCTCTGAGTCTTGCTGTTGGCATGTCGCGGCCATTGCTCGCGATGAATTTTTCTTACCCTTTACGACAATAACTATTTATTCGCTTGAAATTATGCTCGCTCGCAAGGACCTTTTATCGTAAAGTACAAATTCATCACGGGCGCGGAGAGGTTGGAAGTTATGCCCCCACGGTGGTTGAGCTGAGCCGCCTCGTAATACCATTAATCAAAGATATCACGTGACATAAACACACGCATAGAAACGTAAGCAGGAAGTTGTTGCGTGGCTCCCTCCACGTCAACCGAGTCGCACGCGTTCGATGACGATAACGATTGCGATGACTCGTTTGATGTTACTGATTATGTTATTTTAATTGCAGACATAAAAAGATTTTACGAGGAGAAGGTAGAGGTCATGAATATGCTTGACTCGGTAGCTGAATTAAGATCGTTCATTATTGAGTCAACTACGTTAGCCGACAAGGCTTATAGTTGGTCGCCAAGATCTGTTAGCGGCGCTGTATCTGAGCCATAAAGCGAAATTGAGACGGACCTTGTATCAGAGTCAACCACCGAAATTTAAAGGTCAATATCTGAGCCAAGCGCTGGAACGGGGAAGATAGCACGAGGAAAGGAGCGTCAAATCACTCATTCCACATGATGTTGCGGATCCCTAGTACAGTGACTTTAATGCCACGATACATGGAGCTACTCGAGGGAGAATGAATCGGCTGAAAATAGTTTTAAATCCATAATAACCTAAAACTCAAATGCGATGCTAATGGTCGATGCCTCAGATGTGTCCACTGTAGTTCGATTGCATGCGGCTGGCTGGTACGGCTCTTTTCCTCAACAGCTGGTGGCAGCATCCTCTAGAGGGGCCTGGGCACAGCTGTGGTCAGCTTCTAATGAGGCGTTGACACAGGCCGATAACCCGCTGGTGAACAGATGGTGGATTCACCTTCGGGGTCGGCCATGAGACCTGATTCCCAAGATCGGGTACCTCACCTCGAAAACCGCTAATATCTGGTCCCAAAGTCTGCACGCTCGCTGTGGCCAAGACGGCTGACGATCCCGATATGAATGGTGTATTTTTGCATCTAATGGCGCAATCTAGCGCCTCCCTAACGTAGCGAGGGTTGCTCGCGAAAACATAGGACCTGAGATTCGGCTGCAGGCCATTTACAAAGAGCGACGATATCGTGCTGCTACGGCTGTCGGGTGGAAGGTCCCAATAGGCAAACTCTGCTTCGTCGCGGAGATCCCGATAAAAGGCGAAAACAGTTTCGTCTCTTTTCTGCACGCGAGTCTGCAGGCGCGCACGCGCGGCATCCTGCCAGAAACCCGTAGCGAATGCCTTCATCAGCGCCGCTTCTGCCAGGACCAAAGAGAAACTGGCGCCGCCGGCCGCTTGCTGCGCTTCTTCGAAAACGTCGAGCGCCCGCCCTTCTAGGTGCGAACCGAAGCGGCGACATTTAATGGAGTCACCCCAGCTGAGGCTCCACGCCTGCAATTTATACTCCTTCAGCCACCGGACCACGGATTCAGGCTTTTCGCCGGAGAAACGCGGACAATGCTCTGAGAGTTGCAACCAGCAAACTCTGCGAGAACACATGGCAGAAACGCATATTGTGGCGCTGCCTGGGAGGGGGGCAGCGGCTGTTGCCGAGCCTGCGCTTCGACACTAGCTTTCAGCTGTGCTACCTCTGCCGTCATCATTTCCAGACATTCCATCAAAATCGCAACGTTAAGCGCTTCACTAGGACCAGTGCCACCTCTCCTACCTCCCACTTCTTGCTGCCAAGACGGGCTCATCTCGGGCGTATTCCCTTGTTCCAACGACACTCGTTTGCTCGATCCAATGTACACGCCTACGAGTCTAATTCAGGAGACCTACTCAAGCAAGCCACCTCCTGCGGAATTTCTCGTCCTAGGATCCTACCTGCAATTTGACAAGTCCCCGTTCAGGCGCCAAAATGTAACGCCGAAGGCTCGGCGGGGTAGGCTTGACCTGCCGCCTACCGAGCGGCGTAGCCTTGCGCCTACTGCCGTTCGGTGCGCGCCTACGTGCAATAAGCTGGCCGCCACGAAACGAGCGTTTCTGGCGCTGAGCTGATTACCGTTACTAAAGGGGGTCGTGAGTCCGCAGCGTGAATTGGAAAGCGAGACACACAAATTGGGGATTTTACTGAACTTTATTCGCAAGCGCACAAAGTCGCTGCGCGTCTAGCTCAGCTTTATCTCCACACTCCTCGCACGCTCTCAACAGCACCAACACTCTTGCGGAGGGAATACTTCTCCACACTGAAGCGCGAACCGGAGCCTAAACCCTAACCGGAGAACTAGAACTCGGTTTCCACCAGTGCGGCAGGAATACTCCACACACGCCAACCCTTCTACGCCTAGCTCGCACTGGCAAGTCCCTATGCCAAGACCGCGTGCTAGCTCGCACACACAAAACACAAAAGAAACTCAAAATGCCAGCTCGGGCGCTATACGACCGTGTTCGGTGGAGTCCACCGAATCCTCCTAGCGCTGTCTCGTCCTGTTCCGTCAATCGCCGGCGAACAGCCCGCCCTCCTCCCTCGCTTTCAGAGAAACGAGTCCAATGGCGTCGAAGCGCAGAGCCGGACAGAAGACCAGAAGAGACCAAAGGCACAAGACCCAGAGCGAGCGTCGCTCGACTCTTAAATACTTGGCTGAGACAATGGGGCAAGAGCTTTGTGCTATTGGGTCCGACACACCGGCCCATTACGGCAAGGAATTAATACCGTCAGTAGGCCACTGGAAGGGCACCTCTGTCCAGCTTGAATGGCGAATGTGTTCCAGACGATTCTTTCTTGAACCGAGTGAAGGTGGAGGTTGACAGGCCAGCCAACATCTATCAGCAGCTTCCGCGGGTATCGGACCAATTCTAAAGGCCGAATCGCCACCGCTAGTCTCAGCTTCCTGGCTTGCTCTTAAGCTCTTGCTCTCTAACCGCACTGACGCTCCTCTCTGTCTCACTGCTCCAGGACAAAGGAGTTCTAGCCCGCCTCCGAACAGCTCTTGTTCGCGCTAAAATTCAGCCAAGGCCAGCAGGGCGCTACAAACCTATCGACCACGGGAAGATCTGACCTCGGATCGGCCCTCTAAACTAACGAAGCTGCTAAGCTTACACAAGCACACAATCAACGCAACAATCACTCGGAATTAAGCATAACCTAACATTCCGACGTGCCAGTGATTCATTGGGCGGCGCACCAAAAAAAAAACTCCGGCTCCTTTCTCGGCTTTCAGCTTACAATTTTCCGGAGAAAAAAAAGCGGAACGCCCTCATCAAAGCACTACCTAGAGCTGAAGCCGCACGCTAGGTCGCTGTTCATGCGGGGCTCTCAGTTAATATCGAGGCAATCGCTTCGTTGTAGCTGGCGTGTTTGCTTCCCCGCTTCTCTCGTCAGGAGCGATGATGGGGCCGCCAGCAATTGCATGCTCCTCAGGAGGAGGTACGTCCATAGCCCCGGATGTGGTTCTGGTTGAAGTAGCCGGGTCTTCGGTTCGCGGTTCGTCCTCCACTATGGTCGAAGCCTCCGGTGGGTTTTCATGTGCGTAGAGAGGTGACGGGCGCATCCATGCAGGTTTGCACCGGTTGATGTGTACAAACTGCTCCTTGCCGTTGTCCTCATCTACAACAAGAAAATTTGTTTCAGTACGCGACTTTATACGGGAAGGGCCATGCCAAAGATGCTGTAACTTAGGCGTCCTTCCTCGACGTGGCTTCGGTGTGAAAATGTAGACGTGATCGCCCTCCTTGAGCGTCGTTTGCCTGGCACCCCGGTCGTACGGCAGTTTCTGCCGAGCTTGGGCGGCTTGGTTGGCTGCACGGGCAGCGTTCCAGGCATCGAGCAGTCGGTCGTGGACCGCCCGTGCATAATCTTCTTCAGTTACTGCCGGTTCGCTGTCGACAGGGTGAACCAGGTCGATCGGGAGGCGGGCCTCTCGACCATGCATCATATGAAACGGTGTGCAATTAATGGACTCATGCACGCTCGTACGATATGCGAGTAACACATATGGTACGTACGTATCCCAGTCGTCCTGTCGGCTACTTACGAACATTGACAGCATCTCGATCAAGGTACGGTTGAACTGTTCGACTAAACCATCTGTTTCGGGGTGGTAAGGAGACGTTCGAAGTTGGTTAATACTTAGCAACCTGCAGACTCGCTCTACCAACCTCGACATGAAATTAGGGCCTCGGTCAGACAGGATCTCCTCCGGAACCCGATGTCGAGACACGATGTCTTCCACGAAGGCTGTCGCACACGTCATGGCCTTCTGGTGAGGTATCGCCCTAACCTCGGGCCACTTGGTTAGCTAATCACTCATGACAAGCAGGTATCGATTGCCTGCCTTCGTAACAGGTAAGGGGCCCACAACGTCCATGGCCACCCTTTGAAATGGCCGTTCCACGGGTATGCTACGCAAAGGTACCCTCAGGTGCTTCGATGGGGGTTTTCACGAGTGACATGCCACACATGTCTTCACCCAGTCATTCACCTGTTTCGCCATATCGGGCCAGAAGTACTTATCCTGTATCTTACTCAGTGTTCGCTGAGAACCTAAGTGGGCACCGAACAGGCCATCGTGGCACTCCTTTAGTATCTCTTCCCTTAGGGAAGTCAGGGTAACCAGCTGTCTGCCCCTTCGCCCAGGAACAATCCTGTAGAGACAGCCATTCGTGTGCAACGCGAACGTCCCAGACTGTGTGCCGATATATCTCTTATGTTCTGGCGGCCGATCAGCAATTGACTGGCCACTCAAAGACAGAATTATAGACTCGAGGTGGGGATCCCTGCTCTGGGCTTGGGCAATGAACTCAGGATCTGCATGGGCCGCCACCACTGCGTTGATCCGGGCATCCTCTGGAGGATCTAGACGTGAAAGTGCGTCAGCGTTTGTGTTGGCCTTTCCAGGTCGGTAGACTATTTCCAGGCAATACTCCTGGAGTGCGAGACCCCATTTTATGAGCCTAGTTGAGTCGGGTGTTCCTTTGAGCACCCACGACAATGGTTGGTGGTCGCAATACACCTTTACAGGCTTCCCATACACGTAGCAGCGAAAATACCGCACCGAGGCGAGTACTGCTAGCGCTTCTCTCTCGATGGTTGAATAATTTCTCTCACTCTTATTCAGTGTTCGGCTAAAGTATGCTACGGGATGTTCCTTTCCTTCGCGTACCTGACTAAGTACGGCACCTAGAGCTACCCCACTCGCATCAGTGCTGAGACAGAATGGTAGCTCAAAATCAGGAAAAAAATTAAGATGGGCGTCGAGCTAAGACGTTGGCGTAATTCCACAAACGCTTGGTCACACTCAAGCGACCATCTAAAATCCTCTCCCTTGCATAGTAACTTGTTTAGTGGAGCGGCAATAGTCGCAAAGCCTGCAATAAACCTACGGTAGTAAGAGGCTAACCCTAAGAACTGTCGGATTGCCGACACATTCCTAGGGAGAGGGTAATCTCTTACCTTAGCGATGTTGTCGGGGTCTGGCTGCATTCCTTCGGCCGACAAAACATGCCCGAGGTAGCATACCTGTGGCTGTGCGAAGTGGCATTTGGAAGGCTTTAACTTCAATCCGTGCTGTTGCAGTCAATCGAGCACCTGCGTTAAGCGCTCAAGATGCCCTTCAAAGTTTCTCGAGAATATTAATAAATCATCGATATAAATCAAACAGGTTTCCCACTGCAAGTTCGACAAGCAGAGATCCGTGGCTCGTTGAAAAGTGCCAGGGGCATTGCACAGGCCGAAGCTCATCTTCCTGAATTGAAACTGACCCCGATAAGTTGAAAATGCGGTTTTCGCTATATCATAGGGATGCATGGGTAATTGCCAATAACCGGAGGCTAAATCCAGCGTGCTGAAATACTTTGCGCCGCCCAGCAATTGGCACACCTCATCTGGCCTGGGCAAGGGATCGCTGTCCTTAATTGTCACTTCGCTTAGCTTTCGGTAGTCCACGCAAAACCGATACGAACCATCCTTCTTCTTAACTAAAACGACCGGGCTGGACCAAGGCGAGTTGGCCGGCTCGATCACCCCTTTCTCCAGCATCTCATCCAACTGATGCGCAACCTCGGGCTTGAGCGAATGAGGTACGGGGTATGGCCTTAGTTTTACCGGCCTCGCCGAACCAACGTCAATAGTATGATTCACCCCTCTCATTTCCCCTAACTCGAGATTCTCCACGGCAAAGATACTCTCATAGCTCTGCATTAGAGATAGCAACTCCTTCTTTTCGGCAACAGAGAGATTCGCCTCAGTGAGGTCGAAGTCTATCGACTGTTGTCGTGTCACCCTCTCCCTGGACACTGATGCTACGTGTCTCTCTACTTTGGGCAATCCCACTGGGATCTTACCGAACTGGTGCATTCCACGGCACCGTTGCACTTACCCGGGTTAGCTGGCGTGCAGACTTCGGCAGCGCGTGCATGGTCCAGGCACCCAATTTTCATGCCAGCCGGCAAGAGTACTGGTCGATTAGTGGCATTAGCAATGCGCACTGGAATACCTGGACCGTTAGCACAGATGAGTGCACGTGCGGCCGACAAATTTCATTGGCCGAGCTTTTCATAACGTGGCTCGAACAGATACTCCCCGGCCACGGGTTTTCCACTACTATCCCAGTCGACCGAACAGCGAATTAAATGTTCAGAGGCGGGGCCAAACTCACCTCAACCGGAGTTTGCGTCCTCACTGTGAGCCGCCGCCTCCGCCTCCGTGACACCTGGGCCCCCACCAGCTCAAGGCGTTCATCTTTACGCGCAGTTACAGAGAATATATCATCGGAATTACCGAAGGTATTACAAAGAAGTTATGTAAAGGTCCGTACCGCACTTGAATCGCCCGATGCCGCTCTCTAGCGTGGCTTACCTGCAAAAATGTGTACCGTCTGTAAGCGTCTTTTCTAAGGCAAGACCTCAGCCTTTAATAATAGCATAGCTTTTCCTATAATAAACGTGCCGTGCATCCATGTATCGGACTCGAGTAAGCTTTGTTGGTATCCGAGAGTGTAAGTTTAGATTACAAATCCATCCGAGAGCATCAATCATTATCTCAGCTAGGCTAAATTAAGACCGTTGAGAGCTCATTGAAGACGACAGCTCGCTGAATAATTCAGCGAGCTGGCGTCTTATTCTCAACACGCGTGGAACACGGGCAAGCAGGCCGCGCCGCGATGCTGTCGCGCGTCTCGGTTTCTTGCTTATCGCAGCACAGAGTGGCTCCACGTGTCATTCTTCCTTTACATTCTGCGTGCGTGCTGACCCGGTGCATGTCACCCATAACCACGTTGTGCTTGTTGTCATTGAGTATGCTACCACTGAAACCATTCGATCGTGCTTCCTTTGCATCAAGTGTGATAAACTGATCATCAACATCAAACAAACATAAAACATCAAAACTGATGTGTGTATCATGCGTCACATTTAAGAATTTGATATAAGCAAGCTTTAAAGGTGCGTTTGCTGGAGACGATTTGGTTAGAATGAGAAGAAAACCTAACCAATGCTGGGTATGCAGTACGGGCGATTCGAGCAATGCGATACACCGCTGGATCGTGGCGAAAGCAAATCCCAGCAAGCAATTTTACTTAAATTCGTTCGGAGCACTTCCTTTGCTTAAAGTAAAGAGGTATTTTGGTGGACTGTCAAACTTTTCCTCGCAGAAATTGCAAGAATACGATGAAACGGACTGTGAGAGACTATACTTAGGGTTTCTGACGCCCATGCAAACATTTTAAGGCGACTTTTGATGAGTTATGCGTAGTCTTTTTTTGATTATGTGATCATCAAATTCTCTCAACTCACTTGCTGCATGTATTGAAGAAATCCGCACATGGATGGCAGCAAATTTTCTAAAACTAAACGATGATAAAACTAACTTACTAGTTATGGGAAAACCCAGTGTGATTCACGAATTGGAAAGGCTGACGCTCAAAATTGGCTCTGCCAGCATATTTGCGGTTGAATCAGCTCAAAATTTAGGAGTCATATTCCAAAGTGACCTCTCGTTAGACGACCATATCAGCTCCACAGTCCAATCAGCGTATTTTCAGCTTCATAACATTGCTAATATACGGGCTTGTTTAGATAAAGATACCACATCTAAGTTGGTCCATGCATTCGTGACATGTCGTCTCGACTTCTGCAACTCACTGCTTACTGGCCTACCAGCACGTGCGATTAGGCGATTGCAGGTGGTGCACAACTCCACAGCTAGGCTTGTCTGTCGTGAGCGTCGCAGTTGCCACATTACACTACTTCTCGCCGACCTGCACTGGCTACCAATCAAGCAACGGATTGACTTCAAGGTTTTGTCGCTCACTTTTAGGTCACTTCATTCTTTGGCTCCAGCCTATCTGTCAGATGTACTACCCCATCAGGTCAAGCATCGTACCACCCGCTTTTCGGAATCCAACAGTCTACCAATACCTCGTACAAACCTCAAATCCTTTGGAGACCGTGCATTTAGTTCGTATGCTCCCAAAGCCTGGAACTCCTTTCCGACCTGCGTCAGAACATCCCCTGACCTGACCATATTTAAAAAGAATTTAAAAACATACCTATTTAGGACAGCATTTATTGGGTCCCTGTGATTCGTCCTTCATGTGCTTACGCGTACTGACACTGTGCATGCTGCCACTAACCACATTTGCATGCTGACCCTGTGAATGTCACCCCTAACCATGTTATTCATTTTGCTTGCTTATAAAGCATAATATTAATCACCACTCAATTGCATTTCCTTTTGCAGCAAATGTAAAGCGCCTAGAGAGAGATTGAGTTCTCTGATGGCGCTTTATCAAGTGCATTATCAATATTATTATTATTATTATTGAGATTGAGAAAGCTGGGGGTTCGCTAAACTTGTTTCATAAATATTGCATCTGCCGAAGCATGTACATGCTTTCAGATCGAGAACGCTGGGGGTTTCCTAAATTTTTTTCATAAATAGCACTCCTTTTTTTTAGCCCGAGTCCTAGCCTAGCCTTACCTGCCATGATTGCACTTACTATTTTAGCATCCTTACGAACGTGATCAGGTCGATGAGAACCAGCACCGATTTTAGAAATATTTTCAGTCAACCTTAAATCATATAGATTTCTTAATTCTTTACGTTTCGGTTCCTTTAGATCAGAAGTATCGGTGTAATCTATATCGTGTGGCTTACGTGTTTTGTCTAAATCGCTGACACCCTTATACTCGTCTGCCAAGCGTTCCTTAACTACAGTCCAGGGGCCCCAGTTCAAGAAAGCTCCTCCCTCAAGCTTCAGTGGGAGTGTATTCATCAGGATTTCTTGTAGGTAGGATTGCCGCGTGTCTTTCCTTGCCGCCGAATATTTTTGTGGCGACCGTTTCCATGAATCCGGAACCGAGTCTTAACGAGTATGTATTGCGATTCGCTTTATGCTTCTCTTCGGTCGACGTAATCTTTACGCCCACTTCTTTCTTTGTCTGCGCTCGTTTTTGTGCCGAGTGACTAACAGCGAGTTTGCAAGACTCGGATAATATCTGGCTTTGAATGATAAGTTTGTGGGTAGCGGAGAAGCCACACTTTTCGCAACTATGCGTCTCTGGCAGGCTGAGAGCATCACATCCGCTTCCAGGTACATGTTCTATGTAAATTTCTTTTTTTATTAATTTCTTATTCTGTTCTACTATTTGTTTTAATCTATCTCTTACTTTGAGTGCGCCAGTGTCAATGAGCTGTTTTGCTATCTTCTCATAACATACGGCGGCGTTAACGTTATTCATGTCCAACTTATGACTTTGATCTAAATCTTATCCTAAAAATAAGACCTCGTATACTTTCTTAATATCGACTATCGCTCCTTTTAAGTTATTGCTTTGTTTTTCGACAGCAATTAGAGGCTCTGCGTGAGTTCTCTAAAGTGGCGCTCTCGCCGGGTGCATCGTTTCGTTTTCAATCTTCTTTTTCAACGTGGCGACTGCAACCGCAGCCCCTGTAATAATTCCAGCAGTGCCAAAAGCAGAGGCAATTGATACTACGATCGCTGGAATTGCGGGTAAGAAACCTCTGCGCTTTAACGCCGCGAAATTCTTAGACCGAAATCTCGAATCGTGTTGATTGGCATCCCAACCTACATTTTTGCCGAATATCTCTTTAAGAAACGCGCCGGTACCATACTGCCAAACCACATGATCTCTCTCGGCTTCCAGAAACGCGTTGTTGATGTATAAACTCAATTCTAAACTGGCTATTATTTTCTCTTGACCATCCTCTTTTCGCCAGTAGTTTTCTATATGACGCCTCAGTATTTACCTGCGGCGATGTCGTCAAAGATTCTCTTGATGAACAAACCTAGATCCGGTATCACAGTTTATCCACCTAAATATCCTTTTAAGAGCTTTCGGAACTATGGTGGCTATTTTTCTACATGCGCTCAAGCTTAATTTAGCCGCCAGTCTCGGAGCAAACTTTACGATGCCTTTAGCAGCGGCCTCGCTTCTTTTAATTACAACATCCGCAGCTGCCTTTGCTGTTAAAATTCCTTCTTTCGTCTCTTCCAAATCACCGCCAATCATTCGTTTCGTTATCTTTATCGTTGTTCAAACTCCATAATGTACAGCTTTGTCACTTTGTCAATTTTATTGATGCTAACTTTATTCAGTTGTATAGGAACGCCTCTAGTCGTCTGCTCGTATTTCAATCGTACGGGATGACCCGATACCAACTTCTTCTGCGCGTTCCGCAAGTTGTGAAACCTTTCCATTTTAAATAGATATGTCACTAGCAAAGATAAGCATATGTCCCTGACTGATTTAGATGCAGGTAACGATACAATAACTACTGCAGAAAAACCCACAGCAACTACTGATGCCATCAACCTAGGATATTTTGGGTTGGAATATTTCAATGGTAGACAAATCGTAACCTCTCCAGATAGGACGTCTGATAACGACGCTGTGACTAAATCATAACTCGATTCTAAATTGGATAAGACCGATGCAAAAATGTCGAGTCAACTGAATTGCGTGAACGTCGTGGACGTTAATAACACTAGTAATAAGAAACTTTATAAAGCTCAGACAACTCAATCTCTTTCTAGGCGCTTTACATTTGCTGCAAGGTTAACACTTTGGAATGGTAAGTGGTTTAACGATTAATAAACAACATGAATACCATGGTTAGGGTCGACATACACAGAGTTAGCATGCAAGTGTGGTTAGCGGCAGCATGCAACCGAGTCAGCACGCATATTAATTAATTAATTAATTAATTAAGCACATTAAATACGAATTGAAGGGATCCACTAAATGCAGTCATAAATAGGTGCGTTTTTAATTTCTTTTTAAATGTGGTCAAGTCATGGGATGTGACGGAAGTCGGGAGTGAGTTACAGGCTTTCGGAGAACACGAACTAAATGCACGATCTCAGAAGAATTGAGGTTTGTACGAGGTGTAGGTAAACAGTTAGATTCAGAAAAGCGGGTGGTACGTCGCTGAACCTGGTGGGGGAGTAGATCTGACGCACTGTCTGGATCCAAAGAACTGCTTGCTGGTCTACCGGCGCCTGCAATCAGGCGATTACAGCTGGTGCAAAACTTCGCAGCTAGGCTTGTCTGTTGTGAGCGTCGCAGTTGCCACATCACACCACTTCTCGCCGACCTGCACTGGCTATCAGTCAAACGACGGATCGATTTCAAGGTTTTGTCGCTAATTTTTAAGTCTCTTCACTATTTGGCTTCAGCCTACCTATCAGATCTACTCCCCACCAGGCCAATAATCGTACCACCCGCTTATGCGGAAACTAATTGTATAGCTATACCTCGTACCAACCTCAAATCATTTGGAAACCATTTCTTTGTTCGTATGCTCCCAAAGCCTAGAACTCTCTCCTGACGTCTGTTACGATATTCCCCGCCTGACCTGAGCTTATTTAAAAAGAAACTAAAAGACGCACCTACTTATGACGGCATTTAGTGGGTCCCTGCGATTCGTCCTCTATGTGATTATGCGTGCTGACACTATTGGATGCTGCCACTAACTACATTGTCATGCTGACCCTGTGCATGTCACCCCTGACCACGTCATTCATGTTCTTTATCAAGCATGATATTTCATCTCACCATTCGATCGTGTTTCTTTTGCAGCAAATGTAAAGCGCCTAGGAAGAGATTGAGTTCTCCGAGGGCGCTTTATTAAGTGTATAATTATAATAAAGAGTTAAGGGACCTAACGTTAAGCGACAAAACCCTGAATTCGATCCGTAGCTTGACTGGTAGCTAGTGCAAGTTGGCGAGAAGTGGAGTAATGTGGCAAAAGCGACGCTCACGATAGACAAGCCTGGCTGCAGAGTTTTGCACCAGCCGTAAAAGACTGCTGCACATACTGGTAGACCAGCAAGCAGCAACATCGGAGCGATATCCGTAGATGAAACTGGATTCCAAGATAAAAGAAACTACATGGTTATCAATTGAGGGTACTTAAAAGCAGATCTCAGTTTCTAAATGGAATAGCCACTATACAAACGGAAACTAAACAAATGGGAAACGCCAAAATCACCAGCATTAAGATTCCGAATAACGGATCCAATTTAGTCAACATATCTTACACGCAAAAAATTTATAAAACGGCTTTCATTCACGCAAAGCATTTACTTGGATTTTAGGTTCCAGCCTTCAATAGTCTACCGACTGGTCAATCGGTAAATGCAAACATTAACAATATCACACCCACGCAACTCACATCCAGCGATGTACAAGTTTTTGACATACAAGGAAATCTAACAGGATATCATCAAACGCTTTCAACTTTCGTTCCAGGCTCTCTGAATTGGGATCATGTAAATATCTCTGTATATTGGAAACAATACAGCGATATAGGAGAGGTTGAATTACGTCAGCAATACAGTTATGGACAGCGTTAGCTACATGATAGTTTTGCATGGTGCCATAAGTTTAAAGATGATATATCATACGTCGACTTTGGATATTGTATTTGGATTTACTCGTATTTACAACGTAGCTAATATCAGGAATGTTCCCTTTTCAGAGAATAAGTGGTAGCAATGATAGAAAATGTATTCACAACAGGAGATATTGTGTCCGAAATGCTTAAATTTTGAAATGGAAATAACATTAAACGTTTTGCCGATCCTGTAGATGCCAGAGATGTTGTCAAACAAAGATTTGTGACAACAAATTACGTGAATAAAGTTGGCAGAGTAACTACTGCTGATGAAGATTTGGATGTGAACATTCAGTAGATGCTGGAGATGATGCAACGAAAGATTATGCGGATACAAAGGTACCTATAGAAGGATTTGCTAGAATAAGTGGAAACTATACTTATAGAAGGATTTGGTAGAATAATTGGAAACTTCTACGTGGAAGGCACCGTCTCTGTTTACAGCGACCGTATTACGGTTTAGACGTTCCAAACTTTGGATTGATCAATACTTACTTTACAGCTAAACTAGGCGACACGATGAGTGGTACTCTAGTTATGAATAAAACATGATAGGGATTTTGAAAGATCCCGTCGATCCAAACTATGGTGTTACATCGGCATATCTACAAAAATTATTAAATCGAAATAGCGTATAATTAGCTTTCAGAAGATGTTACAATAGTAGAATAGAAAACCCTCATGCAGAAATAAGAGGGCGGGTGAGTAAAATGCGTAATTACACAATTACTAATGTGGAATTTTTTTAGGTACATATTGTATGTTACAAGATCAACAATATAGTGAATAGTTGACTTTATACTCTTGCATTAAACCTGATCCAGATGAAGTAACGCGAGAAATAACAAACTGGTTAATAATATATATATATATATATATATATATATGTATCTATATATATATATATATATATATACAAACTGGTTGAGAATATATATATATATATATATATATATTCTCAACCAGTTTGTATATATATATATATATATATATATATATATATATATATATATATATACAAACTGGTTGAGAATATATATATATATATATATATATATATATATTATCAACCAGTTTGTGTATATATATATATTATAAGTGGATTAGATGACTGTACATTTTCTATAACTATCACTGGCTATATATGTCCAAAATCATAAATGGCATTAAAAAGATCTGATCCAGTAATGCTTGGTATGTCAGGTCTAAGCTCCAGCAGGATAATCGATGTGGTTAGGGCTCTAGACTCCGATGATCTGTTCAAGAAAGGTTCTTTGGAATCCAATTTCATCAAAACATTCAGAGGACATAATAACAGGTGATCTATCAGCTTTCAGCAAAAGATATATACAAGTATTCAAACCAGTTCAATGGGAATGATGGAGCTACTAAAACGTATACAGATACACAATTGGCAATTAAAGGGGAATATATAGCTAAGAATCTAACCTTATAATAGGAAGAAATCTGGCTTTTTCTAGAAATTTATGTGCAGTAATATTAAATGATGGCAATTCATTTATATAGCGCATCAAGAGAGCTTAATCTCTATTCAGGCGCTTCACATATGCCTCAGGGCTCGAGCCCACAACCTCAGCCAGGCCTTGGTCGGGGCGAGCACCTTAACCACAGGACCAGACCAGCTCGGCATCTAATGTAAACGATATTGATTAGCAAGTAGCAAACATAGCACACTTGCGTTAATATTTGCTAAACAAAAGAATTTTAGCATTGCAACCAAGTTATGCTACTCCAGAACAGATAGTTCCACTTCCTAGAGGCATGCAAGCAAGAAGAATGGCTGGAGATCTTACAGCTGCAGACCTAAAAATTATATGCATCGGAGATGCCAATACTCTATCAAGACTATTATTGGTTGTAAGAACTCTATTGTTATGTTTTTTAAAACATACAAGTTATGACTTGCGATCTAAGACTGCTTCAACCTACACGTTTTTCAATTCAAATGAATAATGGTCTGTTTGTAAGAGTAACTTTGTAAGAGTTCGCACTTCGGATGATAATTATGGTGAATATGTTGCAGGTACTTCAGGTATATTTATGAATAATGATAGGATTTTCGCTAAACATAAGCTATTCACTTTATTTTAACCATCAAACTGAATGACTGTCACAATGCCTATCATGACTGAGCTCTTTCACACCTAGTTTTAACTGCTGCACCAGTTTCAGCTTCCTTGGGCCCTCCGGCTATACTATATACTATAGATAAGAAATTAGCAGGGGCGATGAGGGCTGCAGAACGGCAGTGAGGGCACGGAGTCCCAAAACCTTTTTATTATAACTTCTAAGAATTTATGGAAACTTTATTTTTTAATTTACCATTTCAATCACGAAGTGACATGCTTCCTTGAGATCGAATAAGAAGATGGCCGAGAGCGAACACTGGCATAGAGTTAAGGCGTTCGAATTTCAAGACCCAGATTGTGTGTTCAAGTACTTCAGATATTGTCTTGTATTACCTCTATTGATAAGGCCTGCCTGTTCTATAAAAAAATGAAAACACCGTCATTAAATCAGCCAAAACATTATATTTATATTTATAGATTGCATTTTGGGTTTTTGAGCTCAGGTACTAATACTTTCCTCTAAACTTTAGATTGAGCATTAGCTAACATAAGTTGCGATTCCCTCCAATCATCAACTACCAAGCTGCAAACTATGAGTCGCAACTTTGGCGGCCTTTCACATCCTGTTGACTGTTCTTTGCATTCTTAATGTCAGCCATCAACCAAAGGCTATCTTGGTGAGGACGGTTCTGTCGCTTAGTCGGGCGCTATCTGCTTGGTTTTCAGGCAGCGTTTGAAAATAGGGATCCCCACGTCCATATTGATTGGAACCCTGTTATTTCCATCGAAAATCATCCGAACACAACCTGTTCAAGTGAAGGTCATTTTTCAGGTCGATAGCTTAATTGCAAATGGGTCAGCTAGCCGAGGAGCCTATATAGTACAGGGTAAAACAGCGACCTTTTCTCGCTTTATAAGTCCTATCTCAGTGGGATACTTCCGATTATTGAAGTGAATAGACAGAGATCGCCCGAGAAACCTCTGAAGTATTGGGTACCTCAAGGCTCTTTGCGTGGTCCCGTTCTTTTCACGGTTTATACTCTCCCTCTCGGCGATTTAATAGCCGTGCATAGCCTAGGCTTTCACTTTAATGCAGATGACACTCAGTTGTACCTTTGCTTTTATCCCTGCCCGCACTCCAGCACGTTGAGTTTTCTCAACTCCATGGCTGCATATATTAATGAAATCTGCACATTGAAGGCAGTAAACCTTCTGAAATTGAATGAGGATATAACCAAATTACTAGTTATGGCCATACCAAGTGTGATTCCAAAAGTGAAAAGGCTTACGCTCACAATAGGCTCTGCCAGCATATCTCCTGTTGAATCTGTGCGAAATCTAGGCGTCCTGTTACAAAGCTACCTTTTATTACACTATCACGTCAACTCTGCTGTCAAGTCTGACTACTTTTAGCCACGTAACATGGCTAAGATTTGATTGGGATATCAAATCTTAATTGGCCCCTGCATTTTTGAAATCCCGTATCGATTTTCGTAACTCACTGCTTGCTGGTCTACCTGCGTGTGCAATCAGGGATTTACAGGTGTTGCAAAATTCCGAAGCTTGCTTTCCTATCGTGAGCGTCGCAGTTGCCAAATCACACCACTTCTTGCCGACATGCATGGGCTCGCAGTCAAACAATGCGTCGTCGGCAAGGGTCTGTCACAAACACTTTTAGGTCCCTTTATTCTTTGGCCCCAGCCTACCTGTCAGCTTTACTCTCCCACTAGGCTAATTGTCGCGCCACCACACGCTTTTCGAAGCGCAATCGTTTTCTTATACCTCGTACGAACCTCAAAAACTTAGGAGAACTTGCCTTTACTTTGCATACTCAAAAAACCTTGAATTCATTTACGACTTTCGTCCTCACATTCCCTGACTTGACCACATTTAAAAAGAAACTAAAAACACATATGCATTTAAGGTGGTTGCTTTTCACGACCTCGGACCCGAGGTCGTGGGTTCGAATCCTTTGGTGGGCGATCCTTTATCGCTACCGCAAGCGGTGGTGATAGCCGTAAAGGCTCTTCTGTCGCTATACAAAAAGAGGCTGCTAAATCAGCTAGGATTAAGCATTCGTTGGGTCTATCTGATTTGTCCTTTACGTGCTAATGCTTGCTGCCACCGTGCATGCTGCCACTAACTATATTTAAATGTCGACCCTGTGCATGTTACCTTTAACCATGGTTTGCTTGTTTTCGTTAAGCGTGCTACCGCTAACCGTGTGATCGTGCTTACTTTGCAGCAAATGTAAAGTGCCTAGAAAAAGATGGAGCTCCTTGAGAGCTCTAATTACCAACTTTAGTATTATAATTACATTTCTATTCGTAATATACATTCCCTCTTTCTTGCCGATGTAATCGTCGAGATAACTCTACTAGCTCATGTAGGTCAGTACCGTGCTGAAGACTCGATGACCGGCGGCGGCGGCGGCGGCGGCGGCGGCGGCGGCGGCGGCGGCGGCGGCGGCGGCGGCGGCGGCGGCGGCGGCGGCGGCGGCCGACTGCTTCGTTGAACATCTGCTGTATGCTGCATATGCTGGTCCCTTTTTTCTTCTCTAGCGAACTTATTAGTGTCTGAGCTACGAATAATTCGACGTTTGGAAACAATTCCTACGGATAGAGGACTAAATAATATTCATACATACTAGGTATCCACCGATCCAGAAATGCTATTTCTTGCGGGAGATCACGAAATAGGGGAAGCCTGACAGCCGGCTTCCACGTGACTGCGTGATCTGATAAGAATTTCGCCTCTATAAGCGATACGCTCGTAACTCTCCAAACTATCGCTCCTGCGCTCAACCGATTGAGTTACGCCAACAAATCTGTATTCGGCTGTCAAAATAGCCAATAAAGCATCGTCGACAGCTTTGGTTTCAAGCTTTCAGATATGCTGAGTGAATAGTAGTACACAATCAAAATTACTGTAGATAAAAACTTTTAATCATTACAACGCCTTTATATGGCCATTTAACACATCCGCAGCCGAACGTGCACCTAATCAGGCTAGAAGTGGAGAATTCCAAATGAAGCGATGTCGCGTAATTGGCAACCCAAGAGTAGCTAGGTAAATGTATGAATACTGTCAAGCCGTGTTTATGCGGTTGGTTTTCTGTATGTTCAGTCGCCGTTTGTCAAATGGCCGGATAAGGCCGGGTTTACACTGCAGTCGTTTTTCTTATGTTTTCCAAAGAATGTTCCAGGCCTGTGCAGGGAATCTGTTTTTCGTCCTTTAGTCAACAGACCTCATCTGGGTGAAAAGGTAGGCGGCAAAGTGACAGAAAGACGAAGATAAGCTGACCGAAAACCAACCGTTTAATCACGGCTTCAAGTGGTGCAAATAAAGTGGATAAAGTGCTCGTTTCAAGTAACTTAACAGTGCGTTACGACGATGAAGAAGCTCCATCGGTAATCCTTGGCTCACGCTGAATGCTAAGTCTTTAGCATCATGTCACGTCTTGTTCTTTAGAAGATGCAATCTTTTCACGGTGACGCTAGAGAACAAAACATTTGTTAAGCTATGAACGCAAAGAAAATCTTCTCAGGATGAGTCGATGTTATAGTATAGAGTTGATGGCCACATACTAGCGAAGAAAACTATGCTTTAAATATGACTGCTGAATATATCCTCTTCTGCAAGGTATGTGTCATATTGGGATGCTAGAAATCCTTCAATTAAAGGAATCACTTCATTGGTATGAGATTCCGAGTCTTCGGCTGACTGATTCGGATCAACTTCATGGAACTTGTAGACTCGTTCGAAGTGGAAAGTAATGTTTCGAATTTGTATAACTCTTCTATGTAAATTCGCTTTATTAAGTGAATCCGTCCACTTACAAAACTGCTCACAAATGACGCCAAGTTGATAATGACGTGCTAGCTCAAGTACTCGATTTTTAATTTGGTAAGGCTCCAAGACTTTTCTACTTTCGTCAACGGCGAACATCTTTTTTAGCTTTTCTAGTGCTGATGAAATAAGTGAAATTTCAGTAGGTTCGAATGCAGCGATCCAATTCAGTCTTTGTTGTTTCATAGTTTCATAGTCTGCGTGTACCGAAGGGTCTAGAGGAAATTTAGTAATACCATGGCCGATTAATTTCGCCAGTAGAATTTCGCCTATCGAACGCAACAGCGACTCCGATACCTGCTGGACTGTGTTCCGACATTGCTCTCCACTTTCTATCACAATTTTCTTCACTAGATTACTTTCGTACTCTTCTCGGGTACTGTTTATTCTTGTAATTTGCGACTCGACGTCGTCTATTTTATTCTTACGCCTGCCGCACGAAGATGAGTATGTGATTTCCTTTTTCGTATTTTTATTAGCCTTTGAGCGGACCGTGATGTGTTTCTTGCCCAGATCTTTCAAATCGCTATTGTGGCAAATATCAGTTCCTGTAGCACCCGATTGGGATGTGTCAAGGCGTTCAATTTGAATGTCTTGAGTACTGAGTTCTTTATTATTGAATGTGTCATAAGGACTTTCCTCGAGCCCCTCCGCACCACCCTGAACAGCAATAACTGAACGTTCATATAATTTTTTTAAATAGTCTTTCACCTCCTTTTCGAATGGTAGATAAGGAAAAAGACGCTTTGATTGCTCCGCAATAGAATTCCTTTGGTCAATAGATGCATTCGTGTCTTTAGTACTCTGATTTTTATTATGGATGTATTAGAAGGACTCTCCACAAGCACCTTCGCACCACCCTGAACAGCGGGAACTTTACGTGTATGCTCTTTAGAAAAAGAGCGCCTCACCGCCTCAACTTAATCCGCACAAGGAGCGTCAGTAGATGAAGTTGCATTGGCCGGTTCTGAGACCATTTCCTTGAACTTTTGTACCAGCGCTTTCACAGATTCAAGAGTGACGCCACATTTAGTACTATTGCTGACACTCTCAGCACATTTGGTGTCCAAAACGTTTTCAAGCTCGCGTAAGTCATCTTTGACTTTTTAAATATTTCATTTTCATTGCTTTCGAAGAGTTTCAAGATATATTTCAGATTGAGATGGGCATGTACGTAACGCGCTTCAATAAAAGTATTTACTTGATCTGTAAAATTTGACGAAAAAGACGGCGAAAGAGGGATTAGTTCGCCGCACATGACCAGTATCATCATTACTGCAAATTGTTCATAGGCGGCTAACTCATACAACTCATAGGAAGGTAGTGAGTCAGTCGCTTCAACGAGCTCAATCCTGACACTTGGAACGAAAAACTCATCGGCAATACTTCTGAATACGTTTAGGCGGTCTAGCAACTCACCCGTTATCATCTGCTCAGCTGGTTTCGGGTCCGATCCTTTGCCTTCACTTTTTTGTCTGTTTTTTTTTTAATTCAGTCGTGCGACAGCATCTTCTAATGATTTGAGGCTGCTGTCTGTCCAGCCCTCATCAAGCCACCCACGTATTAAGCTGGGGATGATTTTCTTGGAAGACTCTCTGACGCATTGTAAAGGAGCCAGTTTGTGAGCGTTTCCATCGAACCGGCCAAGTATATGTCCTAACTTTGGTAGGAACGAGATCAGCTGCTTCCGAACATTCTCTCAAGATCTCCGACTTTGCCAGTTGTCTTCGCTCTTTCAAAGCACTGCCGCAAATTTACAAGTTGATGGTCGAGTGAAGCTGTTGGCTCGCTTGCATAATCAAATGTCATTCTTTGCAATTATTTTTTGCAGATGAAATTTTGCTCTTCTCTTGTAATTGTGGTTTCTGTGCAATTCAAGCTGGGCGGAAGACCAGACGCCGGAAGTAGTTGGGCGGCAATGTTTCATCAGCCGTAAAACTGGAATGGAAAAAACAGTGACAGGCAGGGGTTACACAACGCTGAACATTAAAACCCTCTAAATCATCTAGACGCGCCTAGCTATCACTGGAACTGCGCTAAACCGTCAGATTGTAAAAATAATTGAGTGGAGTCAGTCGGGGAAACTTAATTTAAGGGGAGCTCCAAACTTCGATATTACGCTTTTTCTGTAGCTCTCTCTCTTTCTCTCTCTGTCTCTGTCTCTCCCTCTCTCTCTCTTTCTCTCTCTCTCTCTCTCTCTCTCTCTCTCTCTCTCTCTCTCTCTCTCTCTCTCTCTCTCTCTCTCTCTCTCTCTCTCTCTCTCTCTCTCTCTCTCTCTCTCTCTCTCTCTCTCTCTCTCTTTCTCTCTCTCTCTCTCTCTCTCTCTCTCTCTCTCTCTCTCTCTCTCTCTCTCTCTATCTCTCTCTCTATATCTCTCTCTCTATCTCTCTCCAGCTGATGTCGTCCACAATCTTAAAGTTAACTTAAATTTTAATCAGATTTCGCTCACCTGTATCTTTAATTAAACTTTTATAAGTCTTGCTCACCATTTTATTCTTGTCGTTCCCTTACGACCAGCGTTGATGAAATTCGCATCAGTATGGGTATTAGTTTGCCGAGGCTATACTAAAATAAGATTAGCCCAGTGGTAATGGAAAGGTTATTTTCACCCTCAAATTAGTGGACCTCTTCCTACTGAATGGTTTGTGGGGACTTACTCTAGTAATGCATGTCACAATTTGAGATTGCTATCCATATTGACTAGTCATTAGATGAGTATATATATTCCCTCCACTTTCAATTCATCTTAAATTAAATTTCCAGGAAGAAAAGATAGTCAGATTCCTTTAATCCTGTCTGAGCTGGTTCTTCCCCACAAGAAAATCGACCGAAAATGTATCACATTCGTAGCGGCAAACATTCCGCATATCCGTACCTCCATAAAGTAAAAGCTTCCGTCGCCAACGGTCTTTAAGCGGAGGAATGGAACAGCTAATTTGTTATTCATACAGGACCTGAGGGCGCGAAGAGGCTGAAACTGGTAGAGCAGTTCAGCTAGGTACGAAGGAACCAAGCCGTGGCGGGCCTTGTGATTCAACGTAAGGACTTTGCACTGTATCCGTCAATAAACCGGCAGCATCCAAGCTCATTTAGCAAAGGAGACACGCTGTCAAACCTCTGGATTGGTAAACTGGCCTTGCAGCTATATTCATCACAGGTTGCATAGCCCGTCAGATAGCCCATTCGGTAGCCAATTCAAATTGAATTTTAATAATCTAGCTTCGAAAGAACCAGTGGGTGTTAGACAAAACCAACTTCCATGTCAAAGCAATAGAGGAGCAATTTCTTACCAGATTTAGCCGTCCCTGTAAGTAACGGCACATGCAGGTCCAATTGTGGGCATGACATTGCTGCCCGTTGGCAAGTTTCGTGTTGACTCCAGCATTGAAGCTAGTGTATCCATAACGAAAGGGGGTTGCTGAAAGGTGATGCATGCCCCTTCTCTGCTATTACCCTCATGATTGCAGAAGGTCAAGTAGTATGTAAATGAACAGCTTAGAGCCTAGGACACATGGCGATCTTTTCATCTACCTCATTTCTTTCTGTAGATTCATCGATCCCCCATGTGTCCAAAGTCTCCATTTACATACTAGACGCTCGCAAGGATTTTTTATCGTAAAGTGTAAAAACATGTCATTACGGGCGTCGAAACGGTTGTAAGTTATGCATCGCGGTCGTTAGACGGGCCGTTCTGTAATACCATAGGACAGTAGTATTGTAGGGGCTCGTGGGCGCACGATGGCGGCGCGACGAAGAGCGAAGCACCCACAAGTCGGTTGTCGTTCTGACGACGACGGCTGTATTGCTTTATACGCAGGCGACGCAAGCGTGCGAGCGTACATTCAGATGTAGTAGCCGTCGTAGAAGCAGTTCCGGAACGCGAGGAGAGAAGAGAAGAGAAGAGAGAGAGAGAGAGAGAGAGAGAGAGAGAGAGAGAGAGAGAGGGAGAGGGAGTGGATAGCATGCGTACAGGCCGACGCACAGGCAGAAAGTTCCTTGCTGCAGGACTAGCGGGTCAGGCGCCCACAGCTGACCCGTTGCAATTAAATCCAGCTTAGTCAGCCGATACGGTCCAACTGCAGCGCCTAATGAGCCGGTACGCGCGCCCGCAGGCCAGGCGGAGCGGTGTGAGTCCGGCTGTGGGGGAATGATGTGGGCGTAGTCACGCCCATAATATCACGTGAAATAAGCTTAAGGATAGAAAAGTATCCAGGAAGTACTTGCTAATATGGCTCCCGTTGTCGTCCGTGCGAAAGTTTAGACTGACAAAGACATTTCATCACAAAGGTCTGATAAGAAATAATCATTGATTTTTTTAAAGTAAGCACTAAAATCTACTTGCAATTCATCTATATACTTTGCTATTAAAACGTTAGATTTATCAAGCACTTCTCCAACTGTTGGAACAATCCTTGCAAACCTACCAGGATCTTCTTCCACTTCTTGTTGTAGTGATCTCCTGATGTAATACTTAATATCAAATCCAGGATTAACTTTGTTATTAAATCTCCCATACTTGGTAATCAAGTCAAACTCAAAATCATAATAACTTTCATTCTCAAGAAGATGCATAAACAGTGGACACATCCATAATAATGATAATAATTATAATGCACTTGATAAAGCGCCCTCAGAGAACTTAATCTCTTTCTAGGCGCTTTACATTTGCTGCAAAGTGAAATGCAATTGATGGCCTGTCTATTTCTGTTTTTGTATGAATTCTGACATTTTCAGCAGCAATGTAATCTTCAGGTGCATCTTTACAGTTCAATCATTGCACCGTTATCTCAAATTCACAGTAAAGGCACTCATTCAATCCTAACACATGTACCAAGCAAACACTATGCGCGATACTGTTTAGGTATTACTGCACTGGTGCAGCTCTCAGCTTAGCCGCGATGGGAGCCCTTGCCTTAGTGGGTTCGACTAGGGCGCCTAGTACAGACCCAGCACCTGACTTACCTAGCTCAGGTTAAAATTGAGCTTTATGCAGGCGATGCGGTTACGAGATGGAGCGACTAATGTGCTTGTCTTAGCGGGTTCGACTAGGACATCTAGTACAGGCCCGGCTCCTGGTCTACCCGCTAAAGTTAGAATGAAGCCTGGTGCAGACGATGCGGTCAGGATGTGCACCAACTAATATGCTTAAGTAGAAATAGCTGCTACGCGCGAGGTCAGGAGTTTAGAGGAGAGATAATATAATGGGACGACTGACAGAGCTCGGGGCTGCAGCTTCAGTAGTCGATCAGAGACTACGCTTCGAGAGCACGAGAGTCGAACCTACAGCGACAAACAACTAAGTGCAACTTAGACTGCGTGGTTGTGCTCTGCCGGCTACTCAGTTAGCTGCTCGTATCTTGGGGTGCTGTAGCGACCCGCCTTCGGGGTTGGGACAATCACTAGCGATGCGCGCATAGGATAGTTTATTATACGCGGGCTTCGGGAGTTCGTGCAGTTAACTCCATTGGTCCGGTACGCGCCGCGTAAACGCACAGGGTAGTGGGTTATACTCGGGTTTCGGGAGTTCTCGAAGTTAATTCCGTCGCTCCGGCACACGCCGCCGCGTAAAGCGCTGGCGCCGGCGCGTAACCACTACTAACAGGCCCACAATAAACTGTCGCTTTCGGCACCCAGTTGTGGCCGCTTGTGTTTTAACCACACTGCAGCGCTGCATCACACAGTCCACCGGTAGAGAGCCGGGGGACGAGCGTCTCTGCCCGGTTACATTACTCCATCTTGTATTTGCCTGCTCCACAAACACTTCATTTCAACTAAATTATGCCCTCCAATTATTCAATCAGGCCGATATCTGTAAACTCTATCACGGCTAAACCAATCATTTTCGTTTTCACGATTAGCATTGAACTTCATCTCCAAGAACTTAGCAGCAATCAGTTCGAACAATTTGCAACTTTGGAATGAGGTGTGAATATCGTTCTAACAGGATCAAATTCAGATCAGCAATTGATTCTTGATAATGCTCCCTTGGATAGAGAAACCTCAAAACACAGCAAAGTGCACAAAGGTTGTCCGACTCATTCTTTATATTCAAAGTGTGCGGCGGCTGGCCTTGACTTAATTTTAGCCCGAACAAGAACTGTTTGGCGGGCAAACACTCCTTTTCCCCGGAGCAGTGAGCCAGAGAGGAGCGCCAGTGTGGCTAGAGAGCAAGAGCTTAAGAGTGCGCCAGCAAGCTCTGGGACCAGCGGTGGCAATTCGGCCGTTAGAATGGGTCTGATTGGTCTGATTTATCGGAATTCAAGCTAGACTGGGGTGCCCTTCCAGTGGCCTAACACCGGAATTAATTCCTTACTGTAATGGACCGCGGTGTCAGGCCCAATACTACTTAGCTCTTGCCCCATTGTCTCAGCTAGGTATTTAAAGAGTCGAGCAACGCTCGCTCTTGGTCTTTTGTTATGCTCCTGCTCTCTGTCTCTGTCTCTGTCTCTGTCTCTGTCTCTGTCTCTGTCTCTCTCTCTGTCTCTGTCTCTCTCTCTGTCTCTCTCTCTCTCTCTCTCTCTCTCTCTCTCTCTGTCTCTCTGTCTGTCTGTCTGTCTGTCTGTCTGTCTGTCTGTCTGTCTGTCTCTCTCTCTCTCTCTCTCTCTCTCTCTCTCTCTCTCTCTCTCTCTCTCTCTCTCTCTCTCTCTCTCTCTTAGGCTTCGCTTCCGTCTGACTCATTTCTCTGAAAGCGAGGGAGGACGGTGGGCTGTTCGCCGGCGATTGACGGGACAGGACGAGACAATGCTGGGAGGATTCGATGGACTCCACAAAACGCGATAGTATCGCGCCCGAGCTAGAATTTGTGCTTCTTTTGTGTTTTGTGTGCGTGCACTCGCACGTGGACTTGGCATAAGGATTTCACGGTGCAAACTAAACGTAGTTGGTGCGGTGTGAGGTATTCCATTGGTTCGGGCTCCTCCGTCTATTTGGGTCGTTCCCCCTAGAGACGCAGGTAGCGTAAGTGTCGAGACGTATTTCCTCCACAAGAGTGTTTGAAGTAGTGTGTGAGGTATTCCTGTCGTTAAGGTGGAAGCGGAGCCCTAGTCCTCCAGTCAGGATCTAGGCTCCGGTTCGGGCTCCGTCTATTTGGGTCATTCCCCACTAGAGGCGTAAGGAGCCTACGTGCAGGGACGTATCCCCCCCAATAGCGCTTGGTATAATGCGTATGTATTCCTGCAGTTAAGGTGAAAGCGAAGCGCAAGTTCTTCAGTAAGGTCTAGGCTCCGGTCCGGGCTCATCGTCTTATTTGGGTCGTTTCCCACGACAGACGTTGGTCGCCTAAGTTCGGGGCGTATTCTATCCGTAAGAGTGCCTGTGCTGTGGAGAGCGTGTGAGGAGTATTGAGATAAAACTGAGCTAGACGCTCAGCAACTTTGTGCGCTTGCGAAGAAAGCTCAATGAAATCTCCAATCTACGTATCTCGCTTTCCAATTCACGCTGCGAACTCCTGAACCCCTTTAGTAACGGTGAGTAGGTCCGCGCCAGAAACGCTCTTTTCATGGCGGTCTACTTCTTGCGCCTAGGCGCGTACCCAGCGTCGTTAGGCGGTAGGTTACGCCCCGCAAGGTGAACGGAGAGTTACGCCTACTTCGCCGAGCCTTCGGCGTTACAAAAGTAGATTGCTTCTGCTCGACTCCTTCTGGCACAGGTAAATAACTACATCCGAACCCATGTCTGAAGTAAAACTTAAAGTAAACACTGATTGTATCAATCATTCTGTAAACTAGAACCTTTTTTCAAACCCATTCCTCAACTTGTTTCTTGAAAGAGTCGAACTTCGATCTAATTGCCCTTATATCTATACCACAAATATACCTATATTCTAAACCCAAAATCCTGGTTATCTTTGTGTTCATTATGCCAGAGAAAAGTTGGTAATTGTAATCGCCTTTTTCATTAACTAGAATAGGGGCAACGACGAGTGCCATTTTTAGATTAATCATGTTCTTAAGCAAATCTATTATCGCCCTTGCCAAATCAGAACCAGTCTTTTCATAGAGTGCGTCAAAGTCAGCTTCGCTATTGTCTAATCCAACATGCTCATAATCTCTAAATTTACCGTCAGAAGAAGACTTCCCTGCAAACCACCCTGTCTCATTAATCCGCGACAAACGTGCTGCCTCCTTTTCAAAAGAACATCCTTTTAAATTCTTGTTAACCTTTGTTGCAGGAGCAACGACTTTCTTTTCTGTTTGCGTTAGACTTTTGTCATTTCATCTAGAGCAGCCTGAGAAAATGGATTCCCTAGGTAGAAGACAGGTCCTTTCTCTCACTTCCTCTCTTATTCTTGTTAGCATGCTCGGCATATTTCTCCCCTGTTTGCCGCATAAACTCGTCGTTTTGCTGCATGTTTCTATGTTAGGTAAATAATTTTGTTTAAAACGTTTCTACTTGCTTTGGTATTGTTATGATTCAAAATTTTCTTACTATAATATACAACCCTCTGCTACAAGTAGTATGTAAATGAACGGTACCGATGCTGGGCACACGTGTCGATCGATGAATCTACCGAACGCAGTGAGGAAGATGAAGAGATAGATATATGCGCCCCTGGGGTCCATACCGTTCATTTACATACTACTTGGCAATTGCACCTGATGCTTCTGATTCCAGCCGTGCCTGAATAAAAATGGTCTCTGATATGCTCGCGTGGTGGCACTATCAAAAGTCTTCCTTTGAGTCTTGCTTTTGGCAAGCCACTGCCTGTTGATAGTGCGGTACGAGTGATACTACACGAGCATCCAGAGACCGCGTTTATTCAGGCCCGGCCGGTTCCGGAGGCATCCGGTACAATGAACCTCTCAAAACCGGGAGTTAGATAGCAATGGGTAGGGCATGCAGCATCTCTCCACATCCCCCTTTGTTAAGAAAGCATACAATCCCTTTGCCACGTTGGAGCGTGACTGGGTCGCCTTGGTCGAGCTTGCTGTAATGTAGCCGGAGGCTTCGCTAGATGTGTAATGGCCTCTGAGCCGAGTAACGAGGTCATATCTTTCCCATTCGCTTACGCGTGCTGACACTGTGCATGCTGCCACTAACCACATTTGCATGCTGACCCTGTGCATGTAACCCCTAACCATATTATTCATTTTGTTTGTTTTTCAAGCATGATTTTACTTACTATTCTATTGCATATCACTTTGCAGCAAATGTAAAGCGCCTAGAAAGAGATTAAGTTCTCTGAGGGCGCTTTATAAAGTGCAATATTATTATTATTATTATTATTCGCTGGCTGAGGGTGATTTTGTTATTGCTTAGAGGCTCTCTGGCATTACTCCACAGAGTTGGGTCTCTGTCTCTGTAAGCTTCATCTGCTGCTCTTGTGTTGAGATTAATATGTCGCTGGTTCCGCCCGTAGAACGTTCCTTCCTTGCCCCAGACGGTGTGGGACCGATTGCCTTGGGTTGCTACGACGGTAACTTCTTGAAGCTGCTCGTCAGCAGGCAACCTCCTGTTAAGGATTGCTTGACCAATGTTGAGTGGGCTCAGATCTTGAGCGCTAAAGTCGTAATACCTTTTGACAACTTCCCGCCGTCTAGCTGTCGCGGCTGCTGCCATAGACGCCTGGCTATTGCTGGATGTGGGAGATCGAGAGTCTAGGTGGGAAACGATAGAGCGGGTCTGCCTGCCAAACAACATTTGGGCCTGACTGCACTGCTACTTTTGCCGCGGTTCAAAATCTCTTGCATCGCCAGATATGGATCTTAGCGGTCTTGGCTAGCCTTCTGCTTTAGTCGTTTTACTATTTAGACTGCCGACTCGGCCTTCCCATTAGACTGGGAGAAGAATGGCAAACAAGTGATGCGCCAAATGTTTCAGTCGTCTGTGAACTTTCGGAAGACTTCCGATGTGAACTGCGGTCCGTTATCAGTGACTGATTCCACGGCGATGCCGTAGCACTCAATGGAGGTGGTCCATGCATTCGTGACATCCCGTCTTGACTTCTGTAACTCACTGCTTACTGGCCTACCAGCATGTGCGATCAGGCGATTGCAGCTGGTGCAAAACTATGCAGCTAGGCTTGTCTGTCGTGAGCATCGCAGTTGCCACATCACACCACTTCTCGCCGACCTGCACTGGCTACCAGTCAAGCAACGGATTTACATCATGGTTTTGTGGCTCATTTTTAGGTCACTTCATTCTTTGGCTCCAGCCTATCTCTCCGACATACTCCCCCATCAGGCCAACCATCGTACCACCCGCTTTTCGGAATCCAACGTTCTACAAATACATCGTACAAACCTTAAATCTTTTGGAGACCGTGCATTTAGTTCGTATGCTCCCAAAGCCTGGAACTCCCTCCCGACCTGCGTCAGAACATCCCCTGACCTGACCACGTTTAAAAGGAACTTAAAAACACCTATTTAGAACAGAATTTAGTGGGTCCCTGTGATTCGTCTTTGATGTGCTTATGCGTGCTGACACTGTGCATTCTGCCACTAACCACATTTGCATCTTGACCACGTGCATGTCACCCCTAACCATGTTATGCATGTTGTTTGTTTATCAAGCATGATTTTACTCACCATTCAATTGCATTTCCCTTTGCAGAAAGTGTAAAGCGCCTAGAAAGAGATTAAGTTCTCTGAGGGCGCTTTATCAAGTGCATTATTATTATTATTATGGAGCAGATTTCGATGGTTTGAATGACAAATACAACTGAGTATCGTCAGCATAGAAGTGATATCCTATTCTGTGGCCCTTAATCACTTTTCCCAGAGGTTGTGTATAAATGGAGAACAGCAAGGGACCGTGTACAGATCCTTGAGGGACTCCACAGGTGACCCTTCACGTGTGTGAGACCTGACCCCCACATGACACGGATCGTACACGATCTGACAATTACGATTATGAGTTTTACCAAAGAAGAGTTAAAAATTTTGGTTACGGCAGGGCTAAGTTGGTCTGCCGATGACGACCACAGAGATGATCGTATAGGGTCTTAAAGGAGATGAGCTCCTTTTGCTAGACCTTATTAAGTTAGCCACATCGAATGTAGAAACCTTGGACGACCTTTTAAGAAAGGTCTCAGGTTATGATTCCACAATTAATTTACACGGAGAGGGATTTATGGAGGCACAAATGGGCACAATTTTTCCAGGGAAGAAGGCTGAAATTTGTTTGGCTGAGCTGTTTATATCTGGGGAGTCAGACCTCTGAGTATTGGCATGTAAACGGTTTACTGTCTTATAAATCTGTTTAGGGTCCGACTGGCAGGAAATCTAAATGTCATGTTCCAAGTGACCTTTCGTTAGACAACCGAATCACAATCAAGTCTTTCTACTTCCAGATGCACAGCATTGCCAAATTCGGGCTCGTTTAGGCTATCTATTCGGGCGTTTATACTAGGTCTAAATTGGTCTATGCATTTATGACATCTCGTCTCAAGTTCTGTCACTCGCTTCTTGCTGGTCTACCTGCCTGAGCAGTCAGCCACTTATAGCTTGTGCAGAACTCTGCAGCTTAGCTTGTCTTTTATGAGCGTCGCAGTTGCCACATCACACTACTTCTGGCCGACTTGCAGCGGCTCCCAGTCAAGCAAAGCATCGACTTTAAGTTTGTCTTTATCACGTCGATTTTACTTTTATTTACTTTTAGGTGTGGCTTCAGCCTACCTATTAGATCTACTTCCCCACCGGGCTAAGCATCTTGTCACTCACTTTTCGGAATCTAATCGTTTACCCATCCCTCCTGCGAACCTAAAATTTTTTGGTGACCGTGCCTTTAGTTGATATGCTCCCAAAGCCTTTGAACTCCCTTCTGACGTGTGTCACGACATCTCATGACTTTTCCAAATTTAAAAAGGAATTAAAAAATGATCTGTTTATTCACGGTCTTTAGTAGGTCCATCTGATTTGTCCTTTACGTGCCTATGCTTGCTGAGACTGTATATACTTGCTGATACTAACGTATTTGCGTGCTGTCCCTATGCAAGTCACTCCCTAACTACGATCTAGTTATTGACCTTGGTCCCGAGGTCGTAGGTTAAATTCTGCGGCGGGCGATCCTTTATTGCCGATGCAAGCTGCAGTAGTAGCTGTAATGGTTTTTCAGTCGCCATAAAAAGGCTGTTAAATCAGCTAGGATTTTTTTCTATTGGGCGTTTTACCACAAACTACTCGATCGTGCTTCCCTCGCAGCGAATGGAAAATGCCTAGAAAGAGATTGAGTTCATTGAGAGCGATATATCAAACGTATTATTATGCTTATAATTATTATGAGCTGCAAGCGACATGATAGAAACCAACGCTCTTCTGCCACTAAAACAATTAGCCTTTTAAATCAGCTTACTTTAATGTATTTATGTATTTTATTTAACGTCGGAAAAAAGCGAAGTTTTGTGACATTGCAAATGAAGTATCAGATTGATAAATTACTCAGACATTCAGCCAAACTATGTTAGCAATTGCTAGTGATTTGTGGTTCACAAGTTATAATAATTAGAAACCGGATTTTTCAATACCGTTTGCTTAGACCTTATACACATGTAATTTGAAGTGATTATTATTCAGTGGTGCATGCCTCGTATCGAGCAGATGAGGCCGCCTTTAGCTTTAGAAAGCCTAGCTGTACGCCAAGGTCACGGAAGAGCTATTGCGGTAGAGGGCATCGCTCTGTGCTGCGGTTTCCCTCTGCTCTGACAGAGCGTCTTCAGCTAGGAGCTCGGGCGCGTGATTGTGGTTCGACAAAGAATGAAGCCCCCACTAGCGAGCTACGGTTGGTGGTATAAATAATAATAATTATAATGCACTTGATAAAGCGCCCTCAGAGAACTCAATCTCTTTCTAGGCGCTTTACATTTGCTGCAAAGGGAAACAACATGAATATAGTGGTTAGGGGTGACGTGCACAGGGTCAGCATGCAGGTGTAGTTAGTGGCAGCATGCACAATGTCAGCACGCATAAGCACATCAAGGACGAATCACAGGGACCCACGATATGCTGTCCTAAATAGGTGTTTTTAAGTTCTTTTTAAATGTGGTCAAGTCAGGGGATGTTCTGACGCGTCGGCTATTGCTGCATACGCAGGCCATACAAGCATGCGAGCGTACATATGGATGGAGCAGCCATCTCAGAAGCAGCTCCGGAGCGAACGGAGAGAAGAGGAGAGGAAATGAGCGTGAAGATTTGAGCACGAAGAAGGGAGAGAGAGTGGACAGCCAGTGTGTACAGGCAGACGCACAGGCAGAAAGTACGTCGCAGGACTAGCGGATCACGCGACCACAGCTGATTGGCATTCAAATTAATTTGGGAACAAGACCAACACAGTTCTTCAATGACAAGAATTGATCCGTTAAACTGCAGGATCAGCAGAGCGAATTCAGAAACTTGGGAAATGATTTGGTATTACGGGATTGCTTGATGGCAGTATGTTTCGAAATAACATTACCAAGGAGAGCCAAGATTAACCTTCAGACTTAAACTTGATCAAGTTAAGATCTATAGACCTATTAGCATGGAGCGTGAAGTATTTGATCCGGCAGAGTATTAGACTGAGACGACGGAGCGCACGGACAGAAGAGGAGAGGAAGTGAGCGTGAAGATTTGAGCGCGAAGAAGGGAGAGAGAGAGAGTGGACTGCCCGTTCGTGCAGGCAGACGCACAGGCAGAAAGTACCTCGCTGCAGGACTAGCGGGTCACGCGACCACAGCTGACCCATTGCAATGAAATCCAGCTTAGCTAGCCGATACGGTCCAACAGCAGCACATATGAGTTGGTACTCTGCGCTCGCATTGGCCGGGCGGAGTAGCCTGAGTCTGTGGCTGGGGTGGAATGACGTTGTGGGCGTGGCCACGCCCGCATCGTCGTACCGGCATGACTGCTAATACGCTTCTCTTGCTGGGGTTTGAGGCGCCTCATTCCTTGAGTATTGCGTCGCACACAACTGCAAAGCCTGGCAAAGCCTGCTCAGTGCGTCGCGTTTGTTACGTGCTGCTACAAGGCGTTCGTTTCACTTTCGGTTTCAGGCTCGTAAAAGCCGCGCTCGTGACGCCTTGCTGTTCTGCTGTCATTGAAAAAACCACAGAATTTCAACGTAGCCACCGACGGCTGAGTGGGCGGTGCGGGATGTCCTCCATGAAAAGCTGCTATCCACGAGTTACAATAGCATCTCCTCATGAGAGGATGAAATGTATGCCGCAGTGAATTGGTCGTTTGCAATCTTGCTATGCTGCAGCTGCAATGAACTGCACGGGAGTTCATTTAGTTTTGCCTCTAAATGAACAGTTCTAAAGGATGTATGACTCGCAGTCAGTTCATAATTACAATCGTGCTTGGTGATGAGCCGTGATGGCACACTAGGTAAGGCAGCTGTTTTCACCACCTCAGTCCCGATGTCGTGGGTTTGAATCCTGCTTTGGGCGATCCATTATTGCCACTGCAAGCAGCGGTGACAGCCAGAAACGCTTTTCTGTAGCTATACAAAAGAGCTGAATCGATTTAGAGTTAAAGCAGCTAGTATTTCACAAGATCTTCCGCTGGTTTACGTGTTTCCCAAGGTTAGGTGCTCCGCTTTACGAACCAGATCGTTGGTTTGAGTCATGCAGTAGGCAATTCTTTAGTACCCAAGTTGCAAGTGAGAGTGATTGCCGCCAAGGCTCTTCTGCCACTTTGCAAACGAGGCTGACGAATCAGCCGACCCTTATCATTTACTAGTTCTCCATCGGCTGCGAGACGGCTCGTTTACTAGGCCCAGTTGTATATCCGCCGCCGCCAATGTCAATGACCGCAACGAACGCGTACTCGCGGAAAGTGCGGCTCGAAAGTGGAAAGAAGCGATGTCGGGCATCTAGGCGTCTAGCCCGAGTTGAAATGCTTACATATAATAATAATTACAATAATGATAATGCACTTTATAAAGCGCTTTACATTTACTGCAAAGGGAAATGCAATTGAATGGTGAGTAATATCATGCTAGAAAAATGCCAAATCGAGAGACGGGCGAGTGGCGGTCCAAACCTTGATCCTTTTAATCGTGCGGTTTTCGTGAATATCGCCCATGCGAAAGCTCAAGCAATCGACATCCGCAGGGTGACGCGCCTGTCGGTCGGCAGAGGGGACGCAGGCAGGCGACACGGACAGTCGGCAGAGGGAGCGCGACGACGGGACCGGATATCCGGCGTCGCCGGCGAGCTTAAGTGCTCAGCGATCGGTTGGATCCTTTCCGCAGTCCGGGCTCGTAGACGAGCTGGTTGCGCCCCATGTCGCGGAAGGCGGCGGCCATGCTGCCCCTGCCTCTGTAGGCGACGTTGAGGCCCGACGTGCCTTTCACGCGCGACTCGGCGCCGCGCGGTGACTCGGGCAGACGGCCGTACTTGCTCAGCAGGTTCCGGGCCAGGCCGTTTTGGCCGTGGTACGCGTAGTCCGACGCTTCCGGCTTGACGCGCGGCTGCGGTCTCGGAGAGGGTGCCAGCTTGCCGTGGCTGTGCACCAGCGTCTCCATGCGCTTGCCTCGGTCCAGCGCCGCGTTGCCCTCGCCTTCCGGCTTGACTCGCGGCACTTCCGGCGACTTGGGCGTCACGTCGCCGTACTTGTGCAGCGTCTTCGCCATGCGCTTCCCTGCGAACGTGAGGCAGCAATGTTTTTTCTACAGCGCTTACTCTCTAAACGCCGCTGCGTAAGCTTCTGCGAGAGCTGCTAGCGGCCAGTCGCTACTAGCAGCTGCCACAGGCAGCGTACTCGACGTCGGCTGCTTCGCGCACCACTGGAACTTCCCGCCCCGCCCCGCCTCGCCCCCCTATTCGCCGGCCTTTCCCTCAATATCAGTCAAAATTGCTTCTCCTGTGCCGACTTGAATTTCATGCCAGTCTTTGAGCAAAGTCCATTGCAAATGTGCCCTTAGTATATATTCCAGGCAGGTAGCAAATATTGAAAAGGGCTGGTAGCATATGCTCCAAGGAGCTAGGTACTGTAATATGTACAGTAGGAAGCTTTGTACGGCATCACACATTGCAAGCAGCTGTGTACTTCCCTTGTACAAGGTGCTAGAACGCTAGCGAGGTGTTACTTAAGAGGTCCATTTCATTTGCGCTCGCGCAACGCTCATACCAAAGCCGAGCCAACGCAGAGCTCCAAGAGTGACAGAGCAGAGCTCAATGAGCAAAGCCAACAGACCGAGTGGCTAACGTCAGCAAAGACAGGGCAGCTTATATTCCATTCGTTATGATCTTAAAACGCAGTTCAAAGCATCCCTTTGGCTGCTACATTTTGGGCAAACAGTTCTAGTTTCCCACGGATTGAGTGGCAATAAAGTGACCTGAAACTGACTTAAATGTTGCTTGTTTTGTTTGGAGGACAAATGAGAGCTCGCGCATATTTGCCAGAAAGGACGATTGCCACGTCGTATTCGAAAGTGCTTTTGAAGCAAGTCTTTGACTACACATTTCTTTCCGATTGAATGCTGATTGCATAATGAAGAACGCCATTCCTAACACTCAAGTGCACGTCTTCAAGCGTTGTTTTTAAATAAATAGCTTAAATTTAAATAAATTGTTCCTGTAAAAGACGGTTGCAGTACCTGCCTTGGCTCGGCGGTAGCAGCCCACGCACGATTGCCGTCATTGCCGAGCTGGTTTGGTCTAGCGGTTAAGGTGTTCGCCCCAACCAAGGTCTGACTGAGGTCGTGGGCTCAAGCCCCGAGGCATATGTGAAGCGCCTGAATAGAGATTAAGTTCTCTCGGGGCGCTGTATAAATGAATTATTTATTTATATATTTTGCCGCGGCGGCGGCGGTGAAGCCATCGGAGAAATATGAAACTGCTTGATACATTTAGAAACTTTTAACTAAACCTGAGATTGAAACCGTGGTTAGTATTTTTTCAAACATTTTTAGAGTACACTACGCTAATTTATGAACGCTGTAAAGCGATTTTTGAGCTTAGCGACAGGAGATGCGGAGACAAAATCTCACGCGCCGGCATGTCTATAAGGCATTTGTGCGGAAGTGCTACGGCAATATACGGCTGAGAAATTGTTCCAGTTGGCATTTGCACACTAGACCAGCTTATCTCACACGTGCGTCCTGGCTGGCGGTACGGTGACCGCAGCAGGTTCTTTTGTGCAGCGGTGGGTGGGCCATCGGGCTTCAGCCGGCGCAGAAGAAGCTTCTCGGAGTTTAACCATTGACTCCAATCAGCACAAGCCAAAAGAATGTCGAGCTATCGATTTCTGTGAGTTCTCCAGCTTTGTGCTCCGTGCTCAAATTTTCGCAGTGCTTAAAGTGCACCAACCACCAGCTTGGCGATCTCTCGCTGACGTCCTACTCTGAATTTGGCACTCGCTTCCGTCAGCACTCCAGCAAGCTTTTTGGGAGCTTGGCTACGCGACAAAACATCCCACGAAAGCAACGATAGCTGTGACAAACGGCGTGCGACTAGCGCCGCTCTAGACATTGACGATCGCAGCCCGAATTCCGCCGTAGCCAGCGACCGATCGAGTGGCGGCTACGGAGACTCGGCGAGAGAGCACTCGCTCTCTCGAGGCGCGCGCACGATGAGCCGCGACTCGGCGCGTGCGCTCGCTCCGTCTTTCTTCGCAGCCGACCTTTGCCCTCTCGCTTTCCAACCATCTCGCCGTTTCCGGCCGTCCGATCGAAGCTGCTTTCGCAGCGTCAAGACCGACCCGTGGGTCTTGCGGCCGCGGCGGCGCCTCTCCGCGGCAGCGAAGCGGGTTGTCGCCCCGCGCACTCGCCGCCGATGCTTCGAGCGCGAGCGCGAGCGTTCCGCACCTTTGTCGAGCTCGGCGTTGTCTCGAGCCTCCGGTTTGACGCGCGGCGCCAGCGGCGGCGTGTCGAGCGCGGCGGCGGCCGCGCCGTTGTTAACCAGACGCTCCATTCGCTTGCCGCGGTCGAGGTCGGCGTTCGGATGAGCCTCGGCCTTGACCCGCGGTGCAGCTCTATCCTCAGGCGTCAGCTGTCCGAATTCGTGCACGAGTCGGTCCATGCGCTTGCCTCCGGCCAGCGCGGCATTCTCTTTGCCCTCGGGTTTCACCTGCAGCGGCAAGCCGCCGGCGCGTGGCACAAGGGACGCATTGAGCACGTCCCTCGGTACTGGTTTTTCGCGCCCTCGAGATCGCGCCGCTGCGCAGCACAGACGCGACGCTGCGCGCGTCCGGAGACTGAGTGAACGGACGAGCGACCGCGGCTCCACCCTTGACGTTTCATTTACATAGCAAGACAGCAGTCTTAGCGGCCTGCGGCGGGCCATATGGGATTGCCTGCTGCATGACTCGTACCCGCGACGTGGGCGTTAAGTGCGAGCACCTCGCCCCTGAGACAAGACCTGGTTACGCTGGAACGTTCGTGCAGCTCGCCAGTGCTGTCTGCAGACGCGAGCGACGGCGCAGAGAGGCCCAGCCGAGTGAGTGTGCGCGTCGACGCAACGAGCGAGCGCTCAAAGTCAAGGTCGGTCGGTGCTCGACGCGACGCTCGGCTCTAGAGGGCCGAAGCGTTCGGCTTTTGCGGCGCGAGGAAGAGCTGCCGAGCGCTGTCGCTGCCGCGCGACTTTCCCAGCAGCGCCCCGCCGGGCGAGAAGCCACAGAGCCGGCGCGCTGCTAAAATGGCGCACGGGTTCGCGGTCGCCGCATCGACCGCGCGCGCTGGGCGGCGCCCGTCTTCGCGCTCCTCTCTGGCTCCGCTCTCCTCGCCGCCGCCGCGCGTACGAACGCTTCATCGGCAGCTTCCGGCGTCAGCGCGCGCGAGCGCGCATCTCGCTCGTACCCTGGCCGCCATCGTCCAGCCGGGCTCGGACCCGTTGTCGTGCATGAGCCGAGCCATACGCTTGCCGTAGTCGAGAGCGGCGTTCCACTCTGCTTCCGGCTTCACCCTCGGCGCCGGACGAGCGGACCGAGGCAGCTTGCCGTAATCACTGAGAAGTCTACGAAGTGAAGTGAAGCTGAGCTGAGCTGAGCTGCTCCAGCAACTCGGCTCGTGCGCCGGCAGACGAGGCTCGACGGTTGCCGTCGCGGCACGCGGCGGCTGCTAGATTGCTGCTCGATTGCTCGCCGCCGCAGGACTCAACCGACGGACGGACGAGCGTCGGGCCGTCGACCAATGGCCGTCGACCAATGAGATAGAGTCTCGTCGCGCGTCGTCGCGCTAGAGTGACTGTCGCGCTCTCGACGCCAGAGCCCACTCGCTCACGGCGCCGGCCAGTGCGATGGCCAGCGACAATGAACTGTTGAGTTTAATAATAATAAAATAATAATAATAATGCGTTTGATATAGCGCCCTCAGAGAACTCAGTCTCTTTCTAGGCCCTTTACATTCGCTACAAAGGAAGCATGATCGAATGGTTAGTGGTAGCGTGCTCAATAAACGGCAGGAACGACGTGATTGGGGGTGACATGCAAGGGTCAGCATACAATTGTTTTGACAGCTGAACCTCGATTTAGGATTACGAGCTTTGCAGCCTACTTAAAACACTTATGAATTAGCAGCGATACGCCTAGGGTTGTGGGCTGACCCTGTGCATGTTACCCCTAACCATATTATTCATTTTGCTTGTTTATCAAGCATGATTTTACTCACCGTTCAATTGCATTTCCCTTTGCAGCAAATGTATAGCACCTAGAGAGAGATTAAGTTCTCTGGGGGCGCTTTATCAAGTGCATTATTATTATTATTATTATTAGAATCGTGTTCAGCATTACGTACAATCATTTACGCTAGCGACTATTGTCTAACCTATGACCTGGCTAACTATACAGGACATGTACCTGACCGCAGGCTCTCGCTAGGAGCGACGGTCTGCCGGTCGGTGAGTCTAGCGCTAAGCGCGAGCTACTGTAAGCCGTGTTAGCCAGTCAGCTGGAAGTCACCTTTTTTATTAGTCGTCAAATACAGGCTATCGTCACGCTTTTACTAATGTGTTGTTGTCGCTAGCACTGCGTGCAGACTAGCGAGAGCTGTGTTTTGATCGTCGGCGTATCGCTAGCTTCAGGTTTGTGCGCATTGCACGCGTTGAGCGAACTCGTCAGGGTTTCGCCACCATAACGCCGGCATCAAGTTGTAGCGCCAGTCGGAAGTCGAGCGCCAGTCGGGAGTCGGGCTAGCGGCCGCTACTGTCGGTCATCTGGCGGCGGTGGCGGCGGCGGCGGCGGCGGCGGCGGCGGCGGCGGCGGCGGCGGCGGCGGCGGCGGCGGCGGCGGCGGCGGGATGATGAATACGTCGACTGACTTGCGCTGTCGCCGAAAGCACGGGCCGCAGGCTGCGCTCTGAATTTTCACTTGGGCGGCCAGAAGGTTTGTCCATCGGCTTTAACCGTCACCGACCCTAGTCAGCCTAGTCAGTCCTAATCATTCCGTGAGCTCGCTGCCTAAACCAAATGGCCTTCATTCAGCCGCCGGTGAGTGCCAGAGGGGCGACCACGTGAACGCTGCTAACTATATCGGCTAGCCCGAAGGCCGGTCGGTCGTGGGGATCAGGCATTGGGCGAAGGCTGCAGGGAGAGGAGTGGCGGGGAGGCAGGGAGTGGATGAGCTATCTCGTTGTCACTGGCGCGATTTTGAAATCGAGGAGAGGCTCAGTGACCGGCACGTCTGATCAGCTTTCAAGCCAGAATTCAGAAGCGCGCCAGGATTAGCTCGCACGCCAACTGGAACAGGCGGAAGTTGGAAGTTTGGGTGCTGGCGAGGCGCTGCACAGCTGCTGCCGCTCTCGCGTCGTCGCCAGCGTACGGCAACCCAACGGCTCGCTTCGCGCCGGCTGCTGTGCTCATCAAAGGACCAGAGGCAAACACGGCGCTTAGAGGTGAGATGCGTTAGCTGACGGGATGCGTTTGCGGAAGCTTTTTTTTTTTTAAAGAAGCTGCGACCTCGGGAGGTCACGGTGATTCCGCGAGGTTCTCTGCACTCTGGACTTGACTGTTACCCAAGAAAAAACCTGTCTTTAAATCTTAGCGGTCTTTCGAAATTCGTCTGTCGAAATCTTAGCCGACCTAGATCGTTTGCTTTATTTTCTCGATGACGGTGAATGGGAGTTGAGAGAACTGGTCCAAGTGTTGACGAGGGGTGCCGCGACTTCGCTTCGATTGGTGGCATCTTGGGTCGACATTGTATCCGCTCTTAGTGCCGCGGCAAAGACTTTCTGTCGTTCCGAATTTTCAAACGAGTGCTTCCGTTGCAATCACCTCAAGGGCCGCACATGCGTTGCACTCATTCGCGTGATCTCTGTAAAAGCTGCTGGAGCTGCATTTATAGGGATCGTCATCCTGACGGTAGAAGCTTTACGCAGCAGCAGCAGCATCCGGAGAAGCAGAGGCAGAGGCAGAGGCGGCAGCCCTGCGCAGCGGCGCTCAGCAGCGAGTTCTCTGAGCGAGCTCTCTGCTTTATCAAGTGTATTATTATTATTAGTAAGTTCTTTTAGGGCGCTATACGAATGAATTGTAATATTATCGGAACCTGGCCTATTTAAAAATTTCGACTGTTGCATGCTGTTGGGCGGTGCAAGCGGTTGTGTTTGGTGAACCGCCGCTTTTCTTTCTGAGCGCTAGCTGAGCCTAAGTGCAGCGGCATTCGTCTCAACCGTACTTCCTTTACAATGCAATTCAATTGCAATGCAATTTGCAATGCAATTTATGCATGCAAAGTGCCTAGAAAGAGTTTAGGTTTTTCGAGGGTGTTATTATTATTATCATTATTATTGCTATTTATATTACCAGCAGCAGTAGCGCCAGCACTACGCGGCTGCAGCAGCCCTATTCAGCTGCAGAGGCAGCAAAAGCATTTCCGGCAGGTCGCGCCGGTTTAGCGCCGTTCGCTGGTGGAACCGCTGTGCCGACCGATGCGGCTTTGCGTGCGTAAATCAATAGGCGACGCCCGAAGGCAAAGGGCGGGGGGGGGAGAGGAGCGGGCTGTGGCCGGCCATCGCGGGCGCTCAAGCCACAACTCCATGACTCGGACCCCAGAAAACCCGCTCGCTCTGAGCTTCGCTGGCGTTACACAGGGGGGAGGAGGGATGCGGCGGGAGAAATAGCGAAATTCCGCCGACGGGAGCGAACGGTTGCTGGTTCGCACCAGCACGGCGGGCGCTGCGGCCGGCTCGCGCGCGCGCGCGCGAGAGAGAGCAACGTCGAGTTGGCGTCCGCCTCTCTCTGTCTCTCTCTTCTCTCACCTCTCCATGCGCTTGCCCCTGTGCGGCTGGTAGTGGCCGAGCGCCTCGGGCTTGATTCGAGGCGCCGGGCTGTAGTCGCGCTCCTGCTCCTCGTCGTCGTCGCGCTCCGTGCTCCAGACGAGCGACAGGTGCGCCGTGCCGGTGCGGCCGCGGATGTAGTTGCTGCGCGCCTCCGACGTCGGGCAGCGCGGGATCTCGTTCGGATGGATGACCAGCGCGCCCTTGTGGCTGCGAAGCTCCATCGCGCGCCCCCACCACCCTCGGCGCTCAGCGAGCGCCTCCTGGCGGCGCTCGTCGGCTTCGGTGGCGGCCGCGACTGCTCCGCGGGCCGCGGTGCCTCTCGGCGGCGGCGGTGCAGCGACGGTGGCGCCGACTCGCCGCCGGAAAAGGGCGTCGCGGTCGAGCGCTCGCGCCCTGCAATGCCGAGCGAGGCTGCTCGCTCCGTCCGTGGGCAATCCGTCGGAACGAGGCCGCCGCTTAGCGGGCGTTCCGTCGCTTGGCAACGGGTAGCTCCTATTGGGAGCTGGCCGCCCCTCCCCCGGGCTCATACGAGCGTCGTTTACTCGGCGGCGGCGGCGGCTGGTCCAGCGAGCGCCGAGCATTCGGACGGCGGCTGCCGCTCGGCGACAGAGGCGTCGGGCTGACCCGCCGCGACCGGCGCCAGCCGGGCGCGGCGAGCGCGGGAGCGCCCGCCTGCGAAGCTACCGAGGCGCAGCCTACTGGCCAAATACGGGCGTACGCCGTGGGCCGAAACGGAGGCTAGTTCTTCCTGCTCGGTTCAGCAGATCGCCGATCGCTGGCGAACGCCAGTTCGCAAACTTAAAAGAGAGGAGACGCTGGGCGGACGCTACGTGCCGCCCAGCACAGCCCGATCCAACACCGGCGAGCATTTCGATCTGACGCCATTTCGATCTGACGTCATCAGCGGCGATATTTGCTGCCGTGCTTTCTTTTGCGGAACCGCTCGCTGTATTACTGGATTGGTTCGCCGTCTGAGTCGCGTCCTGGCGATTGCAAACTTGATAGCGAACCGAGTTTCAGATTGTAAGCTTTGAAGGCTTTCTAGTGTTAATAATAAAAGCAATGTGCTTTTTACAGCGCTCTAGGATTGCCAAATCTCTTTCCAGGCACTTTGCATAAGCTGAGAAGGATCATGTACGCCAGCAGCGATATATTATATCAATTTTGGTCTAAAGCATCACGGGTCTGTACGCTCGGTTTTTCGAGCGCCGCGCGATTTAGCAAATCGAAGCTGGCAGATTGAACCGGAGCAAGCTTTGGTGAGATTGGCCAGCCTGCCGCTCGCCGAAGTCAGCCAGTAGCCCAAAATTGCTCACCTTTTACGTCGATAGAGGGGTGCGATCGCAGAGTGTCGTGCCGCAATGAATCGCCGTGCTTTTAAGTGAACCTTATTTTCTGTGATACTAATAATACCACATCTGTATAGCACCCTCAGAGAACTTGATATCTTTATAGGCACTTTTACTTTTCTGTAAAGGAAGTATGACCGCCACTCACTATTCGATTGTTTTTCCTTTGCAGCAAATGTAAAGTACCTGGAAAGAAATTAAGTTCTCTGAGGGCACTTTATCAAGTGTAATATTATTATAATTGTCATGACTTAGCGGTAACATGCGCATTATCAGTATGTAAATATGGTTAGTAGTAGCATTCACAATGTCAGCACGCATAACTACACAAAGGACAACAGCAAGAACATGCCAAACGCTTTCAAAATAGGCGAGTGTTTTGCTTCTTTTTAAATGTCTAGTCAGGGGATGTCATGAAGGCAGTTGGAGTGACTTTCGGGCTTTGAGAGCACACGAACTGAAGGCACGGCTTCCGGATGGTGAGCCGTAAATCGCCCGCTAGGTCAGGCGGTTGCTTTTCACGACTTCGACCCGAGGTCGTGGGTTCGGATCCTGCGGCGGCGATTCTTAATCGCCGCTGCAAGCGGTGGTGACAGCCGCAAAGGCTCATAAATAAATAAATAAATGGTAGCTGATTTAACAACCTCTTTTGTATAGCAACAAAGAGGATACTTAATTTTTGGCACCGCCCGTTTGCATTTTTCTACTTTGGCAATTCACTCAGAAGCCTCGTTCTGGATAACGCTGTAGAGCATAGACATGCTGCTGCAGAGCACAGCGCCAGCCTGGGTTAGGCAGCGTCCAAGGAGCGAGAGGTGGCAGGCCGAAGCGTTTATGGAGCCGTCGTTGGTGTTCGAAGGCTGCGCTGAGTGAGCTTGGTAGCGCCACTTTTCTCGCAGCCCTGGCCACTGGTGCCGCCGCTGCACGAGATGCAGGCTGACAGCTAAATATAAAGGTCAGCTGATCATATCATTAAATTAGCGGCAGAACAGTCTTGGTGGCCGTCATCCCACCTGCGATAGGCGCTCAAGGATTGTCTGCTTCCGGACTCAAACCCACGACTTCGGTCGTCAAGTGCGAGCACCTTTCTATTAGGACAAGACGGCGGGCGGGGGCGGCGCTGGTAGAAGCAGGGTAACGGCATTGCCTACGCCGGAGTTCGGTAGCAACCACCCAGAAGGCTCGGTCTCTAAAGTTGGCAAGAGGCACAAGCAGACGACTTGGGAGTATGAAGAGTGGGTGGTACGGCGTGAAGCCTTAGTAGCAATTGGTTCGGATATTTTCGGATATTCTGCAGCAGGGGATTGACGGGACACGTCTTTATATTTGACATGTCCAGTGTCGTTGATAGGAACGATAGAAGGGAGACTGGTTGTACGCTACTCAAGTTCTCTTGTTTCTTTCTTAATTAGTGGCCCTAATTACAGCCTATTTTAAAAGGTGCAGGGACACCACCTAAAGTTTAACGTGTCGATTTTGCTCGGCATGACAGCAGCATATCTGTAACCACACAGAAGCTCGTCCCCCCGGCTCTCTACCGGTGGACTGTGTGATGCAGTGCTGCGGTGCGGTTAAAACACAGGCGGCCACAACTGGGTGCCGAAAGCAACAGTTTATTGTGGGCCTGTTAGTAGCGGTTACACGCCGGCGCAAGCGCTTTACGCGGCGCGCACCGGGCCGACGGAGTTAACTGCACGAACTCCCGAAGCCCGCGTATAATAAACTATCCTATGCGCGCGTCGCTAGCGATTGTCCCAACCCTGAAGGTGGGCCGCTACAGCACCCCAAGATATGAGCAGCTAACTGAGTAGCCGGCATAGCACAACCGTGCAGTCAAAGTTGCACTTAGTTGTTTGCCGCCGTAGGTTCGACTCTCGAGCTCTCGAAGCATGGTCTCGCATCGACTACCGAAGCTGCAGCCCTGAGCTCTGTCAGCCTCTCTCTCTCTCTCTCTCTCTCTCTCTCTCTCTCTCTCTCTCTCTCTCTCTCTCTCTCTCTCTCTCTCTCTCTCTCTCTCCCTCTCTCTCCCTCTCTCTCTCTCTATCTCTCTGGTCGGACCCTAGCTCTCAGTGTCCGTCCTCGGCCTAATTCTTCTCGGCTAGTTCTTGGCTAGTCTTTGGCTAGTTAGTCCTTAGCTAGTCCTTGGCTAGTCCGCCCGCTACGGTTGCTCTAGGTGCCCTAGTCAGACTCACACTAAGGCAAGGGCTAATATCGCGGCTAACCTGAGAGCTGCCCCAGTGCATATCTATGTATCGTAGATGTAGGGCAGTGGGTGTAGCGTCTAGAGGTTGTCTTCTCTGACCTAGGAGATGAATTTCAGGTCACGCGTGGCCTAATTTAATGCAGACACTGAGGTAGTGTATGGATTCAGTGGATATAAAGTCACGAGTAAATGGAATTGAGGGACAGGAGTTCACAGGGAATTCTGCAACCTTTGGAATGGACTCGCCGATCTTGCGAAACAAATAAGCTAGGGAAGCGAAGCGCCAGGTCACCACAAGGATCACCAAGTAAGAAGCTAACCTCGGAGCAATTAGGAAGATGATTGATGTAGGCGTCAGCATTTTTAGATTGTGCATTCAACAATATAAGAAGTTATATATAAGAATATAATATAATATAAAATATAAATATAAATATAAAATAATATATATATAATATAAGAAGAAGTAGAAGCTAGACTTGGCCTCTGCTACGATCGGTTGGTACGATCTACAGTAGTCGAACAGTAGACGTATGTATCTCCGCCTGTAACTCCACAAAGTCATAAAGACCATGTGGGTGTTATGCAGGAGAGTATTGTATAGCGCAATTACAGCCTAGGCGGCTTTCGGTACGCATTCGATAGCCAACAGACTTCGTCTCCCGCAACAAAGAGAAAGTGGGAAGCATAGCAGAGTCAGGAGAGCAGGTGAGGTAGTGAGTAGCATGGAAGTAGCAGCTCAGAGCCGCTGAAAAGCATGAGCCATAGTCGGCAGTAGGAGAGTAGTTGTCGTTGCGTAAGAACTGTGGAAGAGAGTTCCACAGTCTAGGACATGCAGAGCTAAAGCTTCTGTCGCCAACGGTCTTTAAGCAGAGGAATGGAACAGCTAATTTAATGTACACATTCTTTTAGCTCTTTTAGCAAAGGAGAAACGTGCTCAAACCGCTGGGACTTGATGACTAGCCTTGCAGCCATATTCATAGTCTGCTGCAGTGGCCTAATAGCTTTCTTTGGTAGCCCAGCCAATACGGAATTGTAATAATCAAGCCAAGACAGAACTAAGGAGCTAGTTAAATTTTTTACAAGTAGCTGTGGGAGATAGCTCCTGATCTTGGATAGGGATCGGACGTGATGGTTAGCTGTAGAAGCAGTCTTCTGAATGAAGCTTTTAAAATTGAGGCAGCTGTCAAAAACGGCACCTAGATTTTGAACACGTGGTAATGGTCGCACAATAGCATCACCTATTAGAAGAGAAAATCCTTTTAATCCAGCCACACGCTTAGGCTGTCCTATGAGCAGCAGTTCGATTGTATCATAATTTAATTTTAGGAAGATTTCCGACATCAAGGATCGAATATCGGCATGGCAAGCATTCAGTTTCTCAGTTGATGCAGCAGATTTCGACGGTTTGCACGACAAATACAACTGAGTATCGTCAGCATAGAAGTGATATCCTATTCCATGTGCCTTAATCACTTTTTCTAGAGGCTGTGTTTAAATGGAGAACAGCAAGGGACCGAGTACAGACCCTTGAGGAACTTCACGTGTGAGACCTGACCACCACACGACACGGATTGATACCGATCAGACAAGTACGATTTAAACCACGCCAGTGCTTTGTCTGCCAGACCCATCGTTGTTCTCAATCGTTCAAGCATAACTTCGTGATCAATGGTGTCGAAGGCAGCAGACAGATCTAGCAGAGCTAGGGCAGTGACATTCCCGTCGTCGTTGCCTCGTAGAATGTCATTGTTAACACGTAGGAGAGCAGATTCAGTGGAGTGCTGCCTCTTGAACCCTGATTGAAATGTTTCTGACAGTCCACTATTTTCAATATGTTCAACCAGCTGCTTAGCAACAGTTTTTTCAAGACTTTGATAAGAAAGGAAGAAGGGAAACTAGGCGATAGTTTGCAAGGACCTCTGTGTCTAATCCAGGCTTTTTAAGAATGGGTCTAACGATTGCTGATTTGAAGGACTTAGGGATGAAGCTTTTTCCCAAAGAGGCATGACAAATCTTGGTTATGGCAGGGTCTGCTAACGAAGACCACAGAGATGAGGGTATAGGGTCTTCAGGAGACGAGCTATTGTTGCTCTACCTTATTAAGGTAGACACACCGCATGCAGAAACCTCGGAGAACCTTTTAAGGAAGGTCACAGGTTGTGGAACCACGATTGCTTTGGTCGGAGGGGGCTTAATGGAGGCACGAATGTGCACAATTTTTTCAGTAAAGAAGGCTGAACACTTTTCGGCTGAACCCTTAATATCTGGGAAGTCAGACTTCACAGCATTGGCCAGTAAATGGTTTACTAGCTTTCTGCATAGAAGACATGGTCAAAACTCTGAGATATGTAAACTGCAGCCATAGTCATCACCAGCTGCAGTGGGCTAAGGTCTTTTCTGTTTCAGAGCGAAAAACTGGAATTGCAATGATCTAGGCTCGGCAGAACCAAGGAGCTACTTGAATGTTTTGCAAGCCATCGTGGAAGATAGTTCCTAATCTTAGTAATCGGATGCGATTGCTAGCTGATGAAGCAGTTTTCCCAATTGAGCTTTCAAATTTTAGATAGCTGTCTTAGGCGAAACCTAAACTTCGACCACACCAGTGGTCGCACAGTAGCACCACCTATTTGAAGAGTTAAGTCTTTTAGTCCAACCCTAAGCTTAGGGTATCCTACAAGTAGCTGTTCAGTTTAATCGTCGTTTAGTTTAAGAAAATTCGCCGACATCCAGAATCAAATGCATGTAAGGCAAGCATTTAGGTTATCAGTTACTGCAGCAGAGTCTAAAGGTTTAAATGGCCAATTCAGCCGAGTTTCGTCAGCACAACGGTGATAGCCTATTCCACATGCTCGAATCACTTTCCCCAGAGGTCTGGTATAAATGAAAAACAACAATGAACGAGGATGGACCCGAGTGGGACTCCACAGCTTACTTGTCCGGTGGATGAGACGTTACCCCACATGACACGGATTCAACACGATTGGATAAGCCCGATTTAGACTACGCCTCGGCACCAGATAGATCATTGTTCTCAATCGTTCCACAAGGATGTCGTATCCTGGTGAACGCATCGAGTCACTTGCATGTATGTAATTGAGATTTCAACTTGAAATGCAAAAGTGTGAGTAAGCCTCACCAGTCAAGTGGTGCATGCAACGAGTGCACTACTTACATAAGCTCGTAACTTACTTAAGATAGGGACTGATGACTGGACTATCAGATAGGTTCTAAATGGCATAACTGCTAACAATAGTGTATAGATTTAAGCAGGTGCGACAGATTCTAACTCTCTAACAAGATAAGAAAATGCTAACACTAAGCGCGACTCACCGACCACGCGAGACGGGCTACCCAGACAGTGGCGAGGTTCCTAACTTAAATGCCCGCCAGGCCGGATAAGTCATCAATAAATCGGGTTGCACAAATAGATTTATTATCATTTACAGCTGTAATACTGCTTATAAGCCTGCTTATCTCAGTACTCCACAAAAGCCTCCAGTTCCAAGTGGGTAGCCAAGCTCAAAACTCACGATGGCCTCACATTGCACAATCCCTAAACCTAAGCTGCTCTCAGATACTTGGGGCTTCTAAGCGAATTTGAATCTTTTTGGCTTCCGTCATCTAAACGTCTTGTGGCTGCTTGACGTGACGTGGGAGTACCCGTCATGCTGAAGTAGAGTCTCTCTCCTCCAGTTGGCTGCATCGAGTTGAAACTTCGTACATAGCTGATTTGATTTGAAGATCGAACCAAGAAGTCTCGATTTAAATCTGCATTGCCATGCTACTGCATGCAGCTAGCCTTTGAAAGTCTCAGATATGTCCGAGCCTCACCGTTCGCATCAGACATCTAGAGTGGCTGCAGTTGCTTGCATCGAACACAGGATCTTCCCATGCTTTGCCGTCAGCGATTGACCTAAAACAACTCAAGGCGACCGCATCATTGACTCAAAGGAGAAAAATAGTGAACCAGATTACAGACCAATAACAACAATAATAATAATACATTTGATATTCCGTACTCATAGAAATCAATCTCTTTCTAGGCGCTTTAAAATTGCTGCAAAAGAAGCACGATCGAATGGTTAGTAGCAGCATGCTCAATAAAGAACGAGAATAACATGATTAGGGGTGACATGCACAGGGACACCATGCAAGTGTGGTTAGTGGCAGCACGCAACTGTGTCAGCACGTATAAGCACGTAAAGAACGAATCAGAGACCCACTAACTGCTGTCACAAATAGATGCGTTTTTAATATATTTCTTTTTAAATGTGGACAAGTCAAGAGATGTCGCGAGGCAGGTCGGGAGTCAGTTCCAGGCTTTGGGAGCGTACGAACTAAATGCACGGTCTCCAAAGGATTTGAGGTCTGTACGAGGTATACTTAAATAGCTATATTCCGAAAAGCATGTGGAGCGTTGCTTAGCTTGGTGGGGGAGCAGATCTAATATGTAGGCTGGACCCAAATAATGAAGGGACCTAAAAGTGAGTGACAAAATCTTGAATTCGATGAGCTGCATGACTGGGAGCCAGTGCAGGTCCGCGAGAAGTGGTGTGATGAGGAAAATGTGAGGCTCACTAGAGGCAAGCCTAGCTGCAGAGTTTTGCACCAAGCTGCACCTAGCAGTAGACTTTCGCAAAAGAGAAAGGAAGGAACAGTGCGATAATATGCAGGTGAAAATAGAGTCAGGGATAAGAGCAAGTCTTTAAACATCATCTTTATAGCATCTTTATTCGAAGATCGTCCTCCAAAAAGGAAGGCCAAGGTCTTAGGCAGTTCTTCATTATCTTACTACCGAAAGTTTGTGCCAGGGTTCTCGAAAATCGCCGTGCCTCAAAACAACTTGCTTCGGAGGGAGAGCAGTCCCTGTGGAGGACGAATGTGAGCAGTCCTTCACGGATCTCTGTCAACGGCTGTGTACCAAGCTTGAACATACTTAGTATGGACGCCAGTGGTAGTATGGACGCCAGTGGTAGTATGGACGCCAGTGGTAGTACGGACGCCAGTGGTAGTACGGACGCCAGTGGTAGTACGGACGCCAGTGGTAGTACGGACGCCAGTGGTAGTACGGACGCCAGTGGTAGTACGGACGCCAGTGGTAGTACGGACGCCAGTGGTAGTACGGACGCCAGTGGTAGTACGGGCTCCAGTGGTAGTACGGGCTCCAGTGGTAGTACGGACTCCAGTGGTAGTACGGACGCCAGTGGTAGTACGGACGCCAGTGGTAGTACGGACGCCAGTGGTAGTACGGACGCCAGTGGTAGTATGGACGCCAGAGGTAGTATGGACGCCAGTGGTAGTATGGACGCCAGAGGTAGTATGGACGCCAGAGGTAGTATGGACGCCAGTGGTACTGCACTATGGGCCGTTCTAGAGCAAGTGGCTGATGGGAAGGAGTATGCCATGGCTTATATTAGCCGAATCATCTACAAGGCCGAGCGTTATTACTCTACAGTGGGGCTGGAGGGATTGGCCATTGTAGCAGCAGCGTGCCACTTCCGTGGGTACTTTCATGGTCATCGGTTCTCTGACCTGATGGACCACCAGCCCTTGGTGTGAGTTCTGAAGGGTAATCACAAGTCTCGGTGCTCAGCCAATGAAGCTTCAGGAGTACGATATGCAGCGTCTTCGTTTACTGCGGCTATTCCATCGTCGGACTCAGCTTCGGCTGCTCTTATGAGTGTGGTGGCATTGGCCAATGCGACGGCTGGCGACTTTCAATCGATATTCAATCTTAATCAATGATCTCTAGGCGAAACTAAAGCCAGACCAGGGCCTATGCACAGACTGTAACACTGGGCTGGCTTTCTGTCTCCTGGAAACCAGCCCAAGGCTTGCTAGTTCGACGGGACTTCACAAACACTGTGTATATCATGGACCAGACTGCTCTGACCCTCGCCATGCTGTTCGTGGAGATGGTCTGCAGGCACGGTATTCTAGATCAGGTGCTTTCTGACCGTGGAGCAAACATCTATGTTTCGAATGCTAGACTGGGTGTGTTGCATGATGTCTATCGACCAACTGCACACATTTCGGTACCACCCGAAGACTGGTGGGCAAGTAGAGCTCTTTAATGGCAAGCTTGTAGAAATGCTTGCTATGTTTGCCACTAACAATCAGCATGATTGGGACCTGTACAAACTGTATGTGCCTTTTGCTTATCACCCGAAGACTGGTGGGCTAGTAGAGCTCTTTAATGGCAAGCTTGTGGAGATGCTTGCTATGTTTGCCACTAGCAATCAGCATGATTGGGACCTGTACAAACTGTATGTGCCTTTTGCTATCACATATGTGTTTTCACGAGTCGACATGCTGAAGCCCCTTTTCATAACGACACGTTGAAGCCCCTTTTTCATGAAACACAGTCCGGAGGCTTGGAGCCTGGCTATAGACCTAGTGCTGCCTGTGGACGAACCACTCGAAGCCGGAGACGACTATGCGCACACTATGTACGATGAGCTTGTCACAGCATAAGATGTACCAAGGCAGAACATTCAGGCTGCTAAGGCCAAGCAAAAGCAGCAATACGACCATACAGCCACAGAATCAATGCTGAGAGTGGGGGACTATGTGTACGGTTATGCGCTGGGCCCGCAGAGGGGTCTCTCACCAAAGTTGCGAACTCTCGTGGCGCGGGCCCTTGCTTGCCGTGGACCGTAATAACACAAACAAGCCAGTTGTACACGAAGACGATGCTGGCTGCACGCCGGTAAGCATCAACCACTGCAAGCATACTTGGGGCAGGGCCGGACAGTCCACTGCTAACTAGGACGACGAACTGAGCAAACCTACAGCCGGTACGAGGCAGATGAATGCTGGAAGCTAATGAAGATCAGCCATCAGCTCTCGCCGATAAGCATGAAAAGGCCAAACCGATGCTGGTACCTCTACTCGACCATGACCCGAAGCTGGGAGTTGGACCAGTTACTACAAGGCTAAACGATCAGGTTGATGTGCCAGTGGGCTCACAGCAGATACAGTGCGAATGAAAGCCTAAGAACAGTTTTTCGAACTTTCTGTAGGATTACGGTGTGTGTGTGTGTGTGTGTGTGTGTGTGTGTGTGTGTGTGTGTGTGTGTGTGTGTGTGTGTGTGTATCTGAAGTTGTGCAGCAGGTGAAACAGCAGGACAAACAGTGCTGTGGGTTTTGTTTTTTTTAGGAGATCAGCATCACGACTTCAATCATCGTGCACCATTGATTATTTGAAACACACAGATAAGACAGCACCCTTCCATTGAGGGCTCAATAGCAAGAGGCCAATGCCGAAAGAGGGGACGGCACAACCCATCAGCCTGCTAGGAGCTACTACATTACGTACTAGGACTGGACTAGCATATCCACGAGAACTCTGTAGTTTAGCGATGCTATGGAGCAGCAAATTTTGTAACTGCGTTCACTGTGTGTCAGGCTCACGAGCAACCACTGAATGTGAACCCTTGGTAGCAATCGTACGACACAACCATGGAAAATTGTTGCAGATGCTAGTCTGGATCTTCCCACAACTTCCTTAACTCATGCGCTGTTTGCTAAAAGGCAGGCGTTTTACTAGTTCGTACATTGCCTCACCGCACTTTCCCAAGGAACCAGGGTGAACTTCTTCGTTATATTCAGGCATGGGCGTTCTTTATTGAGCTGCCGTGTTTTGCTACCACCGGAGTACCGCCGTCCATTGAGGCGCTGGCTGCAAACTTGGCAGCAGTTCTTTGAGATGCAAGCTCTAGCAGTAATTGTCAGATGTATGTAAGGACGGCCACAGAAACTACTGTGTGTAGGCCATTTGAAGAACAAATGAAACTGAATGTACACATTTGAAAAAGTACACACGAAATTAGAATGCAGCCCCTCGTACGGCAAGCATGCAGCCTGGAGCAGAAGTGTGCTTGTATTACCACTACATCTCAAAATGGGTAATGAATCGCTAGGAGTGATGCTTACCAAAAGAAACATGGCACTTGCAAGAGACAGAACAAGTGGGCAATGGAGAACATCCAATACTAAATATTGCCAAGCACCTCGATGGCCAATCTTGCGACACTGGCCGAGCTCGGCCCCATACTCGAAAAAGCTCAAAATATCAACACACCGTCACAGAGCAGACATGGACTATTAAGGGAACCAGTTCCCCATAAAAGTACTGCCAATGACGCAGCTGCTTCCTGTTGCAGTGCCAGCTACCACACAAAAACGTCTGGTGGCTGTCGAAGCCTTTGGGAGAGTGCCTGAATGAGCAACCTCGTGCGGTGGCTCTTCAGGCAATCAGCCGCACCCAAGTACCACATACATGGTTTATCAGGCAGGCCGTCCCACGACTCATAATAACGAGCTCTCCGGAGCTACTGCTTAGTGCTCTGTTCTGTGCATTAAAAGTTACTAATTCCGAATGACTCCATACCCGAGGAGCAGAGGGAGCATAAGAAGGAACAGACAGAAGGCTCATCAATGACCAACACGAGAAGCAGATCCACATTCTGCTTACATTGCTGAAAGGTATGAGCAGCCAGAACAGCAGACCGGCGGCTATCAAGTGGATATCAGCTTTCGATTCCACTGCCGAGCTTCGGACAGACTATTAGGCAAGGTTCAATGTGTTCTCCAGGGGCGGGAGGGGGGGACACTCTATACCGACAACAAACTTGTGGAAGTATTTCTCGTCAGCCAGTATTCAGTAACATTCAAATTGTGGTCGAGCTTAGATTCACAGCAACAGGCGCCCATGCTTAATGTCAACAAATTGAACATTAAGCAGATAGTAGACTACACGAGTTCAACCCTATGTGCTTTCTCATTCAAGAAAGATATAAATACTTGCTGGACCTTCAACGCAAGGCTGGACAGTCTATTCAAGAGCTGGCGGCCTGCATTCGTCAAGACTCGTTGACATGTGATTTTGCGTCGATCAAAGACCTGCTGGATGAAGTACGAAATTCATTTGCTCGATTCCAAATGAATCCGTTCTCAAAGCTTTGTTTTTTAATAATGGTGACACACTATCTTCCCCTTGCTCTATATAGATTGGGGTCAAAATAGGTGAATCTCCGAGAGTCGCTCGAGACACAGTGCATTAGCGGCGATCACAGCATATTTATGCTGTAAAGGCAACCTATCCTGGTAGGTACTTGCAGCCACTGTGCCTAGTGGCTAAATGTACTACGGACCTGCAGTCAATTCTGCCGGTTACGAAGGCATTTCAGAGCTGGAGGCCAGCAGCAGCTTAAAGGCACACCTCCGGCACAGAAAGGTGTCTTCCAGTGGACTTTACCTGCGGCAGCCTCGAGTCTAGCTGCTAGAACTGCCGTTTTCGAAAGGCTTTTTGCAGTTTTTGCAGGGCATTCTGCCATTTAAAAGGGGTGAATGACTAATCGAACCGTCTAGTAGCTGGTTCCCTCCGAAGTTTCTTTCAGGATAGCTGGCGCTTTATTATTGGTGAGCCTTATTATTGGTGAGCCGTAATGGCTCACTAGGTAAGGCGGTTGCTTTTCACGACCTCGGCCCCAAGGTCGTGGTTTCGAATCCTGCGGTGGGCGATCCTTTATCGCCACTGCAAGCGGTGGTGATAGCCATAAAGGCTCTTCTGTCACTATACAAAAAGAGGCTGTTAAATCAGCTAGCAATTTATTTTTATTTTATTTAAAAGCAGTGTGCTAAAAGGGCAGGCTCGTGGGCGATAAAACTACCACTAAAAGCCGTGGCACCTCAGTGAGGCACATTGATAACATGTACATACCGTGCATTTAGTTCGTATGCTCCCAAAGCCTGGAACTCACTCCCGACTTGCATCACAACATCACCTGACTTGATCACATTTAAAAGGAACTTAAAAACCTATTTAGGACAGCATTTAGTGGGTCCCTGTGATTCGTCCTTCATGTGCTTATGCGTGCTGACACTGTGCATGTTGCCACTGACCACATTTGCATGCTGACCCTGTGCATGTCACCCCTAACCATATTATTCATTTTGTTTGTTTTTCAAGCATGATTTTACTTACCATTCAATTGCATTTCCCTTTGCAGAAATGTAAAGCGCCTAGAAAGAGATTAGGTTCTCTGAGGATGCTTTATCAAGTGCATTACTATTATTATTATGTAAAAATTAAGGCAGTCAATTCGACTGAGTGCTCTCAGCATCTCTTTCGAGATTGACACGGGATCGACGGGAAGCTTCACTTCCTATGCCGTCTGGGAGCAGCTGGGAAAGACTGCGCTTAGCCCAGCTGCTACGAACCCACCACCAAGTATCCCCCGCCGGTGCTAGGTGCCATTTAGGCCTCCACTACAGCAGATATCTTAACATCGGGTGGCGAGGCCCTACTTGAGCAATAACGAGGATTCGTAGTGACAAAGGTGTCTAACGTAAACTTGCTTGGTGGCCGAAGAGCTATCGTAGAGCCGAAAATCTCGGTATCTCGGTGCCTATGTAGAAGCCGCCACACCGTGCTGCAGGCTTGCCAGCAAGTGTGCCAAATCGGGGCGACAGTGGACGACCAATGTGACCCGCCAATGTGACCAATGCAGGAAGCCGGGCGCCGCGGCTTGTTTTCTTTCTCCCAGGCCGACAGGGGCCGGACGACGACCGCCTACAGTTACCCAAGGGTCAACTACACTACACTCGACCCTACTGCAGGTAGGGCGACCGATTTTACAAATGGGTGCCGGCAGTCGTTTCGAAGGTATACAACATTCACCGCCGTGCAATCAAATCAACCGGTCTGGTCTAGAGGCAGCCGGTAGACCTGCTGAGCCCAAGATTTCCCTTAAGCTGGGCTTACTGGAGGTGCATCGGCCGTACTCAGCTGCTACGTAACCGCCCACTAACCGGATACCAATGCCCAACCACAGAAGTGGTCGCACCAAGCCCGCAAGAAGACCGCGAGCGAGGATCGAACATTCGTCTCATCTTTTCAGGCTACGCAGGAGAAATTATGCAGCGCCAGCCACCACACAGAAACGTGTGGTGGCTGTCGAAGCCTTTGGGCGCTGCCCGAATAAGCCAACCTCGTGCAGGGGCCCTTCAAGCGCTCAGTTATTACCTGAACGGGCCATCCAGGAGGTAGTCTGCCCCTTTGCCTGTGGTCCCTCACCGGCACACCCAAGCATATAGTCATGGTATATCAGGTCGGCCGGAATACGACAGCATCTCCAACGGCAGCAGCCGAGCTCGTACACCCACTTAAAGTAGGCGCACGCGAGGCTCTCGCTGCCCGAAAAAAATTCAATAGCGGCGTCGGCTGCTACTTTTTCTGCTACACTGCAGAGGGTGGCTAATGCTGAGGCCCAGGTAGGAGAGTGTCTTGGGCTCCTAGCCTCAGCAGTGGTGAACCTCAGCTAATTTTTCAAGCACATTTACGCCGAAGCCTTCTAAGCACGCTTACAATAATTGGGACAAGCAACAAGCGAGTCTGCGCTTTCTTAAAAATAATCTCGTGAGTTTACCGGTTGCAGCAGCAACCTATGCTTACCTGTACTCCCATGGCTTTACTCACCCTAATCATGCCGGGAGCTCGGAGTAGACGCTTCCTAGTGCCGAATGGCTTCGCTGTGGACGTATCATTGCCGAGGTGTCGCAAATCTGAACTCAATCTTATTACGGCTGCAGCTATTCAAACAAAAATTATTCTTTTTAAATAAATTAACCATAATAATATTACTTAGCATTTTTGTGAGATCGTTGAATTACCTATTTAATGGGCGGTGCTATCGTGTGGGCATGTTTTGACGTTTTCCAGAGCCTCGCTACGATGTGGCGGCAGCGGATGCAGGCTATCGCCTCTGCTGGCGCCGGCGCCAGCGTGCTGGCCGCCGGCACTCTCTGGTCTTGGTCGGGCAGGACCTCGCCACCGCCTGCCAGCGGCAGCACAAAGGCCGGCTCCATCGAGGTGCGTTGGATTTGAACAGCCTTCAAATGGGCGAGTGGAAGCAAGCGCTCTCTAGCGCTTGCGTTGTGCACTGCTGCCCAGGAGCTCGGGCCATGTCGCAGAGCGCCGCTCCCAGCGTTCGCCGAGCACAGTGTTTCTCGTTGGAGAGTGCAAATTGCTCGTCGATTGCACGCCTTAGTGGCGTATGGTTAACCCGTGGTCTGCGGTCTCGCTTGATACCGTAATCGGCGCCAGTTCGCGAAATGGCTGGCGACGTCGCAGCTTCCCCGAGCAGGCTGGCGTTCCGTGAGAGAAGATGGTAGGATAGCTCGTGTCGTGCACGAACCGGAGTGAAAAGCAAATTGGGCTCTTTGAGTGTGATTGGATTGCGTAGAAAGGTCGATGGGGGTGGGCGCATTGCCTCTTCCTGAAAGCCAGGTCCATCTCGGAACCGGCGCCGAAAGCAGCTGTAGCCAGGACGGCGGTGAATGGCAGTGGGCGTCGCTAGTCGCAGTCGAATGCTGCCCTCCCCTCCGCGCGGCAGCTTTTCCACCGCATCGCCCTCAGGCGGTCGTATCACATGACACTGAGCAGGGCAGAATGGTGAACAAGCTCGACTGTAGACAAGACGTATGACTGCGGGCATGCAGTACTAATAGCATTTCGGAGCCAGCGGCCTGCTTTGCTTCTCGCTGAACCGGTGCTCTGCAGCATGTGCCTATTGCTGACGTTCTCCTGTCGGAAACGCAAAGTGCAAAAAAGGAAGCACTTGAGCACTTGAGCACGTGTTCTGTCATGTCGGCTCGGGTGTTGGACCTTGATGGACCTTTGCCTACAGCCGGCTTCGCAAAAACCCTCGCCAGATAAGGGTGTGGGCAAGCCGGTTTCTGACCTGTTTGCAGAGCCGACGAACTGTTGCCGCACTTCTGCACGTGTTCGAGATGACCGCCTTGCCGCAGGCAGTTGGGAAGGGGCTGGGACACGTGTGTGGCAACCACGTCTGATGGCCGTGCCTCGACTCCATCCCCCTCCGCTATCGAAAAGACATGCCGCGCGGCATCTCTCCGCTCTGGCTACATGCCGATCCCGGGAGCATGTTGGTTGCACGATGCACGTCGTTGGTTGGAGCAATGCAGTGGCTGCTGCATTGCTCCACACAATCAGTGGATAGCTAGGTGGGGAGGGGGTGCAAGTCGCCAATGCACTTGTGCCACCAGGAAAATGCAGTCCAAAGTTGAATTAGCACTCTTGCCCTGGCCGGTTGAGCTTTGTCAGCGTGCAATTGAAGTTTTGCATTCGGCGTGGCTTCGATGGCGTTTTCAGATTTCTTAAAGCTTTCCATATGCCTTGCTGCACCAGTCGACTGCACCGATTTCACCCGATGAGTGATATGGTGGTGCCCTCTCCTCGCAGTGGTCGACTCTTGCCCAGTGCTTTGCAGACGGCTGCCTCTACCAGGGCTCGCTTGCTTGCTTGAGCAAGCTCTTTACAGCCTGCTCGAGCCAGAGCCACGCTGAGTTAGGGCTCGCGATCGTTAGCCGATGCCGCCCGGTCTCCCGCTTGCCTCTATGCCGCTGTGTGGAGGCTGGAGCCGTGTGCTTGCTGAGCTGCCGCCAGCACGTTCAGTTGCAGCCGAGCGAGCTGTCGGCGTAGGCAGCTGCTAGCAGTGCCGACAGACATCTCCCACCACCTGTGCTATACTCTCTCTCTCTCTCTCTCTCTCTCTCTCTCTCTCTCTCTCTCTCTCTCTCTCTCTCCTGCTGCTGCTTGCTTGCCTCGGCTGGCTGGAATGCCGGCCCTCCCCTGCCTGGTTGCCTGGTTGCAGTACTGCTCTTGGCTGCTAGGAAATAGAACCAAGCTCAGCTTCAGTCGTGGTCCTTGTTCGGTCATGGACCGCCTCTATCTCTGGTTTTGACGTTATGTACTCAACACTGAAGCCATACTTGATGCGAGACCGACTGTGTACATCCGCCCGAAGCGATCATCGCTGGGCAAACTGTGATGGACTGTAGGATGGCTCTATGCATGCATCTGGATGTCTGCCTGCAGCCCATGCTGCTGCTGCTGCCTCGACCACCTGTTTCAGCTGCTGGGTCACTGGCTGCAGCTGCAATTAATTCTGCGACTCCTGGTCAATCAATCGCAGGATGCCAAGGAAGCCGCTGCTGCTGCTGCTGCTATGCCTACTAGGGGTTTAACCTTTTTTGCTGCTCTCAAATATGTCCAATTGTACTGCAGATGTCTCCAGTCGCCGACCAAGGCAGGCCGCAGCTCGGCCCCTTGCAGCTTGCAATTGTAAGCGTTGACTGAAGACTCAAGTCACTCACGCCTAGGTCCTTAGATTCTCTGGCTCTGACCTACCTACAGATGTGAATTAGTTTCACAGTAATCTTCCTGTCTCTGATGCCATCAGCTCTTGTCTGACTCTGGTGGCTCGGTTGTGCCCCCTGACTAATTTCAAATGTGCAAGAGACTGTGCCTTCAGTTTGTATGGTCACAAAGCTTGATACAGGCTATCGACTGATATTGCATCATCACCCGATTTGACATAATTTAAAAACAGAAGCCGATAGCCTACCATACCAGTTCCTCGCTGCCTCTCTCTGTGTCTGACTGCGATTCTTGTAGCTGTTCTTGCTGCGATTGTGTACTACGTAAGTGTGCACACGTCCTCATGAAGGATAGCAAGGATATGCTTATGTATAGTGCCTCAGTGGACTTTTTTAGTGCTTTGCATACATGTGCATGATTAAAGTCAGTGTTGCTAACCTGGGCTCCAACTAACTAACCAGCGGCTCGAGTCTTTTATTTGCTTTTTGCTCGGTGCTTTTCTTATATTGAAAATTCTGCTTTTGCGTGCTTGCCTAACTAGGATACCCTGTTAGCTATTGGTTATTGCTTCCCATGCAGCAAGCTGTAAAGCACTTGAATAAAGGTCAAAGTTCATTTAGGCGGCCATTGCCGAAGACGTATTGTTGTTTTTAAGTGTACCTTTTAAAGCGGTGACTGTAAAGCCCCACTGCCTTGAAGGGCGATGGAAGAGTCGTCTCGATAGCTCTCGATCGGTCTGAGAGAGCACTCGACTAATAGCCAGGAGATCGAGCAATGGCTCCCTGTTCGTGGCGATATTCAAATGCTGCATCCAGTCGCACGGCAGCAGACCTTCAGTCGAACGGTAGAAGGCCTCTGGTTGCTCTGTATTTTGAGAAAAAAATAATGGCCTAAGCTCATCAGTGTCTCTCGAAAGGATAGCTTCAAGGATTGAGCGACCATTAGCTTCAATAACACATGATAATTCAAATTTCTAGTGAAAAGTTGGTTTTAATGGTGGTTCGATCGTATATGCGGTTAAGGTGTTGATTTTCAAAAGGCTTGCAGTAGATAATACTGCCTCCTCCCCTTCCCCCCTGTAGCCCAGAAGTCATAGGATCGAATTCTTCAGTAGGCGATTCTGTATAGCCAACTGCAAGCGGTGGTGATAGCCGTTAAGGCTCTTCTGCTGCTATACATATGAGGCTATTTAATCATCTCATGTTTTTTAAATTATTCAACTGCGCTAGTAGCTTGCTTTGGGGGTTGGGGTGTGCAGAGGACTCCAATTAGTGCAGAGGTAAAACTTGCTTATTCTACTGCCAGGGAGGGAGGATGGGGGTAGTGCAAGGGGAGCTAGAAAGAGAAGCTCTTCTGCGAGGTTCTGAAGAACTCTAGAAAATCTAAGAAGGTTCTGCATGGTTCCTGAAAATTATAAAGGGAATTCTGAAATATCTCAATTCTGTTTTGAGCAAGTAGGCATTGGCTAACTGAGCCTCAACAGCTAAAATATTCAGAACAACGAAAAAATGCTTAATTTAGAGCTTTGATGTTTTGGCTTAAATTTAATCTGTATCATAGGAGTATGCAGACAATCTAGCATTGACATAGTGTTCCGAGAATCTGCCGAAGCTGAATGGGGTGAGGTTTAGAATTAGCTTTTTCGGTGGTGTGCATTTTGCATTCTCTATTTAATCTTGCCGACATTGGAGCCCCCCCCCCCCGAAGACAAGATCTTTTTTTTTTCTCTTGAAAAGCGACTTGCGAGTAAAGAGCTGCAAAAAGGAACCAGTGCTGTAACTAGTGACGTCAGCTTCGAGATTTTCGGTACTCGACTTCCTGCCATTTCTTTTGCTGCCGTGATGTAGCTCCTTTGGGAGCATCTTTGTGCTTGTCGGTGTCACGGGCATTCCATTTAAGCTCATTCTTTGCTCCGCCTGCTTGCACTGTTCTGCTGGTGCTTTAGTGCTGTGGTGATCGATCTGTGCTCTGATTGGCTGTTAGTTCTATCACGACATATATGATTGCCACCTGTCTGATTGGCACTTGCCGTAGTGCATGTGCATGACTGCAAGCACGACAGCTGTTTAGGCCGGTGCTCGCATCCCATGCGCAGGCGCCACATGCTTCTGCTGCTGCTACTACATCTTCCGGTGGCCATCTTTGCCTACGGCAAGTGCAAGTATTTTTCCGCCACGGAGCGAGGACACCGATCAACATAATACCGAATGTTAAACAGGTGAGCAGCTAGACATTGCTTTGCTGAGCTGCTGCCTCTACCATTGCTTCACTGCCGGGGACCAGTATGCAGAATGGGGGGGACACATGCATGCAGAAGTCGGGCCAGACAAGTGGCTGGCAATGCAGCAGACCCTGAGGTATTGCTCGTAGAGCTTGGTTGCTGGGGTTAGCCAGAAGTGTGCAGGGGGGGATAGGGAGGGTCATTGTCCACTGGGTAAGTGATTCAGGCAGTGGTTGGTTGGTGGGTAGGTAGGTGGTTGGATGGATAGGTGGGTAGGTGGGTGGTGGTAACTGTGCAAATTGACCGCTCCCTGTGCTAGAGGGTGCTCAGATCCTGCCCAGCCAGTGAATGCTTGATGTGCTGTTTTTCATGACCAGCACCTACTGATAAAACAATCGCCATGTCTCACCCTCCTAACTCGGCTATCCTATTGTCTGACGACCAACCCGGACTCACCCCTCTCCTGTGATTGTGACCTGCTTGTCCTGACTCCTGAAAATGGAAGCCTGAGTAGCATCAAGTCCGGGATAATCTATTGGTATGGATTGTATAATAGTTAGCTTGAGAGACTGCATATTGTAACCAATGATTTGAGGATTTTTGCCATACATGTCATCAGACATCACGGAGCTTTATTTCCTGCAATCCTGGACAGGTATAGCAATACTTACCAAACCGAAATCAGAAATAAACTGCTGCAGAGATTTACATGCTGGGCTGAATTGAGTCTTCCTACTTTCAGCTGCAGAACACTGCTACAATTCGGGCTTGTTTAGATAGACATACCACACCTAAGTTGGTTCATGCATTTGTGACATCCTGTCTTGACTTCTGTAACACACTGCTTGCTGGCCGACTGGCATGTGCAATCAGGCGCTTACAGCTGGTGCAAAACTCTGCAGCTAGGCTTGTCTGTCGTGAGCGTCGCAGTTGCCACACCACACCACTTCGTGCCGACATGCACTGGCTACCAGTCAAGCAGCGGATTGACTTCAAGGTTTCGTCGCTCACTTTTAGGTCACTTCATTCCTTGGCTCCAGCCTATCTCTCAGATCTACTCCCCCATCAGGCCAAGCATCGTACCACCCGCTTTTCGGAATCCAACAGTCTACCAATACCTCGTGCAAACCACAAAATAGCGGCTATTGCATAATAATAATAATAATAATGATGATAATAATACACTTGATAAAGCACCCTTGCAGATCTCAATCTCTTCCTTTCTAGGCGCATGGCATTTGCTGCAAAGGGAAACGCGATTGAATGGGGAGTAATATCATGTTTGATAAACAACATGAATAACATTGTTAGGAGTGACATGCACAGGGTCAGCATGCAAGTGTGGTTAGTGGCAGCATGCACAGTGTCAACACGAATAAGCACTTAAAGGGAAGAATCACAGGGACCCACTAAATACTGTCCTGAGTAGGTGTTTTTAAGTTCTTTTAAAATGTGATCAAGTCAGGTGATGTTGTGACACAAGTCAGGAATGAGTTCCAGGCTTTGAGAGCATACGAACTAAATGGTAAACAGGATCGGTTTGCTGTGGACAATAAACGGTCGCCTGCTACAGGGGTGGAACTCAACAATCCGGGTCATCGAAATGCAGCACCTTTCCCACGGGGCTTTAGATTCAGTGAACTCTCCATCCGATGCTGTTGAGTTATCCAGTTGACTGCCCTGTGGATCTCTACTTTTGCATGAAGTACTCTTCCGATCTGCCTGAAATGATGACCGTATTTATCCAAAATGCAGACTTGCTTTAGTAGCAACATCACTTTAAAGCACTGATTGGCACTGAGGCACACTCACATCAGCTGGCAGAACCTTGCTTTATTTTTTCCGAGGATGTTTATCGGCTAGAGAATGCAATGCTGCACACCCGTACAGCCAGTGGTGGCACTGCTGATGCCGGGTTGCCATGATTATCATGCACTTTCTCAGCCGTCTCACAGCCTTTTCCTTGTCCCACAACCTTGCAGGCCATATATGACCGAGATGTCTTCATGCGGCCACTCCCATTTATGAACTATGACCTGCCTGTCGTGGACCTGGATGGCAACACAAAACCAGGACTTGGTTCTGGGAACGCCCTCTACTCTCGTGTGTTGGAGGTAAGCGCCATATGCTGAGTCGTGCATTGGAGATGCTCAGAGAGTCGTGATGGCACACTAGGTTGCTTTTCACGACCTCGTTTCAGAGGTCTTGGGTTCGATTCCTGCGGTGGGCAATCCTTTATTGCCGTACAAAATAGGCTGTTGAATCAGCTAGAATTTTTTAGCTATCATAATTTCTGCTTGTATCAGTAAAATGTTCAACCGTTACACTGTGTTCATTCAAGTATGCTAAGCTTGAGGTCTGGTCAAAGTTGGTGGATAGTAAACCAATTTTACGCCCATTGATTGTTAGCCCAGATGGAAATCGCTGCTTCCTTGAGCCATCGATCAGTGTCTATCGTTCTGCTATGCAACTAACAAAATCCCACTGAGGCTTGTGCATAGTGTTGCAAACTCACCAGCATGACCACTTCACACTCGTGGCTTTCTCGTGGTGCAGGGCAGATTCACGTGAGTGCACGTGCGTGTACACGCACTAGTTATGTGCTCATGCTGATAGATATTTATCTACCCCCAGACCGGTGAATCCCGGTTGCTTGAGTTTCTTCAAGCTCGCCAAAAGATGAGGTAGGATGTCGGGTTTAGCATTCAATTAGCAGCTGACGACTCTTACCAACTAAAACCAACGTAAACCGGCAAGCTGTGATCTTTTAAAAAGCAAATCAGGCAGTTTTCTTTTCAAGTTTGTGTTGTGGAAAATTCTGAAAAAATAGCTGTCATGAGACAGCAGTAGAACTTTTCAGTGGCTTGACCGGTGCTGTATTGTGAAATTCAGAAAGGTACAAAAGACACAGTAGCTAACTAATGCTGCTTGCTTCAACAAAACCCAGACAGCATTGAATCTGTGATTATTAGTTGGCTAGCATGTATGTGCTTACACATGGCAACCACCCGTCCAAAAAATTGTGCAAAATGGCCTTTAGGTACTGATTATTCTCTGTCGGTATTCGTACATTTCATAATTTCTTTTTGTTTTAGCTGCAGTGTTTAATTTCATTGCTATGGCCTGCCTAATTGGCCCAGAAGACCTTCTTAAGTAAGGTCTTGTGAAAATTCAAAGAATTAGCCAATTTGTGGATTAATAAATGCCTATGTCTGTGAATTTGTGAACTTGACCCTAAGATCAAGGCTAATTGTAATAACCAAGTTGGTTGTTCAAATTGCTAAAATTATATGCACTAGTACTATTCTTGATTTAGGTATTAGGCTGCCGTGATCGAGTTTTAGCATGACGTTGGTTACTTATAATAGCAATGGTGATAATCATAATGGTAAAGCTTGTTATAGTGCCTCAAGAGTGTTAACTGTTGATCTGAGTAGTATATAATTTCTAGAGAGAAGCATGCACAGAGAGAGTTGTAGAAGCCTAGATGCTAAGCATGCCAAATAAGCCTCACCACAACTAAACCTATCTGTAACTGAAGGTAGGCAGGCAGGTTTGAGTGCAGAGCTGAAGTGGTCATTTAAGGGCAGGTCACTTCGGAATGAGATGCTAGGTTCGACGGAGAAGCTGCAGGGGAGATGCTGGCACAGCCAAATTTTCAGGGTTTCAAGCTTTCTTGTTTCTGAGTGGCGCTATTTGCCCATAACCCTTAGGTTGATTGCATCATCATTCAATCAGGTCACAATTTGCTTGCTACGGCATATACATACACTGCTGTATTATAGGCTTTGCTTGTTCGTTGAAGATACACCATGTATGTACTGGCTTTCGTGCAAGTAATTATCATATCTGTGTGTGCTTGCTATCATTTCCTCATTGCGTGCTAAAACTGCGCACTGTGTTTCGAGTTGATTGTCGAATGTCTTTGAACCTGCAGGGAGGAAGCAATGTTGGCCAGCTGACGACATACGGCATGCAGCAGTCGTACGAGCTGGGCCTCAGGCTTCGGCGACGATACGTTGACGACATGCGGTTTCTCGACGTCAGCCAGGAGGGTCTTGAACGAGACAGTATATAGTAAGCTGCAGCGGATGTGAGCAACTCGAGAGAGAGGTGTCCACAGCACGTCCCCTGTGACACATTTGAGTGAGGTCGACCCAGCTTGCACCTTGCTTGCTGCACTGTGTACTTGGTGTGGTGCAGCACGTCTGGGCCTCAGCTAGGGATTATGTGCTCTCTTTTTAATCGCTTGTCTCTTCATGCTGCTTGATTTCCATATGCCGCGTGTGAGAGCTGCTGCATGGGTTTACCCGGCCAGCCAGGTCTTGCCGCTGCTGGTACGAAGCTTGGTGCCCTGTTCCAAAGGGAATTTTCTCTACACAACCACATCGGTCAGCTCCACAGTCAAAACTTGTCTTCTTTTTTGCAAATATTCGGGCCTGCTTAGATAAGGATAAGCATCAAACGTTGTCTAGGGTCGATTTTATTGTGCTGTCTTAGGCAGTGTTTGATTTTTTGACTTTCTGGGTCTTTTGTGGCTCTCCTCTGGGCTGTCATTCAAATTGAGCCTTCGAGTGATGATGTGAGTCGACCTTACCTACCAAAAGCTGTGCCGAGTCCCATCGCTTGTATAGTCGTGATTTCAATTCGAACAGTGGCTGTACTTCTTACACCTATGCCCTGGGCGATCTTTCTTTAGTACAATTCATTTGTATAGTGCCATGAGAGACCTTAATCTCTATTGATCTTAATCTTAATTTAATTTAAATCATATATACCACAGATATTCACCCTTCACCTCGGTCATCAAAGTCATTCACCTTGACTTTGGTACGAGGTGAGTGCCTCACTGGCCAAATCAGCACATTAGATTTAGCCTAGAAAGAGATTGAGTTCTCTGAGGGCGCTTTATCAAGTGCATTATTATTATTATTATTATTATTATTTGTGTGCTTATCATTATTCTTCGCTGTCAGAGGCTGCCGGTTACTGCTCCAAATTGTGGGATGTGCTTGAAGTCTCATCTGTGTGGTGATGTGCTTTGCCGAGTCGCCTAGGGAGCTGTTTCTGCCACCACCTGTCTGTTGTGCAGCACAAGGTATATCTTAAACAAACAGCCGGAGCTAGTCTGCCAAAGCTGTCCTTCCGAGATGGGTTATGCCTTTCTACCAAACAAGTGCACCTGTGCCAAAGCGCTTGTGCAGTGATTGCATTTTCGGTGCTTCACCTCAAACCCTTGGGAAACCGTGCCTTGATTTTGTATGCATCTAAAGCATCTAACTCCTAATTAATCAAGATCATGAGATCTTCCGAGTTCTTTATTTTAAGCAAAGCTAACAAAACTCGTCCCTTTCAGTATTAGTTTCGTTTGTGTGAATCATCTGTAATAGGTTAATCAATTTCAGAAATTGTGCAGGTTATTTTGTTTCATATCAGCTAATGTGCTTCTTTTCAGCCTCATGAAGAACCTAGAACATTGGGTCAAATTGTGTTCACTTTTAATTCAGGCCAATCGTTTTTACAATTTAAACTTAAGTTTCCTTTTGTGTTCTTCCTATCCATCAAGCTGCATTGCAGGTGGTTCTTTAGCGAGGTTTATAGTTAAGAAGATCGATTCACATGACCACGTGAATTCAAAGACCAGAACTTGCGAGCAGCCTAGACATCTGGGAAATCTGGCTGTACCTTTTACTCGTGAAGTCTAAGGCCATAGTTAGCAATAAGGAATTGTTGTTCTACACCCGGCATGAATTAAAAATTGGTTACATTTTCTTGCAATTTAGCATATTTGATAGCCTCGGTAAGTCTTTAGCAGACTTCTGGCATTACTGGGACGGGGCTGGAGAAGAAGCAGCGAGCATAATCAATTATGGCAACACCCGAGAACAATTTTCGATAACGGTCAGCGCGGTTTTTTAAAAATTTAGGGAGGACCTCCTTGGCGTGCACGACATACAAATAATTTCCGCACCAGATTTATTCGGTGTGCTTGGAATGAAGCTAGATGCCTATCTCAGCATGCAGTTGGAAGAGCAAAAACCTGTTATGAAATCCCTTAGCTTCATGCTAGTTGAAAAAATAGTTTTAGCCTGCCTTTAAGTTGTAAATTGAGCTGGGTTTTTTTAATTTAGCCTGATGCATCTGTCGGAATTTTGATTCTGAAGATCACATTTTCTAGAGTGAGCCAAAGTTGTGTCAGTGTCCTCAAGGAAACTTAAAACGTGCTTATGCTAAGTTTTTAAGTGTCTTTAGGGTGGCTCTATGACTGAATTATCTAACCGTTGTAGAGCAAAGCATCTCGATATTTTTTATTTTCAGTCGCTGCCAGATGCTGCTGCACCCCTGGTGACTGAGACCACGGCTACAAATGAGGTTCCAATATCTATCACACACTATATTGCTACTAGTTAGCTTCGACTTTTTCTGGCTGGCAAAGCTATTTGATTGGTCATCCAGAGATGTGACAGCAGATCCGGCTTCCCAATAGGTCTGAAAAAATGCGACCAAGCTAGCTCGATAGCCACGAATAGTTCTAGCTCTGTCAATAAAAACAGATACGAAGTTGTTGCGATGCAACAGATATACATTGCAGAAGTTGCCGGTGCAATACTAAGATCTGCTGCCCCTGTTTTGCCGAATCTTCAGAAACTCCTTTAGCAATGTAAGGCACCGATATTTCACCCGTATCGGCATGCTCTCAGCCGCCATTGACTGAGCAAGGCAGGATTGTCACTTGATTTCATCACTTGCCAGAAAATGCTATGACTCAAATCGTTGCTGTACGCTTGTATTAGCAGAAAGTGGAATTTAACCGAATTCTTCCATAGTTGAATCTCTAGTGGAGAATCTGGTCAAGAGCACACCTGTACCATTCAAACGGCTTGTATCGTTATCCCGACATGCCCGTCTGTCATCTTTTGTTATACCAAGCTGGCACAGATCGTTTAGCTGGCCTCTCTCCATACTCTGAGGAACATTATCTGATGAAAAAATTTCTAAGCACGAGCTTGTTATGGCCTTTCATGGGCTCCTTTCTCCTATTCTTGATTAGGGCAAACACCATCAATATCTTTTTTGCTTTAAATGTCATGTGAAGTTGTAGTTTATTTAGTTCAGCAATGTTCTCGAGATATGTGAAACACATAACTTTCAGATTACGTTTGCGAAAGCATAAGGAGTAGTTACGATCCCAGCCATCTTGAAAAAACTCACCACCTCTGTTCTTGCGACCGAGGCTGCTGTTGGCATGACTAGTATGTAGAAATGGAAGAGAGACGATGGTGTGGCTGGTAGTTGGTTGTTTGGTAGATAGGGGACCTGATGTTGAATTTTTCCTCGTGTTTATGGAGAAAGCAGAAATAAGAAAGCTATATCGTCCTGCTCTAAAAAAAAATAGGTACATGAGGAGTTAATAAAATGATAAAATAAGTACCAGAAATAGTTTTTCCTTTCAGCGTGTGTCATGTGCTGAGAAAGAGATTTAGTTCTCGAAGTGGTAGTGCAAATGTCATTATTATCATTATGCCCTGTTGGTTAAGCCCAGTGGTAAAAGTGCTTGCCTCGACCGATGTCAAGGTTATTGTATTTAATGTTGGAGGTCATGGGCTCGAGCCTCGTGGCAGATGTGAAGCACCTGAATAGAGATTACAGTTTTCTTGGGGTGCTATACAAATGAATTATATTTTTATTATTTATTGTATTATTACCATCTAGTGGTATTCCTCTTTGATAACATACCTCAATCAGTAACTCCACAAAGCCACAAGTACCAATTGGGTGTTAAACAGGAGAGTTGTCTATAATACTCTCAAATGCCCAAGTGGCTTTCAGTGCGTAGAAATTAGTCAAAGGACTGAATCCCACTCAGCAAAGAGAAAGTGAGAGGCATAGCCTTGAAGGCAGCCGACGAAGCAAACGGCACGGAGGCAGCAGCTCAGGACAGCTGAGAAGGATGTGCCGAAATCGGCAGTAGGTGAGAAGATGTCGTTTCGTGAGAAGTTTGCTGCACCTAGTATGGAGCTGAACTGCCGGAAATGATAACATGTTGAGAGACTGGTGGTCTTGTGACTGTACATATAATTCATTTGTATAGTGCCTTAAAATAAATAAATGAATAAATCCTAGCTGATTAAACAGCCTCTTTTTGTATAGCGACAGAAGAGCCTTTACGGCTATCACCACCGCTTGCAGTGGCGATAAAGAATCGCCCACCGCAGGAGACGAACCCACAACCACGGGACCGAGGTCGTGAAAGCAACCGCCGTACCTAGTGTGCCATCACGGCTCACTAAAGAACTTGATCTCTATTCAGCCACTTCACATATGCCACAGGGCTACCTCGGCTAGGCCTTGGTCGGGGGGGGGGGGAGTACTTTACAACTACAAGGCCAAACCATCGAAGGATCGCTGGCCCTCATCGGGCTGGCGTTTTGGAGCGCGCCACGAAAAGGCTGCACGCGGCAATATTGAATCTAGATGAGAAGGTATGTGCCCACAGCATGTAGGGGAGCATAGAAAGCAGCTGCCATCGTGCCATCAGCCAACCACTGTAAGCTGGGGCCTTTAATGAGCCGCGAGCGATCCACGTGATTTCCATGAGGGTCCTCCAGCCAGCTCATCACTGTCACGTGTCGGGGAGGCAGGCTTTGTCTGCCGCCATGCCCGCTTTTAGTCTTTTGGCTTGGTCTTGACTTTGGCTTCGCCCTGTGTCTATCAAAACTATAGAGCATTTCTCAGATGAGTGAAGGGGCCAGATGTGAAGGGTCTCTGGTCACAATGTGGCCCTAGGGCAACAGTTTGCTGACCGTTGACTTAGAAAGAGAGTTAGTTCTCTTACGATGCTGCTACCAGTGCATTATTATAATAATAATAATAAATCCTAGCTGTAAACATCCTCTTCTTGTATAGCGACAGAAGAGCCTTTACGGCTATCACCACCGCTTGCAGTGGCGATAAAGGATCGCCAACCGCAGGAATCAAACCCACGACCTCGGGACCGAGGTCGCGAAAGCAACCACATTACCTAGTGTGCCATCACGGCTCATCTTATCACTGTTGCTACCCTTTCTTGTTGAGCTGGGGGGTCCTACCCGTGTGCCAAACAGCAGCCAGCTCCTTTGTAGGCATGATGGGTGTCGTGATAAACTTTGGAGGACTACTTCTTGCTATTTATTGCCCTTCTATGTGCCGCCGCTCTCGCCGCTGCTCACTGGCTGTTGCTTCGTTTCAGCGTTCGCTCTACGTTTATCTTGAGGACGATGCTCACGGCCAAAGCATTGCTTGCCGGCCTTCTGAATCCTGCCGAACTTACGAGTCAAGGTGTGACACGCTGGCTGGCTGACTCAGTCCTTCGGGAGCTGCGGTGCGGCATCCTTGACTCTAGTAGCTGAGCTTGGCTATCCCGGCGGTGGGTGATCCGTGTGGCAGCTGGAACCGTAAAAGCCGACATCAGATGGAGGCCACGGGCAGTGCTGTGCGCCTCGCCACTGCTTGCAGAAACTCGTCCGCGACTGGCCACTTGTGCAAGCGTCGGCGTTGTCCGGGCCAGACGGCGAGCTGCGATATTATATAGCAAGTCTCCCCCTTGCGCGTTGTCACGCCGTCGCCTCGAGCCGTCGCCTCGAGCCGTCGCCTCGAGCTGTCCCGCCCCTTTGGCTCACGCGCGGCCGCCACACTTGACGCTGCCGCCGAAGCCGACTCGAGCACTCCTTGCCCCTTTCCTTTAACTTATAGCGAAGCCGCCCGTGTCCTTGCACGTGAGCGACCACTCGACGGAGCTTCTGTACCCGAATTTCTCCTCGTGCCCGTGTCTCCGCGACATCGTTCATCATGGCTTGGACAATTTGCACGAGGTGCCTGGCCTGGACCAAGTGAGGAGGGCCGTATTTGAAGCCGTCGGTAGGTGCTCTTCGAGTTGTGAGCTACCCTCGCGAGCTGGTGCTGTTCTGAATGCGATGCGCAATGAAAATGATTTCTGCGAGTGCTTGCGATATATGTTTCGTTGAATTTTTACCTAATGTGCTATTTTTACCATATGTGCTATATGATAATGCTGACTGGGTGTCGAGGCGCGTGTATGGCGTTTCTCAGCCTGCAACTTTCAAAGTCGCGAAAAACTAAATGGGTTTGTGTTTGCTGACGAATTTCTCTACGTGCGCTAAAAGCCGTATCGACTTTCGATGCGCACTCGGTCGCTAATAGATTTCCTCTTGCTCTGAAAAAGAAAACGTGAGCAGCATACGAGCTGTGTCTAGAGGGCAGACCAGAAAATGAGCAGCGCGGGACTAGCAGTATATAGAATGACTGCTAAGAATGTGCCAAAGTCGGCTGCATGAGCTGCATGAGTTTGTCGTTGTGCAAGAGCTGTAACTATGCAGAGCATAAAGTGGATGTTACGAAGGAGAGTTGTATGCAGCAGCACTCGAAGCCTAAGCAGCTTTTGGTGCACATTTTGATAGCCAACAGACTTCGTTTCACGAAACAAAGAGAAAACGGCAAGCATAGATAGATGGCAGTCAAGGAAGTGGGCAGCATGGCAGTAGCTGCTCAGGACGGATGCTGGACAGGATGCGCCACAGTCAGCAGCAGCAGCCGGAGAGAAGATTAGATTTTGTTGCATAAGAATTTTTGAAGCGAGCTCCACAGTCTGGGCTGTGGCTTGTCGACCCACAGTGTGTTCTTAGCATTGGCTGCCTGTTGCACTACTTTCACGCCCCCTTCGAGGTCGTTTCGGACCGGTCGGGGAATGCGTAGTGTCCAGGCTGCGCACGTGCGTGCGTGCGTGCGTGCGTGCGTGCGTGCGTGCGTGCGTGCGTGCGTGTCACGTGACAATGCTTCCATTGCCCTTTGCAGTGCTGTAATGTCACGTTTGGCATGTTCATTTGCTTCGCAGGGTACGCGGACGGCATCGGTGCTACACACGGCCACAAGCACATGCAGCTGACCGAGTTTCGAGACGACGTCGTTGCTCGGCTGGTAGGCGTGGCTTGCTGGTCCCTTTGCTGCCTCCCTTCGATCGTGTGCCCAAGCCCAAGGGGCGGCTGCAGCAGATGATTGATGCCGAGCCACCCTATCAGTCTCTGGAGGCTGCGTTGCAGCCTAGTTGCGGCTGTATGGGGATGGCACCGGCTACCAGAGCAAAGGGGATGGCACCGGCTACCAGAGCAAAGCGGGCCTCCGTTCTGAAGATTTTCCTTTCGTCACTGGGATCTTCGTCGTTTTCTAGACATACTGCTCGAGCTAACCTGCCTGTGACGAGTCGATCACAGACTTTTGTCTGCGCGCTGGGTGCACATAGAATACCGTACGACAGGCTGCCTGATAGCTAGCTGCTGCCCTGGTTTGGCCCAGGGGTTAACGTGCTTGCCTATAACGACCCCAGTCGTGGGATCGAGCCCTGCCGCATAAGTGTGAAGCATCTTGATAGAGATTAAGCTCTCTTTAGGTGCTACACAAGTGAATTATATTAAATTTATAGTTTTATCTATAGCATACTCAGCTGGGCTTTAAAAGCACAGCCCTCTGTTAAGTGTGTCGAAATTTTATGGAACCATGTCGAACTTTGTTCCTGCTGCCTGCTGTGCCGTTTGGATCTAATCTGTGGTCAGAGAATGGGAATAGCTGGTTCCTAGACATTCTGTTGCCCGCAATATTTTGCATCTTGAGATCTTTTCCTCGTGCCTTGGTTTATAATTTGCAAGCAGCATATGTAAAGTGCCTAGAAAGAGATCAAGTTCTCTGAAGTTCTGTTCTCTTATCTGGGGCTATAAAACGTATTGTTACTATTAATATTATGTTTATAATTCCGTGATCTTGTTCGGGTGTGGTAGTGGCAGTTAAATGAGATCTTGTGGACTCTAGTAATTATCTCGAAGCTCTAGAAAATATCTGTACATATCAGGTAAATATCAAACGTCAAAATGTCAAACCTTTGCTCCAAAAGGTCGAGTCTGAGCAATCGTGAATTCTGTTGACTTAATCGGCTGCGTGTCTGCATTTGTGCCCGTGTTTGCTACGTCAGCAGTAGCTGTGGCCTGGCTTCTGCATCCACCAAAGTTGTCTCTTTTGTTGTACGACCGCGATCTGCCTGCATGCCTCCTCGGCAGAGTTTCCGTGGCCGCCGAATCTTGCCTGTTCCTTATAGACTCACGGCCTGCCCGTGCCTGCCGAGCTGCAGCCGTACATCGCCGATATCGACAAATTCGGCACGATATCGTGCCTTTACGGTCTGATAGGCACGATCAGGTAGCGAATGCTGCACGCGACTGCAGCCTGCGGACGGTGACTGGCCTTGTACTCACGTCCTGTCGACCTCACCAAGCCCTCTGTGCCTGTGACTGGATATTTACGATGTGTGCATATGTGTGTGCTAATTGCCCGAGGCCTTAATGCGTGCATCAGTAGTGAACGGTTCAGCTCAGCAGAGATTACTCAGCTTGTCGGCAAAATTTCTGGAGACATTTCAGTTTCACACTAGTCCACATCTTTTTTTCATACTCGAGGCATAGTCCAAGTGAGCCGTGATGGCCCACTAAGCAAAGGCATTTGCTCTTTGCAATATCGGTCTCATGGTCATAGGTTCGAATAATGCAAGTGGTGGTGATAGCCTTTGAGGCACTTTCTGCTGCTATACAAGAAGAGTCTGTTAAATTAGTTTTTTAATATATTTATTCTTAACCGTTTGCATAAGCCCCTCCCCCGATGTTTGAATGGTGGTGCTATGGTTGCACCCAACTATAAAAGTGTTTGAAATACAGTGTCGCCACCTTTGACTTTGCTAACCTCTGTACCTGCTTGATTTCAGCAATCAGCAGCTAGGTCTGAGGCTAGCCAGTGGTCCGCTGATGCACCATATCGTGAACAACATGGACTGCTCTCTGAAGAATGAGTGAGTTGCAGCTTTTTTCAGAACCTTACCTGCAATTGCATTAATAATAATAATGGTAATGCACTTGATAAAGCGCCCTCAGAGAACTTAATCTCTTTCTAGTCGCTTTACATTTGCTGCAAAGGGATTGCCTTTAGCCGCACGGTCTGCCCTGAGGCATAGCAACTTTCTGGTGTACCCATTAGCACAGTGCTTTGCTATCTCACGGTAGAGGCTGCAATTTGGCACAATGTTATAGACGAGTTGTCAGCTAATTATTTTTGCTTGGATTGGTTTATAACTGGTGTGCAGCCATAGTAAGAGTCGCGCTGCAGTTTAACGTGAGTGACTACAGGCAGCCTCAAGTTTCTAAATTTGTGCTGTGAAAATCAAAATAAGTCGAATATGGCTATTTTTCTATAAATAGCTTTGAATACTTTGTCAGGATATCTAATGTGGTGGAAATCTTAACCGCACTTGGCTAAACTTCACGTAATTCAGTGCCCACGTGAGCTTTAATGCCCACGCGAGGGTTTCAGCACACGGTTAAGCTCTGTTTACGCATCACGTACTCCACTATCGGCCTTTTGCCGAAAGCATAGCAAAAGGTGTGCTCTCTTAACCCTCTTTCTTTCTTTCTTTCCTTCTTCTTCTTCATTCCTTTCCTTTCGAAGACCTCCTCCTTCTTCTTCTTCATTCCTTTCCTTTCGAAGACCTCCTTCTTCTTCTTCTTCAGACTCTTACTTATTAGTCTTACTACGATACATTTGCCCTAACCACGGTTAACGGCTGCTTCCTTCATGATGAAAAACTCCGTAATCCCTCAAACGTGCCAAACGGACGGACTGTCCGAGCAAATCCGCTGGGACCTCTGGGTGACTTCACAACCGAATTCGTTGCGATGTCAACAGATTACGTGTTCGTTTATTTGCAGCAAGTCGTGGCTGCTTGTTTATCGTCATTGGGTTCGTCTTCTCAAATTAAATCTTCCATGGCTTATTGTAATTAGGCTGTCACATTCGACAAGATTCGTAACCGAATCGTGGATGCTACTGAGCCGGTGGGAAGGTTAGGGCTTAGCTGTTCGAATGGCGACCGAAAGATAGCTTGACCTCACGTTCTATGTGAGCAGACTCGTAGCTTTAACTGCACAGGCCGACCTTAGCATCCCATATTTTCCTTACAGTCAGGTTTCGTTTGATTACCGAATCCACTAATTTGCAAGTTAGGCGAGAAATATTGATGAAAAGAACAACGCTGGCGAGAGACTTTGCGGAATTTGTTTAGAGCCTAAAGGTACCTTAAAGTATCCAAACGTATCCTCGAAGTTGCTCAAGACGTTTGACCTGGAGGTCCATTGTGGAGCGACTCATTTTCTGATGATGCTGCACCGTGATGACATTAGTTTTGACCCTAAGTGTGTTGCTAGAAGTGAAGTGGTGACTTGAACTACGTTTATAATGGATGGGTAGTGAGACTAAAAGGTAACCTCAGCTGCCTGCCATCCTTGTGCTAGTGCCCTCTTTAATGACTTCAGTTCCTGACAAAGCTTGTCAAGTAAGACCAGTCATGTTATTGTCTCTTTCACTCGCAGTCACTCGAGCTGCAGGAGAGCTGTTTAAAATGATATAAAACCATAGCCTCATCGTCTGCCGAATTAAAGTGATGCTGATTACCCCAAACGGATATTGTAGCGCTCGAAAGAAAAGGGGGGCTAGCCTGTTTACGCGCTTATTTTTTACTGTCTCAGCACTACTCTCAGTTCTCCTCACTCTCTTTCTCCGGAGTTCTCTGGAGGACTACTGATGACCATTGATGAAAATTGTTTTCGCTCCAACCAAGTGCAAGAACGCTAGCAAACGTCTTAAATCGTCTTTCACGACTAGACTGCACATGCGTTTCCCCTTCTGTATTGTCTATCTATCTGTTCCACTTCGTTGCTATTTATTTCTTGACCACTATTTTCCTTAGGCTTTTCGCCTGTTGCTGTTCCTTTGTTGTACCAGGCGTTCTTAACTGGCCAATGATACAGCACCAAAAGCTGCTAAGGTGTAGAGCAAGCAACAGTCACTCCAGTTTAACATGACGACAGTATGGTTTTATAGATACCTGCACTAAGATTGCTCGATGCAATACTGATGAGGATATATATATATATATATATATATAATTCATTTTATAGCACCCCAAGATAACTTAATCTCTATTCAGGCGCTTCACATATGCCTCGGGGCTCGAGCCCGCGACCTCAGCCAGACCTTGGTCGGGGCGAGCACCTTAACCGCTGCACCAAACCAGTCGCTTGATGTGCAGTTATTTGCCCGTCTGAATGGCTACTCGGCAGATGTTCTATCATCCGATGCTTCTGCACGGGTCTGGCCATAACTGGGAGCTGCATAGCCCGACTGAAACTGATTGCTTTTGCTCCATAGAGCGCATCACCGCTTGTTACGCTCTTTTCGTTCAGATCACCTAAATTTCACCTCTACTCCGTGCACGACTCCACAATCATGCCGCTGCTCACTGCCATGAAGGTATTCGATGGCAAGTGGCCACCGTTCTGCTCCGAGCTCACCTTCGAGCTGTACATGCGCTCAGCCGGTGACGGCGGTGCCGAGGCAGAACCAATGGTCAAAGTGAAATACCAGGGACAGGTGAGTCCACTTGCGTCTACGTTGCTGCCACTGCCGCCTCATCCTCTCTCGCTAGAGTGGAGCCGTCAGGGAGGGTCAGCACGTGTTTGCAAGGTTCTGATCGCCCGGCGGTGGGGGATGGGGCAGGCAGGGGGTGGGGGCGTGCGAGGGCGCGGCCCCCACCCGGCGCGGCCGAGACGCTCCCGGCCGAGCTGGAGGCTCGAGTTTGGGATTGAGCGAGCGAGAGGAAGCGGCGAGGAAGTGGCAGGCCGCTCGTGCCAGCTCTCCTCTTCCTCCTCCTCGTGCCCTGCGGCATCCACTCGCGCCGAGCCCTGTGCTGCCGTCAGCCTCTCAAACTTCTTTGCTCACTTCGCCGTAGCTGCGCCTTGCTGGGAGTTGATGAACGCATGAGCTTCCGTCGTGTTACCTGGCATTTGTTTGCGGGTGTTGGCTGACCGGCAGGGTAGCGCGTGCTCACTTCCTGCCGGCTTTCGGTACGAGCTGCAGCTTGGCTCCGGTTTCGTTATCTGTCACATAACTTAGTATTGGCATTCGATCTTGACGAGACCACTGGGTGGCTAGAGTGGCGTGGACAAGTGTGTTGCCACGCTTCAAGAGCCAGGTCTAAATCGTAAGCTCTTTCTGCAAATTTACTTCATACCTCTGTTACGAAATGGTGGCCCCAAAGCTCGAAAGAACGAGGGACCGAGATTGATAGTCGCGTGGCACAACATAGCAGGGTTCGCTGAAAATTGGAAGCGTGCACCCGAACTCCCAATCGCTCGAATGCACGAGCAAATGCCAGTCCAGCCGAAAACTGGCTCGATTGGCGTAGCTCTGCACTTCAGGCTGCGAGGCAGTTGGTGGTGGCTCGGTCTGCCTCCGTGCGGTCTGTGACCAGGCAGCGTGGAGCAGCCTGTGGAGCAGGTGAACTTGGTCGTCGTTTCAGGATCTCGAGCTGCCCGGCTGCACTGGTGCGACCTGCTCGCTGAGCCAGTTCAAGCAGCTGCTGTCTGACGTCACCGTCAGGCAGGAAGAAAGGCACCGGCTCTGCCATCCGCCGGCTGCAGACGACACTACCAGTGAGTTGTAGTTGTGACAGCCCACATGCGTTCGTCCCTTGTAGCTCTTGAGCGTGATGGCTGTCTAGCCAATCAGAGGCAGCAAGCCGCTCTTCCCCTCCCTTCCCCCTCTGCTGCTGGCACACATCTGGGCCTTTCGATCAGGCAGTTGCTAATATGTTTATATATTTTCCAGAGGTAAAAAGTGTACTGCTGTGTGCATATATGTGTAATGTAATAATGTAATATAATGCATCTCCGTCTGTAACTCAACAAAGTCATAAAGAGTGCTTGCTGCTGTATGGGTTACACGCGTGTGCGTGTGTGTGCGTGCGTGTGTGTGCGTGCGTGTGTGTGCGTGCGTGTGTGTGCGTGCGTGTGTGTGCGCGTGTGTGTGCGCGCGTGTGTGTGTGTCACTACCACATTTTGGTATGCACTACTTTTCTTAAGCCTCGTGAACACATGCAGGTCATGTAGTCTTAGGTAGTGACTTGAAGCAATTGAGATCAAGCTAGCAGCCGAACAAGAACAACAAGACAAGAAAACAAAACAAGAACAAGCAGTGAAGCATTATTGCAGCAAATTAAAGTGCCTAGAAAGAGACTCTGGGGCACTTTGCAACCGTGTTGTTATTATTATGTAAGTTGTGCCGATGGATGGAAAGGAGCTTTTGCAGCCATGGATACATAGCACCCTCAGAGAAGTGAATATCTTTCTAAGCACTTTCAAATGCTGCGAAGGAAGCGTGGTTGAATGGTTATTGGTAGCAAGCTCAATGTCAACAAGCTTAACAAGGTTAGAAGTGAGATGTGCAGGGTCAGCATGCAAATATGGTCAGTGGCAGCATGCTTAGTGTTAGCAGGCGTAAGCAAAGGGGGGGGGGCATATCACATCTACTCACTAAATGCTGTGATAAATAGATGTGTTTTAGCTTCTTTTATGATATAGACGGTTGCACGTCAGGCATCTGATCTATGTGTGTGAATGAGTGATGGCAGTAATAGCTGAGAAATAGCCTGAGACTTCTGAAAAGGATGTGCAAGTCTGTAGCAGGAGAGAGAATGTCGGTGTTTAAGAATTGTGGGAGAGAGTGCCAGAATCTAGGATCCACAGAACAACAGCTCATGTTGCAAAATGTCATTACACATAAATGTAAAGAGGAAACTGAGAAGATTGGTCTGACAATGAAACCTTTGTTTAGGGTACTTTCAAAAGACAAACTGTGTGGGCTCGTGGGCGCGCAATGGTGGCACGACGAAGAGCAAAGCCCCCCCCCCCCCCCGCAAGCGAGTGGTGGCGTTGTCGACGACGGCTGTATTATATTGCGTACAGGCAACATAAGCGTGCGTACATACTGATAGTGGCCGTCGTGCGTGCTGCTTCGGAGCACGTGGTGCTCATAGAGAAGAGAGTGGATAGCTTGCCTACAGATCTACGCACAGGCAGAAAGTGAATTTTGTTGCAAGTAATGCGTCACGTGCCGGCAAGGAGCTAGTCTGTTGGGCGGACGGAACGTCGGCTGGGGCGGGACTACGTGATGGCTATGACACGCCCACAAAACATGCTAATAATAATAATAATAATAATGCACTTGATAAAGCGCCCTCAGAGAACTCATCTCTCTCTAGGCGCTTTACATTTGCTGCAAAGGGAAATGCAATTGAATGGTGAGTAAAATCATTCTTGATAAACAAACAAAATGAATAACGTGTTTAGGGGTGACATGCACAGGGTGGCATGCAAATGTGGTTAGTGGCAGCATGCACAGTGTCAGCACGCATAAGCACATCAAGGACGAATCACATGACCCACTAAATGCTGTCCTAAATAGGTGTGTTTGTAAGTTCTTTTTCAATGTGGTCAGGTCAGGGGATGTTCTGACGCAGGTCGGGAGGGAGTTCCAGGCTTTGGGAGCATACGAACTAAATGCACGGTCTCAGTTAGAATTGGGATCTGAAGTATTGACGATTTCTGTGTATAGTAAAAGAAATGAATTAAAAGAAGATTAGGCAAACCATGTCTAACCCAAGAGTTAAAATTCACAATTTCGCAGTGATCTGTACAGTATTTGCCGAGTTACGGATTTATGAAGCACAAGGAACAGTCATTAGCAAATACTTCGTCAACCTGAAAACATAGCTTGATGTACCAAGGTATAACAAGTTAAGACACGAGTCGCATATGATCGGTGAAGTTGTTATTCGTAGACGTGTTGCTCCAGGTTTACTTGTGTGTTAGACATGGTTTGCATCATCTTTTTTTAACGGTTTCCTTTTATGGTATGTAAAAATCGTCACAACTTCAAGTACCATTTCTAAAATATTTTCCTTTTGAAGGATACCCTGAGCAAATATGCTATTGTTGTGATCAGTCTTCTTAGTATTCATATCCTGTCGAATCAGCTCGGAATCTAGGTGTCATATTCCAAAGCGACCTCTCGTTAGACGACCATATCAGCTCCACAGTCAAATCCGCCTATTTTCAGCTTCATAACATTGCTAAAATTCGGGCTTGTTTAGATAAAGATACCACGTCCAAGTTAGTTCATGCATTCGTGACATCCCGTCTCGACTTCTGCAACTCACTGCTTACTGGCCTACCAGCATGTGCGATCAGGTGATTGCAGCTGGTGCAAAACTCTGCAGCTAGGCTTATCTGTCGTGAGCGTCGCAGTTGCCACATTACTCTACTTCTCGCCGACCTGCACTGGCTACCAGTCAAGCAACGGATTGACTTCAAGGTTTTGTCGCTCACTTTTAGGTCCCTTCATTCTATCGCTCCAGCCTATCTGTCAGATATACTACCCCATCAGGCCAAGCATCGTACCACCCGCTTCTCGGAATCCAACAGTCTGGAAATACCTCATACAAACCTTAAATCCTTTGGAGACCGTGCATTTAGTTCATATGCCCCCAAAGCCTGGAACTCCCTCCCGACCTGCGTCAAAACATCCCCTGACCTGACCACGTTTAAAAGGAACCTAAAAACACAACTATTTAGGACAGCATTTAGTGGGTCCCTGTGATTCGTCTTTGATGTGCTTATGCGTGCTGACACTGTGCATGCTGCCACTAACCACATTTGCATGCTGACCCTGTGCATGTCACCCCTAACCATATTATTCATCTCGTTTGTTTTTCAAGCATGATTTTACTTACTATTCAATTGCATTTCACTTTACAGCAAATGTAAAGCGCCTAGAGAGAGAGTTCTCTGAGGGCGCTTTATCAAGTGAATTATTATTATTATTATTATCTTAAGTGGATGAATAGTCAAGGTCTCATGAGGACTCGAGGGCAAGAGTAGGCTGTACCTGGGGAAGTAGTTGACGTTGATATGGACGAGGCGTTGTGGACTTTGTATGGTCTAAAACCTATGATCAACCGTGAGCCGTCGTAGCTTCATTGCAATTGAGATACATAACTGAATTTCTTTGATTAAACGACCAGCTTAGCGGCCATATTTATCAGCCACCATTCGAGGAAGCTTATTTCTTTTTGTTTTCTTGCACCCGGTCAATGCTGAATTGCAGTAATCTAGTCTTTAGAGAACCAGAAAGCAATATACGATTTTTAGCAAACAACTGTGGTAAGTAGTCCCTAATCCCCATCTTAGACAGAGATTGAATGATGACTAACGTGTGCAGGCTGGTGACTGTTGGCCTCACCTGGCTGCCCCAATGCTGAGGATTGGAGCATCACTAGTTTGCTAGTTTTGACTTTGCCAGACCTTCTAGCTGATTAAACAGCCTCTTTTGTATAGCGATAGAAGAGCCTCTGTGGCCATCACCACCGCTTGTGGCGACAATAAATAAAGGATCGTCCACCGCAGGATTCGAACCCACGACCTCGGCACCTAGGTCGTGAACAGCAACCGCCTTACCCAGTGTGTCATTACGGCTCACCAATTGACCTTCTGTATTAACTGTCTCGTTGAATGCCAGATGGTGATAGTTTAATATTCAAGCAATTCATAGTTAGCCCCGTGACTGTTGTCGGGAACTTTTATTATTGTTTGCCTAGAGGGCATGATTTTAGGTTGGCGGCACCCAGTTGCTCACTAGCTTGATCAGTATGGCATTAGGTGTCATTTGTAGCTACACAGAGCAATAATACTGTGATATATATTTTTCTTTTCTTTCTCCTTGTATCAGTTAACCTCCTTTGCATTTTTTGTAACCCATCCTTATCTCCGTAGGCTAGGTGCAGATTAGGTTTCGTGCTTTACTTTTCTTACTTTTGTACCCCATAACTAGGTGGCCTAATTCAACTTAAATGATGACAAGTGCTGCAATACAAGCATAGCATTTGGCTGCTGATTTGTTCGTTGACGTTTTTTTTCAGAAAACGGTGAGATAGAGCTTGCTACTGGCATGTAGTGGCATTACAAGATCAGCTGGTCGGAAGCACTGAAGGTGGCCATCAAGTGGCGCTGACTAGCTCTGGCCAGTTTGTGAACCGTGGCAAGACTTGAATAGCCAAGCTAGTTAACATTTTGTGCATTGAAATTGGAACGTTGAACTGGCTAGCATGATTCTAGTTTTGAAATTATAAATTGGCTGGTCCAATTGCTGTATGCCTGCTGCTTAGGTTGTATATGAATGCCGATCTGTTTCGATTGGCAATGTTGCCTTAAGCAGTTTGTGCTTGCTCTTTGCACCCAACTGATGTCTATCGTCGTACGTTGGATTAGCTTTGATTATATACTAGGGCGAGTTTACCCTCTTAAATTTTGCTGTGGTGAGCCATTCTCTTTTCACTGGTTGTGGCCTTGTCCCCTTTCGTGAGCCTTTTGTTGTGCTCTGCACGAGTCCCTCGGCACTGTCATCCTTAGGTGTGCGACGACGTCAAGGGCAGCCTCTTTTGCGAGGGCACATTAGCCTCGATGCGGGATCGTTGTGCTTGCATGGTTCAAGTGCTAGTGATGACAAAAGTAGCCGTCACCGTCTGTTTAGCAATGAGCTGCCGGGCTGTCGAAGCTCGTCGTGCTCAATGCAATTACCTTTATGTGATGACATCAAGGATGTAAATGCAACGTTGGTATAAATGCATTAGCTGAGCTCCCCGACCTGGGCCCTAGGACGAGCATGCAAGTTCTTATTGAGTGTTAGCGTTTGATTGGAAATAGACATCCTCATGCTGTGTGATGCTATGATCGATCTTTCCTCCGGTGCAATTATGCCAAATTATTAATTAATAATTATTATAATTATTACTTAAATTATTAATAATTAAATATGAAATTAAAAATTAAATTAAATAATAAATGAAAGTAAATAAAATAATAATTATGCTAAATAAATATTACCTAAATGCAGATTCCCAACTGAATTTCAAAGGCACGGCAACTTTTCCAGCCCTTTATTTAACGCTAATCCACTTTGGGATCATGCAGACCGGGCACCACTATTGGGCACAGTCCTTTATGCTGTGTAATTTGCAGCCGATCGTGCTGATAGTAGCCTGACTGCATTAATTTTTCGAATCATCTTTACAGTTACTGTTAACAAGCTTATGCAGAGGTACCTGAATAAAAATATGTTGCCGTCTGTGTAAGTAATGCAACACGACTAAGTTGTAAACAGTAGGGCATCTATTACACTATATAAAACAACTTTTGTCCCTGTGTAGTAAGTGTTATTCCTATTTGCCACTGCCTCGAAAGTATCCCTACAGAGAATCTGGCCGCTATAGGTAGTCCGTTGTTTATAGTGCGAATGAGTGTTTCGGCTATCAAAACCTAGAAAACAAGGAAACTTGGTGAAACCGGCTCGGAGGCCTATTAGAATTGAACATTTTGAAATATCTAATGGCCACCCAGCCATAGTTGCCATACTTCCAAGCACTCAGCAACATCTGGACACGGCTCAAATAGATGCCGCAGTGTTGCAGATTGAAGGAATTGAAAGTTATTTCGCGAGGCTTCTCTGATTGGATAATTTCACGAAACGAGTTCCTCTCCGTGAGCCTATATGTAACTAGCTAAGCGTTAGACTTTATAAGACCTTGATCTCGGATCAGATCGTTGACGTCTTTCTTGTTGAGGAACTGACTTTCACTCCTCAGCTGTAATAATAATAATAATGCACTTGATAAAGTGCCCTTAGAGGACTTAATCTCTCTCTCTAGGCGCTTTACATTTGCTGCAAAGGGAAATGCAATTGAATGGTGAGTAAAATCATTCTTGATAAACAAACAAAATGAATAACGTGGTTAGGGGAGTATTTATGAAATGGGAAACTGGATCTGCAACACCCTCATTGCTGCTGTCAATCTTGATGCCTCTCCGAGGAGTTGGACTGGAAGCTCAGGCCACTGAGCATGGCCCGTGGCGTTGAATGAAGACACGTGTGGCCGATGTATCATACATAGTAGGCCTGCTCTCTGCTGCCAGTTAGCGTTTGAAAGGTTTCACCTTGCAGAAGTCGCAGGTGCTGGAGTGGTCAGTCGCTTCCTGCCAAGTCTCGGGATAGAAAACGTCGTTTCTTTTACTCCCTGTACCAGCCTTGGAAACATTCCATAATACTGTATATACACTAAAAAATATTGTTATGCATTATCAAATGCCGTTCAAAATTCAATCTAGCAATCGCACACCTTGCCTTCAAGACCTTCCTAGAGTAGAGTTCATGCACGATCTGTAGGCCTCGCACGCCTTAACAGATGCTTTAACGGCGTGCGTTGTCGACGTTGTCCCGATAAATTTTTCCTCGCGCATGGCATGGTGGAATGCACGGCGCATGGCACGCGAATGGCGAAATGTATATGCTGGGTGCAAGCGACCTCTGTCTGTATGCCATGTGAATCGAATATCGCTTTTCACTGTTGTCGTCCTCTGCAAAAGCACTAGGATTTTCGCTTACGGCACTTGTTTTGCTAAGCTTCTGTGGATACTAATTTTTAGTGTTATGTCTGCCTAAACTTAGTTAGAAACTGGGTAGCTGTATAGCGCTCGATATTTGTGTGAAACTGATGTCTTCACTGTATCTGATAGCAACAACGGAGAAGATTTTTTTGATCACAGAAGAAAAGTTAGTGCTAAAGAGTGGCTATTTCCTTTATATTTTAATCACTATAGATTAAGAAAGCACACTTTTTACCTGAGGACAAATAACACTGGTCTGCAGGATATCAGTCCTCTGACATTTTATTTTCTAAACACACACCGCACAATGTTTTACGGAGTATCTTGCTTTGGTTTTGCTGGTCAGTTTTGGTGGAAGTTGTTTATCAGAGATTGGTGCACTTTGGTGAGCCGTAATGGCTTACTAGGTAAGGTGGTTGCTTTTCACGACCTCGGTACCGAGGTCGTGGGTTCGAATCCTATGGTCGGCGATCCTTTATCGCCACTGCAAGCGGTGATGATATCCACCAAGGCTCTTCGGTCGCTATACAAAAAAGGCTGTTCTGTCAGCTAGTATATTTTTTAACAGTATAAAGATTGGCTTTCATTAGGTTTACTCGTTACAGTCACTAAATGACGTAAATGATAGTTGTTGAAGTCAACGGATGTTTGCGGTTTACAATGCCAAGGGTAAGAATTCTCCCTATATATTATGCTACATCTGCAGGAGATTCTAGATAAAAGAGCAGCCGCCGCTACCGATTACTGCATTTGTCAAACGGTGCAGTCACGCCTACTTTGAATACAAACTGGGAGATCAGGGTAAGACAAGCATGAGCACCACACATGGTGCACGAGCCGTATGGATAGTGTGGGACAATGGTTAACGGTCAAAGCAAATGCATGGCATTTGGAGTACTTGCAATTTGGAGAAAAAACTAAACGCATTTCAGATTGCTATTTCTGCATCGCTATAGTGCAGGGCGTCAGTAAGATGAATATGCCTAAAATTGAATAACCAAATCTACTATCAGCGATGCGACCTGTACCTCGCAGGGTTAAGGTGGTATTCCGGTTCCTCCTTGTTACACTGGATGATATAGTGATTGAGAGTGATACGAGTTCACCTAAAGGTGACACTGATGACAAATATGATGCGTTTGATGGTCCAACATCTAAACTTATGTCACAATCTGATCTCGATTACTTAATGAGAGACCTTAACCCAAAAAGTGGGCTGAACTTCTTGGTTATAGATTGACTCGTTGTACAGACACGATGAAAAAGAGTTCCGTGCTTTTTGACAAAACATTGATTGACTTGGCTATTGCAGCAACGTCGAAAGTTAAGTCAAGCAAATTGAAGAGTGATAAAGTCAAACTGTGCAGGACTCTTCATTGGTTCATCGAGCCGAAGTTTAAGGGAAGTTCACTTCACAATCGAGACGAACCTTTCATCTTTGCCGGTTGCACGTTCTGTACAAATGGAAGAGACGGAAATATGAAAATACTTCTCGATGAAATCAAATATGATCAACACCGGTGGCTGATATGCGGCGATATAAAGCTAGTTGTCCTTCTGGACATTTCTGTATGCCTGTGGGATATGTCGACCCCCGGTGCTCTTCATTTACCGAAACAACGACAGGCCAGAGTGAACGCATTCTGTGCCTGGGAGTGACAACATTTGAGAGCCTTCTCTTGTCAACAGCAAGAAACTGCTACTTACTTCCTTGCATGTAAAGCTTGGACTAATGAAAAAACTGTGCTAGGGCTCTGCCACGAGACGGTACAACCGTTAAGTATTTACAGAAAAGGTTGCTCAAATTAGCTAGGCAAACATGAAAGCTGGCCTTTTTATTTGTCCACGGATAAAAGAATTATTCAAGGACACGCAGTGTCCATAAAAAGTTACTAGGTTAGCGAATTCATTTGTATAGCGCTCTAAGAGAACTATCTCTATTCAGGTACTTCACATATGCCATGGGGCTTGAGCCCGCAACCTCGGCCAGACCTTGGTCAGTGCGAGCACCTTAATCACAGGGCCAAAGCAGGTATCAAATGGATTTTAGGCTATAGTAGAGAACTCTCTCGGTGATCACAAGTTCAGCTGATTAATAATAATAATACATGTATATAGCACCCTCAGAGAATTGAATATTTTTCTATCCACTTTACAAATGCTGCATAGAAAGTATTACCAAATGCTTTATGGTAACATCAACGAGCATCAGGAATAGTATAAGCAGGTACGTACGCATGAAGAACATTGCACACAAAGACCCACCGAATGCTGTAATAAACATGTGCGTTTTAATCGATTTAATAATAATAATTACTAATCGTTTTATTCTTCTTTTCAAATTTAATGCGAGGTGACGTTGTGATGGGCGTTGGTTGGGAGTTCCAGGCTTTAGGAGCATAGAAACTAAAGGCAGGGTCTCAAAAGATTTTGAGGCTCTTACGAGGTATGGCTAAACGATTCGAGTCAGAGCAGCGAGTTCTACGATTCTTCGCTCGGTGGCGAGTACTGATAGACAGGCTGCAGCTGAAGGATGAAGGGGCCTAAAAGTAAGTGACAGAACCTTGAAGTTGAGACGCTGCTTGATTAAAAGTGGGTGTAGGTCGGCGAGAATTTTGAGATATTCAAATTGCTGCGCTTACGGCATACGAGCCTAGCTGCAGAGTTTTGACCAATTGTAAGCGCCTGATTTTGCAGGCTGGATAACCAGCAAGCAGTGAGTTGCAGAGGTTTAGACGAGATGTCACGAATGCATGACCAATTTCACTATAATAAATAAATAAATCCTAGCTGATTAAACCGCCTCTTTTTGTATAGCGACAGAAGAACCTTAACGACTATTACCACCGCTTGCAGTGGCGATAAAGAATCGCCCACAGCAGGAATCGAACCCACGACCTCAGGACCGAGGTCGTGCAAGCAATCGCCTTACCTAGTGTGCCATCACGGCTCACCAATATACCATCCCTGCCTAAGCAAGCTTGAGTTTTAGTAATGTTCTGTAGTTGAAAGAAAGTAGACTTAACTGTCGAGCTGATGTGGTCGTCTAATGAAAGGTTACTTTAGAACATGACACCTGGATTGCAGATTCAACAGGAGATGTGCAGGCAGAGCCGATTTTGACCGTTAAACTTGCCTATTTCTGAATCACGCTTGTTTTTCCCGTAACTAGTAAGTTGGCTTTATCGTCATTCAATTTCAGAAAGTTTGTTTCCATCCATGTTCAATGTCATCGATACATGCCGTAAGAGAGTTAAGAGAGTTTGACGTTCTGGAGGGCAGGGAGGGATCAAAGCAAAGGTACAACTTAGTGTCATCCGCATAGAAGTGAAAGCCTATATTGTGCTGGGCAATCGCTTCGGCAAGAGGAAGAGTATAAGCCATGAAAAGAACGGGACCAAGGACAGAGCCCTGGGGTGCCCATTGCTTCAGAGGTTCCTCGAATGATGCGCGTCCATCGGCATCAATACTCTGCGGTCTTCCACAGAGATAAGACCTGAACTACTGAGGTGCAGGTCAGTGAGGCCCAGGCGAAATGCTCAAGAAGGACTTCGTGATCAATAGTATCGAATGCTGACAAAAGATGATGCAGAGAGACTTTACTCAAATCTGGATTCCTGAGGTCGTTGTAAGCCCTAGACAATGCTGACTCTGAGGATTGATTACCTCTAATCCCGACGGGAGCTTACCGCATGTTTACGAGTATAAGTCACAACCAAGTGTAAGTCGGACTCTAATTTTACAGACACATTTTTTTCAAAATCTATTGTATCAAAAATATTACTACTGAATATATAGCTCATTTTTTATTAATAAAAGTTCGCTTACATCATCACGTAAGAACCTCGTCATCAGTATCACTGCTAACACCTTCATAGTCTTCTGCAACATCGTCAACGTCTGAATCATCATTTTCCTCATCGACAGCTCCATCCGGCATGTTTGAAAGTCCTGTCTTCTTTAACGACTTCACAGTGACTTCTGTTTTTTATGCTATCCCAAGCATGTAAAAGCCATTCACAAATGTGTTCGATTCTGGCTCTTCTAATTCTTCCTGCTGATGTCAAATATTGACTTGCAGCGAGTACGCCGCAGGTAATGTTTCAAGCAAAGCTATAAAATTGCGACTCCTACTCGTAAAAATACGGTACTTGCTAGGTTTGAAGTCTTAATATAAGAGTTCAGTTGGTCTGACACAACTCGTTCTAGTGTCTTTGATAGAAACGGAAGAAGGGAGAGTGGACGGAAGCTGCTCAAGACCTCGTGGTCTAGCGTTGCTTTCTTAATTAGTGGCCTGACTACAGCCTTTATTGGAAGGTGCAGGGACATGATCTGAGGCTAAGGGCATATTTATTATGTTAGTTAAGCATGGCAGCAGCAGAGCTAAGCATCTTTGAAGTAGGACAGTGGGAATCGTGCTTAGACTAATAGTAGTAAAGTTCAGGATAAGGTAACCCGTAGCCTCCGCGAATGTAGACATCGGGGTAGTGCACAATATCGATAGACAGGAATCCTGTGCTGAAGTAATTGAGAGACCTGTGTCCGGAGGGGATTTTGAAACCTTGGGGATGGACTTTGTGCTCCTATCTATCTTGCTGACAAAGAAGCTAGAGATGCGATAGGCCGGGTCACTTTCACAAAGGAGCTAACCTGGGAGTGGTTAAGAGGATAATTGATGACAGACATCAGCATTTTTGTATTGTGCACCTGTGATTCAACAATTTTTTGTAGAAGCTAGACTTGGCTTTTGCTATTATCGACTGGTATGGTCTACATTATTCTTCGTATGCCTGACGATGGCCATCCAATCCTGATCTTGTATTGGCTTTCTCAAGCTTGCGCCTAGTAGACCTAGCTATTTAATTAGCTATTGGCCGTCTCGGTGAGCGTGCACATTTTGCTTAATCGCTAATGCAAACTCGTTCGGTGCTCAACTCGACGTACGCGGAAGTCGCCGAGGTGCAATCGTTGAGCGAGCCACTATACAGCTGCTCAGCATATCAGAAAGTCGAGAAAGAGGCAGCTTTAAATCATTTGACTAAATGAAGGAAGGCGACAGTTGGAATTTTACATTACCTAGATGATATTGTTATTAAACGGCTATAAAAACATTGTCTGAACTGTGATTTATTTTCGCTCTAGCTGTTTCGACGGTCTCCGAATGAGAAATTTAATGCAACCATGATTAAAAAATACCCTTGGCGCTCTCCCAGTAAAGAATATGCCGATCTAGTGCAGCGCAGGGCCCAGGCTTCTCGTCTTTAGCGATCCAGGTCATGGGCTCTAGCCGTTCGGCACGTGAACAGCGCCCGTATGCATAGAAATTCTCTTATTTTGCTTAAATTATATATATATATATATATATATATATACATGTGTGTGTGTGTGCATATTAATTTTGTGTGTATTATTATTTAAAAAGTGGCACTTCTCATTTTTCCCTGGGACCACGCCTTTCGGTTTGGATAGTCTCTAGAGCCCAGATGTAAAAAGCACGAATCGGCTTGAAAAGAATATACATCAGCTTATGGTCGGTCCAATAATTACGGTGCTAATGACTATCGTGTAGCACCCTAAGAGAACTAAATCTCTTCCGAGACACAGTGCCACATGACACGGTAGAAATCGAGTCTGGCCCCTGAAGAGAGTGCAAATAGATGTAAGGAACATTCATAAGTCGAACAATGTAGTTGGAAATAGGAATACTCCGTTTACAAGAATAGCAGTTTTGAGTTCCAAGGTTAGTGCTAACATTATTCTCACTCTGCATTTAGAAATACTCCGCATATAGAATGCCTATTTTTCGGCCCATGCGTACTCTTATAAACGGAGTCGACTGTGCATACATCGATCGGTGCTATTACATAAAAATAGATCATTATCGGCGGCAGGGATGAGACGCATCAACTAGCAATGCTGAGCGGCGGTCGAGTGGCGTCGAGACGAAGCATGCTGTGCACGACAAATGCTGTGTACAAAAAATGAAGGTAACTAGGCACATAGCTAGAGGAAATTATAGTCGTTGCTAAAATGGAGAAAGTGAAGCTGCTAAAATGGAAAAAGTGTTACTCGCTGCTAAAATGTAGGCAACTCCGACAGATAGAGGAACTGGTACGAGTTACTAAAATGAAGGAATTGGTACTAGTTGCTAAAAGCAAAGACAAAATCAGAGAACATCTTAGCCGTTAGCGAAGTAAACTGTCATTTAAAGAAATATGCTCGCAGACAAAAAACCAGCTCTGCCGGTTGCATTCTTTCCTCGACTGTCCAGCTCTTTCCAATGAAAGCTGGGGTGACGTTTAAAAGATGCTAATCACCTACATCTACAAGCCAATCACGCTTTTCCACAGTAATCCATTCAATCGAGAGAGTTATCCATCAATCCTATTAGTCCAGGCGAGTATACGACGAATAGACGCCTAATCTTCGTACCGTCCACGATGCTTCTGCAACACGATAGGATGTTCGACGCGGAATTTAGAGATTAAGCTGGCTGCCCAAGATTAGCTCTACTATGAACAAAGCTCAAAGGTCGCACATAGGTCACAGGGTCACGCTTAATAGTAACGCAGATCTTCGCAGACTTAGTGATGGACTGGCAGGGAGGTCCTTTTCGAACTACGCGTCTGCCGTCGTGGATAAAAAATATTGTTGCTAAATTGCGTCGCATTGACCAGGGCGTGTTTGAAGATCTCAATAATCAAACGAGCTGCTCCGCAGTAAACAATTCATCCTCGCAGTAACAAGCATCCACAAATAGTTTCTACGCTGCTGCTGGCACTCTCGTGGCTCCAGCCTTTGCAACAATTCTTAAATTATTAGCAATTATTAGATCGGCGGAGGTGAAAATAATGCAGCAGTATTAAAGTATGCATATTCGCTGGAGCGCCGGCCACGTGCCTAACAAACACTGCCGGCAGAAGAGCAAACTATGTCTGCGTAGCATAATTAACTTTTCATATATCAGAACGGGTGTGATGTGTATCTGCACAACGGTCGCAAAAAAATATTTTGCGAGCCTGCGCGAGATGATAGTGGGCGAAGGAGTGGGTACGCGCACACGCCATATGTGGCTGAGTATGGTAATTGCGGAGCACTACACGGAAAAGATTTTAGTCATCAGTGATCGCTAGATAATAATACTAATAATAAGTCTTTTGAATAGTTCCCAACGAGAGAGACGTCAATACAATCAGGTACACAACATGCTTAGGCAAGCATAGAAACACGGGTATCACGGTTAGAATAGTAAGCAAAACACGCAGGCACATTCAAGGCTGTAGCTTAATAGAATCCGTGGCTAGAACATGCACTGAATTGTGCCCAGGTGACGGTCAGACAGTAAAGCACACAGAAAATAAAAAGTCTGTTCACTGGAACACACGGACAGCGTAGCGAAATAGATGCATATTCAGGTGAGACTTTATTTATGCGAAGTCGATTCAAGTGATGACAGAAAAATCGAAGCGAGTTCCAAAATTTCGGGGCATGCGAACTGAGGCAAGGGTGCAGTGCGAGCTGAATCCACAATAGCTTTCAATTTTAGTGGAAGAAAGTGCAAGACAACTTGAAGCCGATGAGTAGTTGTGTGAGGGCACATTTTAGAAGCAGCGAGATCGAATCGGTAGCTAGGCTTGTGCAAGCGAGTGAAGCGACCCGTCTGGCACAGAGAAGATCTTGCAGTCGGTTCGCTGCTCGCTATGGAGCCAGCAAAGCTCTCGCAGCAGCGGCGGCGGCGGCGGCGGTGCTACAGGGCAGCTGAGCCATTGACGACAGAGCGGACAGACAGGCGGCCGAGTTTCGCACTTGCCGCCAGCGATCGACGGAGCATCGGTCGAGAGGCCTGAACGAAACGACAGAATGCAGCGATCTAGCCGGGAGCTGTCGCAATCCGCGAGCTGTCGGATTTTGCACATGATTTCGCTCCTGAGTGGAAACTAAGCCGACATGGCCACGTCATGGTAGCGCATGCTCATCGTTCAATATCAAGTCGCTCCGTAATAGCACGCCCAAATTTCGGGGATACGTCACGCGACGTTGAGTGATGCAAGACTGACTGACCGACTAATCTTGAGAATGAGGCCTTCCAACTTTCAAGCTCTAGGGTGATAAAGGCTAACCCTTAGCTACTAGGCTGGTCTTGTGTTAATTGAACATTAGGAAGTCATGCGCAATATCATACAAACGTTCCACGAATCTTTTAATTCTGCATGCATAAATCTACAAGTACATACATTCTGACACGCACACACACACTCACACGCTCATTTGTCCACATAACAGTTAAGGCTTAGATATTTGCCACTCCCACTTAAAATCGTATGGCAGAGCTGCCTTCGGTAGCTGCATATTTTCAAAAAAAGTTTGTACACGAAGTGTCTCTACTTTCCAGCAAACCAATGAGTGCTCTTCAAGCATTCGTTCTATTCACACGGCCGTTGATTTAAAGAGAGTCAACCACAAATTCCGCAGCGGTTAGCCCAGGGGTAATGGGTTCAAACTTCAGAACCCAGGTCGTGCGATGGAGGCCTGCATCGGCCAATTGGATTTTTCCCATTGCAAGTGTTGGTGGCAGCTCTTAAAACCCTGCCGCTGCTATACAAATTAGGCTCATAAATCAACTAATCCTAATTTTACTTTATAATAGAGAGCACCTAAATACATTATCGTAGTACATACGGACTGCATCAGGCTATAAAATTTGACTACATAGGCAAAAATATTACTCAAGATGCATAGCGAAATACACGCGGGAAGACATTAATGGGGAATGGTCAGTAGACCGAGTCCGAGCGAGATCGTGAATCATCTCAAGCATCAATACTAACGGTATATTTATAGATTGACTATAAACTTGCTTCAAATACTAATTTTCAATAGAACTGTCAAGTTGTCTCAGTTGAACGGCAAGTATTGTAACCGGAACTAGAGGAACATGGCGCAGAGCGACATTCTCATGGCTGCTCGAAAAACGCGACCGCTCCAAAAAATGGTGGCTGAGCCTACATACTTACATTAGGGAATTATAAGGCGAGCCCCTTCACCATCCCTAAACCGAATCCCTTCAAGAATACTCGCCACGTCCTTCTAGAGCGTCACCGCTGGCTCTCACCTGGGCTGTGGTGGATTTGCACTGACCCCTGACCCTATGCTAGTGGGATCATTCAGAGCGTAGCGCGATCTACAGCCAGCGCTTAGCTGAAGAGTGTCAGAAACATTTTATCGCGCTTCCTTTGCAGCAAATGTTAACTGCCTAGAAAAATATTGAGTTCTCTCATCATTATTATTATTATTATGAGTACAAAAGGGATCCAGATGCTGCTCGCTCGCGGCGGTCGAGTCGGCAGCCCTGAGGGACGCACAGCGAGTAACAAGTCGACGGTCAAGGTCGTCAACATGGCCGCGACCGAAGGCGACGACCTAGCGGCCAGGAAGGATAGCGTGACGGCCCGTTTGCAGCAAAGGGAAGATGAAAGGCAATCGAAACTTGTTAAGCGAAGAGAAGAGACGTGGCAAAATAAGGGGCAGAAGTGCGATATCTATCCCTTCGTAGAAGGAGGCGAAAAACTCCGAGCCGCCTTGCTGTCGGCCAGTGACTCGGCCGCTTTCCAGCAGCTGTCCGCTGAAATACAGGGTCTGCAGAAAAAACTGAACGACTCTGTAATGGTGCTGTCATCGTACGACATAAGGAAGACTCAGGACATGATCACTGGCTTACGCGAACAATTTCAGCAGCAGTACTCGAGCATTCAACCAAAAAAGAAGTTCGCGTTTAAGGCGAAGAAGAAGCAGCAGCCGGAAGCCGTCGGAAAGGAGCAGGCCGCCGGTGACAGTGCGGCGACTGCAGCTGTTGCGACCCCGACGGTCGAGCTCGTCGGAGCTAACAGCGTGTGTGGCCTCAGCGATGCCACGATCGAGAAGCTTGGAGACGACGTTAATCGTAAGGATGTCCTGGCGTCAGCTCTGCGTGGTTGCACGCTGCGTCTGCTGGGTGCGCCCAGTGCTGCGCACCTCACGGATCTGAAGAATTGCACGATCTTGCTCGGCCCCGTTGCATCGTCAGTGTTCATTGACGACTGCACCGGCTGTACCTTCGTCGTGGCCTGCCACCAGCTCCGCATTCATAACACCGTCGATTCGCAATTCTACATTCATGTCACCTCCAAGGCCATCATTGAAGATAGCAAAGGGCTCACCTTTGCTCCGTATGCATGGCAGTACGCCGGTTTAGATGCTGACTTCGCGACTAGTGGTTTGTCAAAGGCAGTTAATAACTGGGACCAAATTGACGACTTCAACTGGCTCGCTAGCGACGAGCCTTCGCCAAACTGGCGTGTGATGGATGAAGTCAAAAGGCTTACGTTTTGAGTTTTTTCGATAACTGGCTAGCCCCTAAGGTGATTTGTCTCTGTCTGTGGTGGGCAGGCTGAGGTGCTACCACGTGGCGAAAGTCAGTTGACCCCTTTATTTGAATTCTAATCTTTGTTATCCTTTTATTCAATGTTTTTGAATCGTTAGACCTTGGCTGCGAGACGGTTATCCTAGGTCTGCTTTTGCCCTGACTTGATCGTAAATTGGCTTGTATTAGTACATGCAGTGTGCTCCCAAAATGGTACCTGTGTAAGCAACCTAGCATGATTATTGCTTGAGTATAAAGTACAGTTTCATGCCAACTCGTGCACGAAAATTATGGTTGACATGTGCTAAGCATATGCAATTTTTTCCGTCTCTGGCTGTGCTGGCTTCGAGCTAGTGGAAGTGTTATGGCATCAAAGTGCCATACTTTCTGCATGCTGATTAGTCTCCTGTCTAGTGCCCACGTGATGCCTCTTTGTCTGGTGACTGCTTTCGTCCACTCATAGCAGTTTGCTGTCAATCAAGCATCAATAGCCAACGATGCACTAGCCGTTCGTCCATCTTTGTGCTTCTGTGCATCCGTGGAGGAAGTAGACAGGTTTGCATTGTATTCTCCCGAACTCGTCCTGCTTGCACTCACCGAGAAGGAGCTAACACACGACTGCCATGTTTTGGAGTCAGCAGGCTGAGTGTCCATCGGTTCATTGGTCTGTTCCTGCTATGCTCTGCTGGCCCATCTAATTCTTGGTGGCTGCTACACCCATGTGTCCTATTTAGCAGCAGCAATATCTCAGGCATGTCTGTTTTGCCTCCGGAATGCCTGACAAATCATGCAGAGGCATCTACCGTGCATTCAAATGCAGGTATAACCGCAATGCACCTAAGTCTGACCGATGACAATTGCATTATTCTAATACCTTTAGTGCAGGACCAAACTTTTGTTCCGTTGGCTACTCAGTATGTACCTTGTGCTCTGTCTATGGTTCCTCTTCTATGTACCAATGCAGCCAGTGCCTGACCCTTGTGCAGTAGTTGCTGCCGATGGTGCTGCCATCGCCACATACTTATCGGTTGCGACTGCTGCCTCCATATCTGTGGCTGCTTCTGCACAGTTCTGCTGCATCTGTTTGTATAGCAGAACTTGGTTGAAATGGTTTTTTCAGATTCTGAAATCAGTTTAGTCATGTGGAAAGTGCATTTCAAGGCATTAATTTCGGGTCACTATTTAGCACATGAAATACAGAAAGCTCGTGTCATGCTAAAGTACCTAGCGACAAGGCACTGTTTTAAGTGTGGAGCTCTGCGGTATCTTCTATGGCCTGTGCTTAGAACAGCATATCTGTACAGCAGCAGCCCCTGCAGCTGTGCTGCAAGTACACACACAGCTGCAAGCAGCAGCATAAATGTGTACACTCTGGTTGCTAACTGCACTATGGAAATCTCAGTTAGCCTCGACACAAAGCTTCAATTTATTTTTCATCTGCTGTGCTTTGCCAAAAAGCACTTTTATTTTATGCATATTCATCCCATGAACCTGCATTAATGTAAGAATCTGTGGTGATTTTTTCTAAATTTTGCTTGTAGCATACCTCTTTATGATTCCTCAGGTGCAGATCACTACTGGATGTTGTGGATTGTCATCCGAGCTAAACCAGTAAAAGTCAATGTGCATACTATGTGCATATCAATCTACCTTACAGATTCTTTCTACCAATGCTGATGCACCGTCATCTGCCAGATCTCGCTCTGAAAATGTGGCCACTTTTGAGAGTGCTCAATATTGCATGCAGCTGATGGCTGGCTCCTCCAGAGTATTGTTGTAAACAGATAAAATCATGAGAGGAACCGCTGAAGTACTGGGGAGAGCTCGGGGCTTTGTGCTCCGATCGCGTCCTTTCAAAATTTCTACTCTCCCCATTGCCGATGTGATCGCCCAGCACAATCTATGCTTTTACTTGTACGCATATGACACACAGCTGTACCTATACTTGGATCCCTTCCAACCCTCCTGCCCATCAAATTCTCTCAACTCTCCTGCTGCATGTACTGCTGACATTCCCACATGGATGGCAACAAACTTTCTCAAATTGAATGATGATAAAACTAGCCTGCTAGTTATTGGCGAATCAAGTGTGACTCATAAATTAGAAACTAGCTAACAATCGAAATCGGCTCAGCTAACATATCTGCCGTAGCATCTGCACGAAATCCAAGTATCTGGTACCGAAGTCACCTGTTACTAGACGACCACATCAGCTCCAGAGTTAAGTCCGCCTGCTTTCAGCTATGTAACATTTAGCACATCAAAATTGGTTATGCATTTGTGACATCCCGTCTCGGCATCCGTAACTCGGTGCTTGCTGGTCTACCAGCCTAGGCAAGCAGGCGTTCGTAGTTTATGCAAAACTTGGCAGCTTGGCTTGTCTGCCATGTGCGTCTCAATTGCCACATCACGCCACTCTCACCGACCTGCACTGGCTCCCAATCAAGCAGCATATCAATGTAAAGGTTTTGTCACTCACTTTTAGGCCTCTTAATTGTCTGGCTCCAGCACTCCCATCAGAAATACACCCCTACCAGGCTAGGAATCTACTTACTGTCTGCTTTTCCGACTCAAATTGCTTAGCTGTGCCCTCGGACTCACCTCAAATCCTTTGGAGACAGTGGCTTTAGTTCGTATGTTCCCACAGCCTGAAACTCATTCCCTACTGACGTCAAAACAACCTCCCTGCCGACTTGACGAGATTTAGAAAGAAAATAAAAGCAACCTATTTCTGACAGCATTTGACCATTAACTAGTAATAATAGTTATTATTATTAACGTGCCATTATGGGTTCACTGTAGTTATTCAAGGTGCATCGCAAGGCGAACTTAAGCCAACGGATAGACAAGAGAAGCGATGCTTAGGGAAAATGCGATAGCCTTAATCGTGGCATTGCGTCTGTAAATAGTCTGCTTTCCATTATATTGTATTTATTGCACCCATCTTTGAGGTCGCCGGTAACACAATCGCCTAACGTAACATTGTTACAAATGCAAATCAAGTCCTTGGTTATCCGACCTACAAATTGAGTACTGCCCGCGGACTTATAATTGCACAACTTTGTGCCTGGTTCAAAGCTCACAGTGATTCAAAAGTGTGTGGACATACCCTTTCAAAATGTATAGTGGTTCCCTCAGAGCAGATGTCTAAATAGCAGCAAATGTAGGGTGACAGTTTAAGAGGCAAGAAGGGAGAAGCGTAGCTTCGATTAGCTGGACAGAAATCCAACGCAGGATCTGAGAATGTTCGAGTCACTTGGCAACCCTAAACTTTAAAACTATCAAAGTTTGTACGATAAATACGTGTGAAGGAATTTGTTGTCCAAAAAGAACTTTGCGGGGCAATGAAAAAAAATGCAGCTGCAGCAGTCCTGCTGGGTTCGGACTGAGGAATCCATTATCGATGGCTTAAATTTCGCAATTAGATTTTTAATTCTAATCCGAGATTTTACCTAATAGTGAGCGAGTTAGAGAGAGGGAGAGGGGGGAGATTCTATTTAAGAACCGATCTCTTGAGAAATCTAAAGTTTGTTGAAAGCCTTATGTCTCTGCCGGACATTCAAGACGGAAGTACAACATTCCAAGCCAGCTAGTATGCTAGGTTGAGAAGTATGTTGGTTCTCAGTTGTGTGTATACCATTAACTGTAGTGCAGTATGTATGGTGGAGTAGAGGCTATGCAACCGTCTTCAGATAGGTTTTTCTAATAAACGAGTGATACTGTGATGGACAACCCGATTTTAGCACTTGGCGATTATGGCTTTACTGCTCAATTGCCGATCGGGCAAAGTATTGTGGTTAGTACTTAAATTTGTTCTTCCACGAGTGCCAGCTGGGTTTTATAATAATTAGAACTTGAAAAGACCCGCATAATAAGCGCTTTCATATGCGGTAAACAGAGCACATTTTTGTGAAGAAATTGTTGATAGCCTCTAGCGAAAACGATCCTGCAACCCTATTTGTGGGCAGTGCTTTAACAACCAATTGATTAATTCTGTGCCTGTCGAATTTTTCTTTTAATTTGAATTCAGGAACTACTTCTGTGACACTTTACATAAGCTGGCACAAAGCATGGCAATTATGGACCCAGCAAATAGTTCGTGGAACCAGGTGGACAGTTAGCTTAAATAATATAATAAGTAAGTAACGTAAATAAGTAAGTAAGTAACTTAAATAAGTAACGCTTAAAAACTATGATTTAGGGATGTGACGTGCTTGCTTGGTGAGTCGTGATGGCACACCAGGTAAGGCGGTTGCTTTTCACGACCTCGGGTCATGGGTTCGATTCCTTCGGTGGGCAATTGTTAATCACCACTGCAAGCGGTGGCGATAGCCGTGAAGGCTCTTTTGTCACTATACAAAAGAGGCTGTTAAATCAGTTAGTATTTTTTGTACCGCCGGCCATCTTAGTCGGAGCAATCTAAGGTTGCAAGCCCAAGCACTAGCAGCCGCGTTGAAGTTCCAAAATTTGGATCAATGAATGCAGGGGGGGGGGAGCATTATGTCATCAAGCATCAGTCCTGTACTTTCATAAAAAAGACGAGTCCAGTTTTTAACTCAGCCGCCCATGTCCTCTGAAATTTAATTCTTTCCGAGGGTGGTACGTGGTCTGAAACTCTCCTATTTTATTTTTATATTTAAAAATTAGTTATGTAAATTTTCGATTACCTGAATTGGCGCATGGACATCACCTCCACCTAAAGACAGCTGGTGACAGGAGCTTTAGCTCTGCAGGTCCTAGACTGTGGAACTCGCTTCCACAATTCTTGCGCAACGACATCTACTCTCCAACTGCCGACTATGGCACATCTCTTTCAGCGGTCCTGAACTGCTACTTCTATGCTACTCACTACCTCAACTGCTCTCCTAACTCTGCTATGCTTTCCACTTTCTCTTTGTTGCGTGAGACGAAGTCTGTTGGCTACCGAATGCTTACCGAAAGCCGCTTAGGCTGTGAGTGTGCTATACAAAACTCTCCTGGGTAACACCCACATGGTCTTTATGACTTTGTGGAGTTACTGACGGAGATACATGGCATGACATGGCTTAGAAAACCACTCATGTCAGGCCTCTGGGTCTTAGCCAATGGGTAAGGTGCTCACACTACCCGACCCAAGTCGAGGGTTCGAGTCCTGCAGCGGGCGATCCTTTATTGCCGCTGGAAGCTAGCTTAAAGGTGCAAAGGTTCTTCTGCGCCACAATATAAAGAGGCTGTTCAATCAGCAAATACCATTGTTTTTATTAGTATCAGTATAAGTCAACTCCGATAAGACGGTGACGCTTGCTTGTCCGGAGCAATACACCAAGCAGGCGATGTAATCTTATGCTCGTTATAATCTTTTTTTTGGTTCCTGTGTATTTTGTATGCTCACCAACGTGATTCAGGACTGCGTATGTACCTCTGAGTGTCTTCTATTGTGCACCTGCATGCTCATACAAGCATGCAGGCGCGTTTAATAATATTAACAATAATAAAAAAATACGCTTGATAAAGCGCCGTCACAGAACTCATTCTCTTTCTAGGCGCTTTAAATTTGCTGCAAAGAATACCCAATCGAATGGTGAATGATATCATGCATGATAAACAACATTAATAACATGGTTAGGGGTGACATGCATAGGGTCAGCATGCAAGTGGGTTTAGTGGCAGCATGCAACAGTGTCAACATGCGTAAGTGCATAGGGTGAGTCACAGAGACGTGCTAAATGCTGTCATAAAGAAGTGCGTCTTTACTTTCTTTTTAAATGTGGTCAAGCCAAGGGATGTCACGACGAAAGTCGGGAGTAAGTTCCAGGCTTTGGTAGCATACGAACTAAAGGCTCGTTCTCCAAAGAATTGTACAAGGTATAGGTAAACGGTCAGATTCAGGAGAGCGGTTGGTCCAATGCTTTGCCTGGTGGGGCAATAAATCTGATAGCTAGGCTGGAGCCAAAGAATGAAGGGACCTAAAAGTGATCGAAAGAACCTTTGAAGTCGATCTGTTGCTTAACGCAGATCGGCGAGCAGTGGTGTGATGTGGATTCTGTGACGCTCCCGACAGACGAGCTGCAGAGTTGTGCACCAGCTGCAAGCGCCTGATGGCACATGCCGGTAGACCAGCAAGGTAATTTACAGAAGTGAAGACGAGATGACGAAAATTCACGGACTAAGTTAGATGTGGTATCGGTGTCTAAACAAGCCCAAATTAGAGCAATTCTATGTAGCTGGTAGTAGGCAGACTTGACTGTGGATCTGATTTGGTCGTCTATCGAAAGGTCACTTTGGATTACGACACCTAGATTGATCAAAGCAGGAGTGATCAAAGCGTACAAAGGTACAATTGAGTGTCATGCGCATAGAAGTTTAAGCCTAGATTGTGTTTGGAAATCACATCGGCAAGAGAGAGAGAGAGAGAGAGAGAGAGAGAGAGAGAGTATAAACCGTGAAAAGAACCCGACCAAGCACTGAGCCCTGGTATACCCCAAATTTCAGAGGTGTGTGTGCATGTTAGCTTTTCCAGCCTCTTCTAAGGTCGATGCCTTGTTTGCCATGAAACCTTTAGCTTTTGCTTAATAATAATATTAATAAGCACGCTCCGAGAACTAAATCTCTTACTAGAATTCTTTAAATGTGCTGTGAAAGAAGCATGTTAACGTCGTTAGTGTTAGCACGCTCATCGTAAGTGCGCAGGGAATAGAAAAGCGATTGGACAGAGAGTTGATTCTTTTATGACTGTCAACCAGCCACAGATTCTATTATTAAAAATATTATCGCAGGACCAGCTTGCTTTTTTCTGCTAGCTTCATCCGTATATCCGGTAGCGTCCGCCACCGGATGTACGGCATACCCAATGTTGAGGTCAAGGTCCTTGGAGCGAACTCGGGCGGTTTCTTTGCAGGGGCGACAAGGATTAATACAGCCATACGCTGTCCAGCGCTAACGTAATGGCCACACGCTGGCCAGCGCTGCTCGCCAAATCCGCGAGGTTCGTCACGTAAACTTTCATTTACTTTTAATGACAACTGACTAGTCGACCATTCGAGCTCATTAAAACTCCATATGCCATCGATAATAATAATAATAATAATAATGCGCTTGATAAAGCGCCCTAAGAGAACTCAATATCTTTCTAGGCGCTTTACATTTGCTGCAAAGGGAAAGGCATCGACACGAGTAAATATCTTGCATATAACCCAGCGGATGTGTGCGCTGCTATGCAATGCATCAGGTTACGCCTTCCGTTGAGATTAACTTAGGACAGGCGTAGCTTCTGCTTATAGGCGGTAAGAGGAGTTAACTGGCTGCCATGGTCCGCTACTAAGCAGGGCGCTCAGCGGACTCCACCAAAAGGAATCACCATCGCAATTCCTCTGGAGCTTTGGCCTAACTTTCATCCAGAGCATCAATCTCGACCTCTAAAAACACCAGCTGACCACCCGGTTGACCTCCAGCATCGCTGCTCTGCCTGCTGCAATTAAGGACCGTCGGCATCGTGTCGAGGCAAAGTAGCAACGTCGAGCACCGGTTCATTACTCAATTGGATCGCTACAAGTCGCTCCTCATCGGCCTACCCAGGAGATCGTCGTAGATGATCCCGTTACAGGCAGGCTCGTTTGAACTGGGCTGCCCGACCGATCGGCAGCGAAGTGCAGCGAAAACGTCACTCGCCTCGGTCTGGAGGATAACCACTTCTGGCTTCTCGTCTGGGATTTCTTTTTTGCTCAAATGACGGCACCGCCCCGGATCGTTTTCAAGTGGGCTGCGACACTCGATGCCGTATTCGGGTTGGACGTGCTGCTAGGGATGGTTGCGACAGAGGGCAGTCGTAGGTAGGCGGCACTCCGGCGGGCGAGAGGGGCGAAGAGAGTCGTGCTCCGCCGTGCTCCGTGACTAGTGAAATAAACCGGCGGTCGTCGGCCGGCATTCTGTGCTGTGCACGACGGCAAACGAGCTACATCGTCATCCGAGCGGCAAGCAGAGGTCGCGAACTCACCTTCTGCGGTCGGCAGACGCGTCCGTTGCTAAGGTCGCGGGCTTCCGCCCGACTAGCTAGCCTCGCTGCTCGAGTGGACTGGCAGCGCGCCGAGCGCGTCTCAGGTCCTACATCCATCGGATGATCCACACACTTTCGCGACTGTCCCCCCTCCACACTCAGCCGTGTTTCAGACATGACTCAGGCATGCTTCTCACTTTCACATTGCAGGGCGATATGAAGACTTTTGGCTACCGTGTGTACACAGTAAGCTGCTTAGGCTTAGAGCTCGCTATGGGCACTCTCCTGTGTTGCACCCACTTAGTGCTTGCCGCTTTGTGGAGTTACGCGCATTACGTACGGCACGGTACCAAACGGCCCGCTCCAAGCCGACCAGAGAAGCTCGCGGCTGCATCGCGTGCTCGATCAGCGAACCAGCCGCAGCAGCCGAATGCCGCCGCGGCGTCCGAGAGGCGGCCTTTGGACTATCGGCGATCTCCGGTGGCGCGGGCTGCCACGTTTTGCTAGTTTTTTAAAGGCCTCGATTGCATGTCGATGGAAACGCCTCCGACAGCCGGCCGCCGCTGTCGGAAGGCTCCAAGAGCTACTCTGTCGATTGGCTGTTCAAACGGGACACCGAAGCCTCAATCGCAGCGGCGGGCAGCCAAAGGCAGACGTTTCCGGTCACAGCAGCCGACTGCTGTGACCGGAAAAATTATAAGGCAGCCAGCCGCGGCAGGACTCGCTCGATCGGCCGGGGTCAAAATCTGGACCGCTACCCGGGAATACGCAGGAACGCAACTGCTCGGTAGCTGAGGGCGAGCTAGGCCAGCCGGATGTGCGAAGGCTCTAGACGTCAGGCATGTGGCGGCGGCCCGTCCATCAATCGACCGTGCCGCAGCCGCATGCGGGCTCGATCCGCGAGCACGGCTGCTGCTGCTGACCGACGCCGTCGGCAGAACAGCAGCCGTGCTCAGCATCCGGCGTCGAGAGCTATGCTGCCGCTCTCCTGGCTTTTCCACGCAGCACCCCCCTCTCTCTCTCTCTCTCTCTCTCTCTCTCTCTCTCTCTCTCTCTCTCTCTAGCCAACCGTTCTCTTCACTGAGCCGAGTCTGATATTATTCTCTTGCGAGGGAGAGAAAAAGAGAGAGCAAAGCAAGAAAGAAAACCCTATAAAAAAAAGAAATAATATTTGGGTGTTGAGAGTTTTGTATAGCCCAATTACAGCCTAAGCGACTTTCGGTATGCATTCAATAGCTAGCAGACTTCATCTCACGCAACAAAGAGATAGTGGGAAGCATAGCAGAGTCAGGAGAGCAGTTGAGGTAGTAAGTGGCGTGGAAGTGGCAGCTCAGGACCACTGAAAAAGATGAGCCATATTCGGCAGCAGGAGAGTAGTTGTCGTTGCACAAGAATCGCGGAAGCGAGTTCCATAGTCTAGGACCTGCAGAGCTCAAGCTTCTGCCGCCAACGGTCTTTAAGAGGAGGAATGGAACAGCTAATTTACTGTCCACACAGGATCTGAGGGCGAAAACAGGGTGAAACCAGTGCAGCAGCTCAGCCAAGTATGGAGGAGCCGTGGGGGGGCCATGTGGCTGTGGTTTGTGGTTCTGGTTCGTATCGCTGGGCTCGCTGCTCACTGCCGGTGCAGGCAGACCGGTAGTGCCCGGAGCCACCCCTGGGTCTGACAGCTGGTGGCTGTGGCCTAGGAACAGGCCGGCGGTCAGCTGCGTCTGACGGCTGTGATGTATCCACAGGCTGGCTTTATCCTCCCGCCAACTCACGGGATGAGTTGTGGTTGGGAGAGAGTGGGCGAGGAGGGAACGCGGACCGAGGGAGGGCAGTCGAGGGCTCGAAGGGCGGTGGCGCCTGGCGGCTGCGTATGTGTATATGTATGCGAAGAAAGAGCGGAGTCGAGTGGGAGTAGGGGCCGAAGGGGGCCGTGCGCCCTTCGGCTTCGTGAAGTGTATTAAACTGTTTGTGGTAGTCATCGGCTGGCTCTCTGCTTTGCTGATCAAACTACAGTGGGTCAGCGTAAGAGCTTTGCTCTGTATCCGTAAATCAACCGGCAGCCGTCTTAGCTCTTTTAGCAAAGGAGACGCGTGGTCGAAGGTTCTTTAACACGAACTTTAGCGAATCGCCCTTCTATCCGGTAAACTTATCGTATACCCACGGGCTGGGCGGCGCCCGAATTAGTTGGAATCCACTGAAAGCCACTGGAAACCAAGCGAGAGACCAAGAGAAAAGCTGGTGTGCGTGCTCACGAGTTTCCCGGTCTCAGCCTAGGAGATAGGCACTCGCTCATTAGGAGGGCCTAGGTTGTGGGTTCGAACCCTACAGTTTGGTAAACTTTTATGATCCACTGCAAGCGGTGGCGATAGCTACGAAGGCTCCTCTGCCGGTCCATAAATGAAGCTGTTGAATAAGATTACCTTGTCTTTACATGCGGCTCAGCAAGCTCACACGACATCGGCAGGACCGGATTGGACAGGTAGGCCTCTACAGCGACGAATAAAGATCCTCCATCGTCGCCAGGTGCTTATCGTCTCTGACGGACGGATATCGCTTAGATGAGAATTCAGCTTCTTTCCATTGTAATCGCTGGTCGAAGCGAGCGTTTCCGGCCAGTCGAGGGCTGCAGTTAGCTTTACCACTCTTTCGCAAGCTCGGAGGACTGTGAGCATTGGCTTTCTGTACATAGCCAGCGGCGGCAAGGCACCAAGGTGGCGCCAGAGCACAGCCGAGCATCCGTCGCCTCAACGAACCGCGCTTGGGCCGACGCTATACCGGAGGGGGACATTACGTCATAGGTCTGCTGGCCCCGGCTGGAACAAGCTTTACTTAGGGTCGGGGGCCAAAAAGGACCAGCCGCAGCCGGCTAGCCGAGGCTGTCTGCGGCTCGTCGAATGATTTCATCGAAACAAATGCACAGGTTCGTGCATCCACTTACTTAGCCACCTCTGAATAAAGCAACGAATTTAGTGTCAGCCCGCGACCTCCCTGAAGTCGGTGACCGATATGGCGAGCGGAACGCCGACCTGTCGGCTTGGAGGAGAACGCGGAGGGAACGGCCGGGCCAAATCCGAATTCGGGCTGAGACTCCCCTCCACCGGACCCTACCTGCCCCCATTGCTTTCCACGCCCATAATTGTAGTACAGGTTCTCTCTCTCTCTCTCTCTCTCTCTCTCTCTCTCTCTCTCTCTCTCTCTCTGTCTCTCTCTCTTTCTCTCTCTCTCTCTCTCTCTCTCTCTCTCTCTCTCTCTCTCTGTCTCTCTGTCTCTCTCTGTCTCTGTCTCTGTCTCTTTCTCTCTCGCTGCCCCTCGTTTTCTGGTCTCTCTGCTCCTCTCTCTGTACCTCGACAGCTCACTCTCTTTTTCTCGGTCTCCCTCCTTCGCTCCATCTCGCTGGTTCAATCTCTGATACTCAGCATTGCGATGAAACGGCCTCACCGCTTTTGAGAAGCTGTCGGGTCTCTGCGGCGAGCTTGAAGACGCACAGGGCTGAAGCCGCTGCGGACAGCGGTTGGTGAGCGATGCCATAACGCCGAGAGCTTAAATGTCAGAAATTTCGGACCGCTCCAGGAGCCGCCATTCTTTAGCCGCAGTCGAGAGCCCACGATCACATGGCAGCAGCTGTTACGCTCGTCTTTTGTCGCTGTTTAGCGAATAATAATAAGATTACTAATGCCAATGATAATTTATTTCTAACGCGCCTAAAAGAGAACTCAATCTCTCCCAAGGCATTTTACGTATGCTATATGTGGTTGTTTTGAGATTATGATACTGTCATTGAATTATGGGCTGTTGCGATTTAAGGCAGTGGTATATAAGTAATGGGCGGCAAAGGTCCGGGGAGTGAGGTCGAGGACGCCGGGCGGGCAGTTTCGTACTGGCCCGCTGCGGAGTCCGCGTGAATAAACTTCTTTGAGGCCACTTCGGTGTTCTGTGCGGTATCGCGCACCAGCCGCTTGAAGCATGTCGAACTACACTAGAGAGAAAGCGTGCCAATTGTTTAGTGATAGCAGACGCCGTGCGGCGCAGCTGAAACGCAATGGAACCATTCGCGTGGACCGAGTGATTTCTGTGAGGAGCAAGCAGGTCGGTTTTTGGCAAAGCGGAATGTCGTCACGTCAGTCGCTTGTGAACTTAAGACCTTAGGAGCATGCTAAAACTAAACGCACATTATCTAGTGGCTTTGGGGTGCGCGAGTGGCGAGGCTACACGACTCGAAAGGCCGCGAAGGTGCGACGCGAAGCCTGATCCTAATTTTTGCTGGGCGGGCCGGAGGGAAAAGGAATGCAAGGGTTTGAGGTCACGGACAGAACCTCGGACGTTGAACGCTGCTTATTTCTCCCCTCCCCCAGCAGGGAGCTGCCTAGCTCGCTGCACTCATTCGCCGATACTGTTGTAGGGTTTCGGCGAAAAGATCGAAGAAAGTCGAGCGACGCACGCCGCAAGCGATACAGCGAAGAGACTTATTCCGTGAATCGCGAGAGTCCTTTCATACGCGCGCCGCAAAATGCACGCGCCCGCGGCCGCGCCGCCTCCGTCGCACGAAATCCGCGTCGGCGCATGTGCGGCTACGGCGTGCGAGCCAGTGCGACCGCGCGCACGCTTGCTTACGTTTTTTTCGAGCTCGTCCGCGCGTGCAGCGTGCTGCGCGGCCGGCGCAGCACGCTGCCGCCGCAGGCTTCGCGCGTGAGTCAGCCATTGCCCGCAGCGCCCGCCGACGCATCGGAGCCGCCGCTGCCGCTGCCGCCGGCGCTAAACCAGCACATCCACCCCGCTGCGCCGCAAATCGCAACCCGCTTCCTCGAGCTAGAACGCTTTCAAAGTGTTCCTTCCACTCCACATACACCCCCTCCCCGCCCCGCGCGGTGTCACATCAGAACGGCTGCTGCTATATTCTCTACACTTTTAGTATTGACGCCGATGCCAGCCTCAGCGACTGCTAAGAGCTGGCAGCCTTGGGCTGCCAGCCTACTTGGGCTGCCAGTCTACCTTACTGGCCTACCAGCATGCGCGATCAGGCGACTGCAGCTGGTGCACAACTCGGCGGCTAGACTTGTCTGTCGTGAGCGTCGCAGTTGCCACATTACTCCACTTCTCGCCGACCTGCACTGGCTACCAGTCAAGCAACGGATTGACTTCAAGGTTTTGTCGCTCACTTTTAGGTCCCTTCATTCTATGGCTCCAGCCTATCTGTCAGATATACTACCCCATCAGGCCAAGCATCGTACCACCCGCTTCTCGGAATCCAACAGTCTAGAAATACCTCGTACACACCTTAAATCCTTTGGAGACCGTGCATTTAGTTCGTATGCTCCCAAAGCCTGGAACTCCCTCCCGACCTGCGTCAGAGCATCCCCTGACCTGACCACATTTAAAAGGAACTTAAAAACGCACCTATTTAGGACAGCATTTAGTGGGTCCCTGTGATTCGTCCTTGATGTGCTTATGCGTGCTGACACTGTGCATGCTGCCACTAACCACATTTGCATGCTGACCCAGTGCATGTAACCCCTAACCATATTATTCACTTTGCTTGTTTTTCAAGCATGATTTTACTTACCATTCAATTGCATTTCCATTTGCAGCAAATGTAAAGCGCCTAGAGAGAGATTAAGTTCTCTGAGGGCGCTTTATCAAGTGCATTATTATTATTATTATTATTGTTACTGCGCTGCCAACGGCTCGTTGCTGGCCGCTTGATACGCTTGAGGGCACCGCCATCTTGACGTTTACGCCGCTACTTGCGTGTTCCACTGAAGGAGAACGACTGCTCAGCTATTGCAAACGTGAAGCGGTGGCGGCGGCGACGGCAGCGTATTAAACCAGCCAGATTGTGGCCGGTTTTCATTATTCGCGCTTCCTGATTTATAACGGCCAAGAGCCGACGAAGCGATATTGCATTGGCCGGAGGCGGCGTAAAAAGCAGCAGCAGCCATATAAATAGGCAGTCGGTCGCTGCCTGTCGCTATTTATGAGCCACCACCAGGAGGCGATTCACTGGCGATCTTCATCTCTGACTTGTCGGGCCAGTTCCTTTCGCACTCATATTCACCTTATTTTTATTCTAGATGAATCGAATATCCCCTTGATAAACCGCCCGATAGAATGCATGCATTCCCAGCGGGCATGTACACACACACTCTCTCTCTCTCTCTCTCTCTCTCTCTCTCTCTCTCTCTCTCTCTCTCTCTCTCTCTCTCTCTCTCTGTCTCCAGTCCTTCGGCCTGCGCGCTCGCGTTTAAGTTACTAGATGTATCGAAGGCTACCCTACTGAGTAAATTTAACACCGCGATCGTATCCCGTTGATCCGTATTGTCGCCGTTGTCCGGCGAGGCTGACAGTACACCAACTACTTTCACCCGGTCAGCGTTCACCTTTTGACATAAAGTATGTTATGAGAGTTAAGAAATTTACAGTCTCTTGGGGTTTTTAACTGTGTTCGCAGCAACCTGACCCTCTAGCCGACCTTCACGCCACGATGGAATTCTACTACTTCACAATAGCAAACTTCATTGATGAGTTTGCGACCTCTGAATAAACTGCAGATTCGCCCACTCCAAGAAACTCATTGGCTTTTTAGCTGGCATATGAAGCGCAAGCTTCACTGAACATAGACTTAAGAAAGAGACCTCAAAAGTCGTGACTCACTGTCCAGAATTGTTGTTTGTAAAATATTATAGATGGCATCAATCCATTTTAGCTAAGGCTAATTCTTTATTCTGTAGAGAAGGAGCGAAATCGCAGATCAAAACATTTGTCCTTACTACGATTATCGCGGTTAATCAGTTCCAGACTCTACCGCGATAACTGAGCTTCCGCGAAGTAGGATTCTTTATTTGTGAATTGAACATTTTCGTATTGAAAGCGTAGAGAATTTGTTCACGACCCTCTAAATGCGGTTTATAACATTGCTAGAGCACTCACATTAAATACAACACCTTTGGTCACAAGTGCACTTGCAGAAGTTTGACCGATTCTGCTCGAGCTTTGCTGGCTCTTCGCTGTCAAGCGTCGAGTGTCAAGCGTCGAGTGTCAAGCGTCGGGGATCTTCTATCGGGCTTGCACGTCGCTTGCACCAGCCTTGACCTGTACTCGGCCTCCTCGCTTCCCCTGTCGGGCTGTCGCACCACTTCTCGCCAGAAGCCTGGTCATCTTGCTGACCCTGAAACCAACTTGAAACCTTTTGGCGATCGAGCTGTCCGGTGGTAAGCACGTACGCACCAAAGGTGCGGTAACTTGTTTCTGTGTACTGTCACTGCTGGCAATGAAGTGCCTGCGTCCGTTTGCGACATCAAGTTTGCTTAAATCTTTCTGGCCTAAGCGCGGTGCTACCAAGCGTGTCACAACCCCTACTAGGTACTGACTCTCTTGCAGCCAGTTTTAGAGAATCATCACATCAACGACGTGCGATTATTCTTATTCCCATTATCGATATTGTAGCGAGCGGCCAGTGCCCGTAAGAGAGAGGCGGCGCAATGTGGTAGCTGTCACTTTCGCCGGACAGATAGGCGTACAGCGTGCACAGTTTTGCACCGACTGCAAGCTTCTAAAACTCCGCTCCAGAAGTCTCCGCTCCGAGCAGCCGCCGCTGGCTTGGCCATTTTGTGAGCAGCAGCAGCTCACCAGACAGATATACGTCGCACGAACCGCCCGAACCGAAATCGCTGAGCCGGAATCACCCGGACAGCCGTGCGGCGCCGCCCAGGCAAAGAGAGGCGCCCAGAAGCGCTTGGGAATGCTCAGAGGAAAAGCACGCGAAGCAGCGCAGCCGTCTCGAGACAGTTCGCGTAGCGCGACCGCCGAAGCGGCGAGGGGCAGCGTCAGCGGTGGTGAGTCCCGCCCTTGTCGTGGCGGAGAGCCGCACACTGGTCGCATTGCCCGACCCGCAGTGCAGTGCGCCGAGCGTTCGCCGCCGCCGTCGCCCGACGGCGCACTGTATCGGCGCGGCTGCGTGCACCCGCGCCGAGCGGACGCCGTGCGGTGGAGATCGAATCGGTGCGCCGAGGCATGCCCGGCGGATGCGCACGAGCCGAAGAGTGGCCGCCGCCATTTGCCCCTCGGTCGCCGCGCTCGACTCGAGCGGTCCTCGCCAATGCGCCGCCGCCGCTCGCTCGTTGTTTTGAAAGTGATTCGTGTCTGCAGTCGCCGGCCGGATGTCTGCGCTCTGCTGCCGTACGCCGCACGTCTCGCGGCGCGCCGCGCCTCGCGAAGTCTCGGGCCGCCCTGCCCGGCGAGCGCCGCTCGGCAAGCTCGCCGGCGGAGGTGGCCGCCGGCGAGCGAATCCGGCCTCGGCGATGCCGCTGAACGTCGCGGCTTCTCTGGTCGCTCAGTGGGCGAAAAGCGGGATCGCCGGGTCCGAGCTCTCGACCCCTTCCGCTTCCGCTCGCCGGACTGTCCGGATTGGCGGCCCGCTCGGCGGTGACTCGCGAGAGAGAGAGAGAGAGAGAGAGAGAGAGAGAGAGCGTCCGGAACGCGAGCTCTACAGCCATCGACCTCGGCGAAGAGGCACAGAGGAAGCCGCCGCCGGGCTGCCCTTGCACGGCGTCGCGAAGCCGCCGCCGCTGGAGACGTCGCCGCTCCGCGTCGAGGCCTTGGTCCAGCCGCTGAGCAGGGTCTGGCTCGTGTCGGGACTGTCGCCGCCGAGCGGCGGCGCCGCGTGCCGCAGCAGCGACGACGTAATGACCGCGGACTTGTGCCGCGCCGTCGCCGGCCGGTGCATGGTGGCACCGAACGACAGAAACGTCTTCTTGAACTGGCGGCGAAACTTCTTGCCGAAGACGCAGAACAGCAGCACGTTGATCGCGGCGTTCACGTTGAGCACGGTGAGCGCGACGTAGTAGAGAACGGCGCCGGCCGGCGTGCCCAGGAAGGGCGCCCAGCAGACGTACATGCGCACGAAGCCGATGACCAGCATAGGCAGCGAGCAGACGATGTATGTCACGACGACGCTGAGCAGTACGGCGCTGATGTTGATCTCGAGGCTTCGCGTCGGCGCCGACACTGACAGGCTTCGGCGCAGAGCGTTGGACTTGTTAATGGCACTCAGCAAAATGGCCGTCATCACCGTGAGACCGCAGACGGGCAGCAGCATGAACACGACGATGGCAAAGTAGTCTTGCGCGGCGCCGAACTCTTCGCTGATCAGCGACTGGTAGCTGACGATGGTGTACTCGCCCGACGACCCGGCCGCCGCCGCAGCGGTGCACGTTCCATTGTCGCCGCCGCTGTCGCCGCTCAGCAGCTCCACTCGAAGGGTGAGCGCGCGCGGCACCTGGAGGCACGCAGCCACCGCCACGAGCGCTGCGGAGGCGACTCGCGCACGGCGAACGGTGCACAGCTTGCTCGCGTGCATACTGTGGCGGATGAATATGTAGCGCTCCACCGTGGCGGCGACGGTGAGCAGGACGCCGACGTTGCGGAAGAAGTCGGACAGCACGTAGACGACATACACTCGACTGTAGGCGGGCAGCGGCGACGAGTCCCAGGGCACCAGCCGCAGGCCGCTGATGAGCACGTAGTGCGCGTAGTTGGCGACGAGGTAGAGCGTGTCGAACGTCATCATCACCTTGAGGTAGACGGTGCTCGACGAGCGCGCGAACTCGCGCCTCCTCAGAACGGCCAGCGTCGCGCCGTTGCCTAGCACGCCGAGCACGAACACGGCGTGCAGCACGACGCCGTAGATTACGAAGCGTGGAACGTCGAGCGCCTCCGCGGTCGTCGACGACGCCTCGTTGCACAGCTCCACGGCCGCGCGACCGCATCGTCCGAGGAACTCGCTTCCGCACTCGGCGCCCGCTAGCGTGGCGGCGCGCAGCAGCTGCTGTTGCTGCAGCGTCGCACCGTCGTCGGTGGTGGCGGTCGCTGAGGACGGCGGCGGCGGCGGCGGCGGCGGCGGCGGCGTTGAGCTGGCGAGCGTCGCCGCCGTCAGGTCGCCGCCGCCGCAGCCCGTCCAGTTTGCGAGCGACATCGAGGCTCCGGTTCGCGGCTGCTGCTGCAACTGAAGCGTCGCGCGTCGACGTCGCGCTGCTGGCGTAGCGCGCGCGCCGGCAAGCGGGCAAGTGCGGCTGGGGCTAGGGCCGGCTGCTTCTTCCTCCCGGCAATCGCGCTAGTCGTCGGTGCGCGGCGAAGCGTCAGCCGTTGGCCGACGGTGCTACGCTCGACCTCGTCATTGGGCTAGGCTTCGCTTACGAGCGAGCTAGTGATTTCGAGCGAGACGAGTTACCTTGAGAAATCGATTCCAATCGGCTCAATTTGGAGGAATCGGATACCGTGACAGAATGCGGCACGCTGGAGAGGCTCGCTCGCACGACGAAGGAAGTGAACTAGCGGGCGTGGGGAGGTCCAACGAAATTCGGGCATTGCCGTACTGCAGTAGCGCTCTCGCTAAGCGACTCGGAGGCGGTAAATGCTGGGCCCCAACAGCGAGGGGGCGTTGCCGGTGCATCCGCAGCTGCTCTGCCGTGCGGTAGCGGGTGAAGCAGCTTTTCCAAGTCGCAAACGTCCTTTCGTCGCTGATTTGCGGAGCCATTCGCGTCCCGGCTCGGCCAATCTCACGTGGTCTCTCAAAAAATCTGGCCTGCAGGGGGCCCTCTCTCTCTCTCTCTTGCTCTCGCGACGCTTCGTTTGCTCATTTGTGCTAGCGAGCGCGGGCCACATCGCCGCACTGTACCATACCGGTGCCGTAGCTGTGCAGCACCTTCCCACTGAACATAGAGGGGAAGCTATTCCGGCACGGAAGAACGTACCCAAAAGTCGGCGTAGCAGCAGCGCCAGCAGCTTCAGAGCGGCAATTTATTAACACAAAATTCGGTACAAAAATGTATGACTGCGTCTTTATCTTGCTAGTGTATGCCTAGAAGTCCTCATTTTGGGAATCTGACTTGGTCCAGCTTTCACTATACGGCCACATAATCACCATAGACAAGCCTGACAACTTAACACTAACAGCCACGTAACACTGCTACAATTTGGGCTTGCCTAGGCAGGAATAGTACACCCAAATGGGTCCTTGCACTTGTGACATTCCGTCTCAACTTCTGTAACTCACTGCTTGCTGGCCTACTGGCCTGTGTAATCAGGCACTTATAGCTGGTGCAAAACTCTGCAGCTAGGCTTGTCTGTCGTGAACATTAGCAGTTGCTAAATCACACCATTTCTCGCCGACCTGCACTGGCCACTAGCCAAGCAGTGCATGGACTTTTAGGTTGTTTCACTCACTTTTAGGTCCAACATTTTCTGGCTGTAGCCGACCTATCAGATCTACTCCCCCACCAGAGTAAGTTTCGTACTACACACTTTTCTGAACAAATCACTTATCTAGACCTCATGCGTACCTCAAATTCCTTGGCAACAGTGCTTTTAGTTCGAATGCTCACAAAGCCTGAAGCTCACTCCGACTGTCGCGACATTGTCACGACATTCCGTTGCTCGACATTTAAAAGGAACCTAAAAACGCAAATTTTTTATCACAGCATTTAGTGGATCCATGCACATCGTCCTTCGTGTGCTCATGCTCATGCTGACAATGTGCATGCTGCCACTAAGCAGACCCTGCGCATGTCACCTCTAACCATTATACGCTGAATCCCATTGTCTCAGTCAAGCAACGCATAAACTTCAAGGTTTTGTCACTCCCTTTCAGGTCCCTTCATTTTTTGGCTCCAGCCTATCTCTCAGATCTACTCCCCCACCAGGCCAAGCATCGTTCCACCCGCTTTTCGAATCTAACTGTTTAACTATACCTCTTACAAGCCTCAAATCCTTTGGACACCGTGCCTTTAGTTCGTATGCTCCCAAAGCCTGGAACTCAGTCCCGACTAGCGTCACGAAATCTCCTTACTTTTCCACATTTAAAAAGGAACTAAAACGCATCTATTTATAACAGTATTTAGTGGGTCCCTGTGATTCGTCCTTCGTGTGCTTCTGCGTGCTGACACTGTGCATGCTGCCACTAACCACACTTGCATGCAAGCATGCCCTGGGCATGTCGCCCCCTAACCACGTTATTCTTGTTGTTTATTGAGCACGCTACCACTAACCATTTGATCGCGCTTCCTGTGCAGCAATTGTAAAGCGCCTAGAAAGAGATTGAGTTATCTGAGGTAGCTTCATCTAGTGTACTATAATTATTACCATTGTGCATGTTACCACCAATTGATCGAGCTTGTTTACAGCATATTTAAAGTGTGAGATTAAGGTCACTGAGAGTGTCATACAAATTTATTACTATTACCGTTATTATTATTGTGGTAATATACATTCATCATATATTGTTTTGGAGCAACAGTGCACTCGTGCAGACCCTCAGACCCCGTGCAATAGCTACTATATATAATTCATTTGTATAGCGCCATAAGAGCCTAATATAGAAATGCTGGCTTTTAGGCTTTCCGATTTCTGCTTGAAACCAGGTTTAACTTGACTATTAAGTTAGTTTCGTCGTAATTCAGTTTGAGAAGGCCCGGTACCAGCGAAACGTGAATTTTAGCAAGGCACGATCGTTGTTTTAGCGGCAGAAGTACTTTTAACGGCTACCAGTCCGCTTTGAGAGGGCAAAGCAAGATTAATGAGGCCTGACGCGTGAACGGAAACAGTGACCGCAAAGTTCGAGCGCGCAACGATCGAACAACAGCTGTCACGGTGACCGCCAGTAGCTGAGCTATTACTTTCATCGAGGGGCAAGGTCTGTGCGATTATAATGTAGGCAGGCTCGCCTGGACCGGCAATCGATGAGAACCTATCGTGCAACATCGTGCAGCCGTTTATTCGATGCGACCTCGGAGGCTGCTCGTCGAGTGGAATAAAGGCATCGTGTTTTCATCGGTTACAAGCAGGTGGGGGGTGTAAGAATAGGTGGCAGCTCAGTTCACAGCCCGTCAATAGGAAAGCAAATGCATGCCCCTGCCCCCCCCAGCTCCCTCGCAGGTAGCCGTATTACTTCTCTTTATAACGCACCATCCACCCTCTCATCGACGGCATCATTCGTCCATTCAACACAATACTTCGATCCTAAAGCATCCTTTAGAATAAAATCAGAAGTTATGCACAATTATCCCACCTATCGCGGCCAAATGAGAATCTTTTTTGCGGTCTTTTAATACCTATTCCTTAAGGGTTATGCTTAACATGCTCAGTACCCACACGGGCACACACACGCGCGCGCGCACGCGAATACACACATTCGTGCACTCTCACACACTCGCGTGCAAACACTCGCTCGCACGCAGGCACCCACGCCGCAAGCACACACAAATACAGACATGCTTAATGGCCACTGCTGAAAGCCACTGGCTTCCAAATACCCAGGGACTGCTCCGAAGTGATGTGATAGCTTGCGAATGCAAACAAACGGCTTCGGTAGCACTCATAGTCACTAACGCCACTCGACTGCTGAGCAGCAGACGCTAAGGAGCGAGTGTTCGCGTGACACCACTGGCAAGCCTTTCAGGTCGGTACTCTGCGGCGGCTGATAAATTGCCACTCACACCTGCTTAATTATCTTAGGCATTAATGATCGCTACTTGACACGAGCTCCGGGAGCCGTAGGTCTACGACACGATCGCCTTTTCATGAGAGGCTTGGCGAGCTAAGCGCTCTGGGTCTACGAAACGATCCGTCAGTCATCAGAGGTAATGCTAACTAAGCTTCTCGTCTGCGACGCGATCCGCTTGACGGTTGGTAGAGGCAAAGCAGGGCATTTGTAACAAAATCTGCATGTCGCCAGAGTCAGTTCGAGCCACACGGTGGGTCTACAATGCGATGTGCTTATCGTCAGAGGTAGTGTGCAATAAAATGATTCCAGAAGTAGCCGTTGTAAACCCTGCTGGCGCATTTGGCTCAGCATGGCGTTTGTGACCTAGAGCCCCGTGACATCTGTGAAGCGCCTGAATAGAGATTAAGTTCTCTAAGGGTGCTATTCAAATTAATTATATATTTTGGAATATTATATATATATATATATATATATAATTCATTTTATATAGTTCCGTAAGAGAACTTAATCTCTATGCAGGCGCGTCACATAAGCCGCCGGTCTCTAGCCCGCGACCTCGGTCAGCAAAAGTGAGCACATATTTTTCGCTTTCGAGCAGAGACATCCTTGCTGCATTAAAAAAGCCATTTAAGCCTGCGATTAACCTGACGCCTGACCACGTGCATAGGTACGACACGCCAGTCTAGCTCTTTAATTTAGCGATCGTGGAGCTCCAGACGAAAAAGCGAATACTGCAGTGACTTTCCGGCGTCTCTTGGTGACACTTCTCACGTTTCTCGGCTGCCGCTGTAGGCGCGCAATTACTTCCTTTGTCTCAGATCGATCGTGCCCGCCACAGGCTCCTTCACGTTGCTGCCCGAAATGTGACGAGCGCTCTTAAGGCGCGTGCATATTCCACTCCACGGAACACTGACCTCGCGAAAGTGTGAAGCGGCGAGGAGTGTAACGACGCGACGCCGTATTTAGCATCAAGCTCGCTGATCGTATTGCCGGCCGCCGATGCATAAAACGAGCGAGTGCCTGGCTTGGATAATTTGCACCCCATTAGCAGGCGTCAGCGAGAAAACGTATGGAATGAGCACATGGGCGAGCTACTCTCAGCGAGCGAGGAGAGCGATAAAAAAGTGCAGACACGAGCTGAGACTGTGGGTGCCGCGACCTGGCCAGCGACCCAGGGACAATCCCACTGGGTCGCCAGGCTTGTCTGCCGTGACCATGGCAATCGCGACGCGACACCACCTTTCTCATACCGCACAGGCACAGTGCACGCACTGCATAAGCATTAATGGGACGTCCAGTTTTCCAAGCCCGATCATTCGTTTGCTCTTTCTTACTTACTTGAAACACTTAATACTTGGCCCCTACCCCCACACTAATCATTCCACTGACTTGAATAGCTTAGCTGAGCCTCGATCCTGCCTAAAATGGGCATTGTGGCTGGCTGCTATCGCTTGTGTTATTGGCACCCATCAGTTGATGCGATTTAATCCTTGCCTAAATTGTGACAGAAATGAGATTTCTGTTCTTTTAGAGCGATATAAAGCGGTTTGCTAATTCGCATTGTTATTAAAACTCCAATGGAGCGAAGTATCCACGCTTAAAAAGGCAGGTCGGCGAATGGTGGTGAAGTGAAGCTCTGATCCTAACAACTCAAAAGCTCAAAAGAAGTGTTCAGCTAAATCTTTCGGTGCGCGTTGCTCTTTTACATGACGAGGAACAGCTCATGGACTTGCTAGTACATTGTGTTACGCAAATTAAAGCCCTCATTAAAGCCGTCGAGCAGCGATTCCAGGCATTCCAGCGATTCCAGGCAGAGGTATGTCTGTACCTAGCGACAACATAAAAGTGCACCAGAACTTAGAGAGATGGAGTTTCAGGTGTGTATACATGTAGAGATAGTTACTGGTGCGCGTGCACCCAGGGACACATTTAATGGTGCGCTTGCACCTAGAGAGACGAAGTTACAGGTGCACGTGCACCTAGAGAGAAAGTTATGGGTTTGCGTGCATCTAAAGACAAGTTACAGGTGGGTGTGCACCTAAAGACGAAGTTACGAGTGACTCACTTGCTTAGGCACCACCATAGAGCTTTCAGCTTAATAGAAGGCCGGCGAAAATTTCAGGCAGTGGTTTTAACGCTGTAACTTACCCCGACGGACGACAAATGGCGTCGAGTATAATAACCCGACGTCACTGGCTTCTGTCGCCAGCTATCTGTAAGCTTTGGAGCGGTGCAGCTAACTCATTGTTCATAGATGACCTAGTGAGCCTGGAACTAGTACACAAGTTCAGATGGGTTTCGAAAGAGGCAAGCAATGGTTGGCATTGGTAGGTCACGGTATCAGGGTATTAGGCTCCGTATCTGTGGAGCGATCAGAAAAATCGCAGCTTCTTCAGCAAAGGCAGAGGCTTCATGGCACTTTTGCAAGCTCAGCCAAAGCGGAATGGCAGTGATCGCGGACGGATGACGTTCTAAAGCAGCAGCCCTACTTAGCGCACTAGCGGTTGCTATTTTGGTACCTATTTTGCTGGTAACTTTGCAGTAAAGCAGAGAAGGAAAGAAAGCTTTCGCGACCGACCTTGGCGGCCTTGGTGGCCTCGGCGACCTTGGCGATCTCCCAGTACTGGACATTATACTATTGCATCACTCTCGGCGATTGATTGATTGGCTCATCTGCTCGTTAAAAAAACAAAGCAACGGTTCTTGGAAAAATATTTTATACCGTATATAGTACCGTCAGGCAAGGACTTCTGGGTGAAAAGTTTACGACCGAGCGACACGATAAAGTAGTTCGCTAGGGTTTTTTTCTGTGAGTGTATCGCTCCACTTAACGGCCAGACTCCTTGCAACGGCGATTGCGTGCGACTGAGGCGCCGCAGTGGCAGAAGAATCAAACAGCGTCTTTTCGCTCCGATCACCCCTCGCTTTGCACAGGAGACAATCCAGCCAAGCGTACGGGATATCATACCCGTACGAGACACTCGTCGCTCAAGCGCATGCGAAGGGTGGAATGTCGGCTTCGGGTAGAGCAGTCATCAGGTAAAGAACTAGCTAAAGGCAGCGGCATGTGACGACGAGAATCGAATCTGGCTGTCTCGGCGTCACTGCTTGATGACGTCAGAATCCGCCATTACAGACCGCTGCACTAGAAAGGCACAATTCAGTTGTATAGCACCCTAAGAGAACACTCAACCTCTATTCACGCACTTCAAGTATCCTACGGGGCTCGAGCCCATGACATCGGCTAGACCTTGGTCGCGGCGAGCGTCTCAACCACTGGGCCAAACCAGGACAGCCGACCATAGGGTACACGGGTAATCGCGGGCAATAAAAAGACGGTCAGCGACGTTCTTGGGCATGATCGTTATTAGCAATTGTAATCAATAGAAGCGACCGTGGCAGCTGCTCGAGGAGTCAAGTTGCGTCGCGGCGTACGAAGCGACTGTCGCGGCGACGTGTCACGTGCCACGTGTCACGTGTCACGGCGCTCATCCATACTTTTACTGAGCGTTGCACGAACCGGAGAGCGCGGCGATCCGACTGTCGTGCCGCGAGTGAGGGCAACATTTAAGAACAAGTCGGTTCGTCTTTGGAGGGTAGAGCGAAAGAGGAAAGCTCTCATCACAAGATATCGCTCGGCTTCGTCGCATCATCGGCGGGCTCGCAACACAGTGCTGACCGGAAGTTCAAAACGATGCCGCGCGAGCGGATGTGCGAGCGCGAGCGTGCGTTCGCGCTCGCGCCTGGCCGGCATCCACAAGGCCTCGCCGAGGAGATGGAGACTCTCGCGGAGCATTCAACGCAACTCGGCGCGCCGAGAGCCCGGCGAAAAATCGTCAGCTGCGGTAGCATGGTGAGATGACCATCGACGCTCAGACTGTCAGCTCGGGGGTTTAAATGGCCACGCTGCGATAACCGGTCAGGGTTGCGAGAAGCGAGATCGAGTTCACTAAAGCCGAACCGGATCTAGTAAGCAGAAGCTGAGAGCTGCACGCACTGCTGGCAATCTCTTTGGGGGTAGCCGAGGTGACGCGCGACGTCGTGCGTTAACCCAATCGCGACGGCCCGCGCAAAGAAGACAACAGAAAAGTGCCGGCTCGCTGTATTTACCTTTTGTCGAGCGGTGGCGGTCGATCGCGCCTATCCAGGAGTATAGCGAATAATGATTTATGCAAAGCAGCGATTCGAAACGCAGAACCGGCGAAGCTCTTTGGAAGTGGATCGCCTGCCGGTCGCTGAGCCCGCCGAGCGACGGAGTGCCGGAAGTGCGACGGCACACCGGAAGCAGCTCAGCTCTGACGGGCACGTTTAGCTCGGGCTACAGTGAGGGTGCGCAGCGATTGGTCACTGCTCGCCGTCCCGGCGAAGAGCAATCGCGTCGTCGGGTAGCCGCACGGCGGGTAGGATGAGGCGACGGTTAGGGCGAGACGGGTCCTTTCGCCTCAATCAAAGGGGTCGCGGCCAATCGCGTGAGGCTGGAGCGAGCACGCGCTCGTCTGGGTTAGGGCGCAGAGGAGAGAGGGAGGGAGGGAGGGAGGGGTCAGCGTGAGCCCAGCCCAGTCCCTACGCATCCACGCTCTTACGGGGCCATCGGGGCACCGGCTCGTCGCCAGCGCACAGGGTGCAGCCGCCAGCCTCCTCGAATCTGAGCCACCCAGAGGCACCGGGAGAGACTCGCGAGCTTGAAAGCTCGCGCTCTGCCGCGATCTTTCAAGCGCGCTCGAACGAGTGGTCAGCGCTCTCTCTCTCTCTTTCTCTCTCTCTCTCTCTCTGTCTCTCTCTCTCCCTCTCTCTCTCTCTCTCTCTCTCTCTCTCTCTCTCTCTCTCTCTCTCTCTCTCTCTCTCTCTCTCTGTCTTTCGCAAGTGCGCTCGCGCCGAGCCGCGGCTGTAGCAATGCGTCGACGTCGGGTGAGCGCCTCGTGGATCTAACGCGATTGCGGTAGTGCAGACGAAGACGCTCGAAGCTGCCTCAGCCTAAACGGAAGCAGCCTCAGCGGATGCGCTCCGCCCAGCAGGCGTGCACCGCCGCCGCCGCCGCGATTGAGCTGCCCAGTCGCGGCGTCGATGCGAGAGCGGCTACTGACGACGACGACGACGACGACGACGAAGGCGGAGGCGGTTGCCGGCTTTTGCGCTGAGCAAACAGGCGCTAAAGCGCAGCCCGCCAGCCCGCCGCCCGAAGGCGAACGTGCGAACGCGGCCGCGGCTTCCCCCGCGGCAACGTCGAGCGCCCGAAAGCTCGCCGTCTGCGGCGGCGCGTGCTCGGCGCTCGGGCGCCGCCGCAGGAGTCTCGCTACGCCACTCCGCCCGGATGGCGGTAGCAGTCGAACAAGCTGTCGCAACGGACAGCAGCCGCTCATTTAAGGAGACGCGGGTGAAACGTAAAGGAAGAGCTGTCGCATGACGGACGAATGCCTTTCGCAACCGTTTCGGCTATCGCTTTCAAGCAGGGCGGCCCTAGAGGAGCGCGCTCGAGCGGGGCCGCCTGGTGGCGCTCGTTGGACTATCGAGCGCCACCTAGCGGAGTGCTCGAGCTCGGCCCATTGGCGGGGCTTGGACGCGCGCGCCTGCGCTCAATGGGCATGCTATCGTCATTTCCAGCCGATATCGTGTCTTCTTTGTGGGTTATGTACAGCCACAATCTGCGCAAAGCAATGGCGATCCGCCGTTATACGGATCGCACGTCCGTGCACTGCGAGCGGCGTTATTGCGTCGAGCCCGGTTCTTCTCTGAGAGGCGCTCGCCGGCGGGTGCAGATTGCCTTTCGCTCGCTGCACGCTTCGCGCTGATTAAAGCTAGCGCGAGACTTCCTTGACTGGTCTTGCTTGGACTGATGATGTCTTAGCCTAGGGGTCGAGTGCTACTCCTTAACGACTCAGGTCACATGGATTTGAGACCTGCTACCTGTGATTCTTTTTATAATTCATTTTATAATTCATTTATATGGCGCCCCAAGAGAACCAAATCTCTATTCAGGCGCTTCCCGTGTGCCTTGGGGCTCGAGCCCACGACCTCAGCCAGACCTTGGTCGGGGCGAGCACCTTAACCGCTAGACCATCTTCATTGCCCATAGCAAATGGCAGTGTAAGGCTATGTAAATGCCACTAAATCAATGAGGCTGCTACATCAGTTAAGTCTTTGTACTCATGTATTTACTGTTATATTTCCACAACAGTAGTTTCAGGTTATTAAAGCAAAGTGTGTGTGTGCAATTTTTGAGCTTCATTGCACCTTGTAAGGCTTTCCAGCATACGTAATTTGCATAGTGTGAGAGAGAGAGTTCTATATGCATTTTTGTCACTCATTTTTCCAAATTTTAGTGCTTAGTCCGTGTGGTTTCGCAGTTCAGAACGGCAAAGGAATGGCGCGTCGCCGGCGGTCGCATTCGAGAGAGCAGGCGACGGATTCGTTTTGGCAATCATGGGCCAGCGGTTGCGCCTCCAACGGACGAGGCTCCTAAGACAGCGCTTTTCCATTTTAATCGCACGTCTCCGCTCTCTTCCCCATTCGCTGCGTCGCCGCCGACGCCATCCTGCCTCTCGCTGCCCGCCTTACTGCACGCCGCTCACTCGCTATGCATTTCCATCGCTGCCGGCCGCTCGCCGCCTCAGCTTCCGGTGGCGGCGGCGGCGCAATGCTCGCGATGCAAACGTTGCGCTTCCGGGCGGCGACGCACTCTGACGAGCGCGTAGCGGAAGCTGTCCCCGCCGGCCGGCGAATGAGGCGCTACCGAAAGTCGATCGAGCGTGACCGCGTGTGAAAACAAATGGCTCTCCAGCTCGACGCCGTCCGCTTCTGCCGCTTTCTTTTTCAAATACGAAACGATCGAAGGCCGCGAAGCTCCGCCGCGCGTCTGAGTGCAGGAAGTGCGCGCGCCCTCTCTCCGCGCTCGCGCGCTCGCGAGGGCAATGATCGGGCGGCACCTCGCCACCTGGCGGACGGTTGGGAATCGGCGCGCGCCATCTGGGCGCGCACGCGTCCCGCGAGCGCGCGGCGCTTCGGCTGCAGCGGCGGCGACTCCGTCGGCTGGCGACGGCGACGAGAGATCGATCGTGCGCGCGCGCGCTTTTGCGCTGGTCCGGGCGCTGACGGTGGAGACGGGGGACGGGCGGGGACGGGGGGGGGGGGCGGGGACGGGGGGGGGGGACGGACGAATCGCCTGCTTCGTGCTGGCCTTTCGCTCGACACTTTCGCGATGCTGAGTGAATGGATGCGGAAGAGCGAGTGGCAAGTTTAATATGTGGAGGCCGCCCTGCTGCGGGAATGGGCGAGCGAGCCTTTCGCATCGAGCAAATCGCAGTCCAGCGAAAGCTGTAGTAAACGGAGGGCTGTGCTCAGAGGATTTCACCAGACCGGACGTCGGCAGACCGAATGTCGGCCTTTGGGTCGGACTCGGCCTAGCTAGCGCTACAGTCCGTCTTGACAGTAGCCTCCTAGTTATTTACCGTTGGATCCGGCGGCCTAATTGAACCGGTTCCCCCTTCATCGCTGCTGGTTGCAGCTCGAGCTGTGGCCCGCCGCGTTTATTTCTAGAACCTAAGTCAGGCGCTTGCACGAAATGGAGGCGGCTGACCAGGGGAGGGGAGGGATGATCAATGTCTATCCACTTAATTGCCACTTGAGTATGTGCGTCTGTTGTGACTGTTTGTTTGTCCGCCTCGCCCACCCCGCTCGGCCTGCCGAGTGAGTGTGGTTTCTTCCTTCTGGCCTAGAGTTCCATTCTTCACCTCCTGAAATGGCCTTGAGGTTCAAAAACTTGCCGACTCCTGCACTAGACCAGCTCACATTTATCGCCAATCGGCTGCATACGAGAACCACTGTGGGACCGAACTAACCAATCCTAGCTAATGCCCAACTCGTGACTGCGAAAAAGAAAATGGTGAAACTAAAGATAAGAAAGCCAGAAATTCTCGGATCAACCGTCGACGTGTCCTTAGTATGGCATAGTATAGCTTCTTTTTTCGGCAAGGTAGGTAGGATCAAAGTACACGCCCAGCAAATGCAGGCAGACAGCGCTAACCTCGGGGTCAATCCTCTTTTACCAAGTTATCCGGGGTGCTCAGAGCTAATGCCACGGCTATACGCACGCACGCACAAACTCAAGTAACCGCAAGCGCGCGTACATTTACAGCTGCACGTACGGCAGCACGGGTGGCCCTAGCGCCGCCGCCGCTGCCGCTCTGCCACCTGTACCGTGCGCCGCCGCTGCATGGTCGAAGCGCGGTGCCGCTGGCTGCCCGCTCTCAGGCATCGGAATCGAGCTCACGCTCCTCGATCGATCGATAGATCTCTCGGATCGACCTCACGCTCCTCGATCGATCGATCGATCGATCAATCCGAGAGATCGACCTCGCGCTGCTCCTCCCTCTCTCTCTCTCTCTCTCTCTCTCTCTCACTAAAAGGTCGCGTCCTCACTCGCTCGGAGCACCTGTCCGATCGCCTAGCTCCACTCCAGTGCGCTCTCGGTTCCCGCTCCTCATCCTCGGCTCAAAGTCGTCTTGCCGTACTTGGCACTAAGCAAAGGCCCTTTGGTTATCGGGCCTTTAATTCGTGCGCATAGGATGTCTGGAGCTTGCTAGCGGCTTCTGTCGCCGACTGTGAACGACTTCGCAATCATTCAAGTCTCGGCCAACGACGGGGCATGCTCCGCTCGGCTTTCCTGTCATTCTTGAGAATTCGTCTCTTTCGTTCCACTCTGCTCTGCTCTGCTCTGCAGCGATCCCGAGCGCCATACTAACCAGCGGCACTGACAGCCGGTGGCAGTCCATAACCATAGCCGCATAGTCCATAGCCGCAGCCTTAGCTCCGGATCGCAGCCCGTTCAGCGGCGGCGGCGCCGCCGCCGTCTCTCGCCGCGGGCGCGCTCGGCTGAGCGGCGTAGCTCGGACGCTCGACGGCGCCGCCCAGCTCGCCGCTGCGGTAGCGTCTGCCCGCCCGCCCCCGCCGCCATTGCCGGCTTCCGGGCGCAGCCTGCGCTCGCCGCCGGGCTTTTGGTTCGCGGCTGCTTTTTGCCCACTGACCTCGCTCTGGCAGCTGAGCACCGATCCGCGCAAGATCCAAGCTTCGCTCGGCCGAGTGTCGAGCCGGGCCGTCTGTCTGTCTGTCGGCACCGCCGCTCGACGCCGGAGCGAAGCGACCGGAGCGACGAAAAAGGAGGATACGAAAAGAGGTTGCTCGCTCTCTCGAGCGCTCGCGAGAGCGATCGATTGGTTCGCGCGAAAGCGGGCGCGGCTGTGTGAGCGGAGCGCGGCGCCTCCGGTGTTTATATCCGAGCGCGCGCGCGGCCGCGATCTGCAGAATGAGATTAACCGCGGTACGCGCTTCCGGCTTTTCGCTTTGTTTGATCGCGGCGCCGAGAGTCGTTCGCTCGCACGCGCGGGTGGCGTGAGCGCGCGCGTGCGAGCGAGCAGCTCGCGTCAGCTCGCGAGAATCGACCGAGCCGATTGGCTTTTCGGCGGCGCGATGGGGCGAGCGAGCCGCGAGCCGAGAGAGAGAGAGAGAGACAGGGAGAGAGAGAGAGAGAGAGAGAGAGAGAGAGAGAGAGAGAGAGAGAGAGAGAGAGAGAGAGAGAGAGAGAGAGAGAGAGAGAGAGAGAGAGAGAGAGAGACGTGGTGGTGGTTAAGCGAGAGCGGCGGCGCCCGATGCACGCTCGCGGGAAACTGAGACGGACGCCCGGAACGCCAGCGGGCGTGCAGACGAAGAGCCGGGCGGGGCCGGGCGCTGTTGTGCTCCTGCGGCTCCGGCGCTGGCGGCGGCGCTCAGTGGCGCCAACGAAACGGGCGCGCTCGCGAGTGCGGGCTTGCCTGCGGCGGACTGCCGCGACGGCGGATCATTCCGGAAGCAAGCGAGCCTGCTCAGCTCTGCTGCCCAGTTCGTCGAAACGCAAAGTTGGCTGAGCTGCTCCTCCGCTCGAGCGTCGCTCGCGTCCAGCTCTGGGCTTGCAGTGTCTCCTAATGGCGATGGATGGTGACCCCGGAATTGAGCTGTCGGCGGCGGAGGCGTTCCTCTGGAATTGCAACTCTGGCCAATGACGTACAGGCTGGGCCTGCAGCAGACATCGAAGGCAGTAGCCATTAATTAATGAAGGGCACTAAACCGTCCTAAGCGCAAATAGCGGAGTACGAACAACAAGGCCATAAATGTCAATTGGCCATAAAATGGCCACCCGGTGGCCACAAAAGCCGCACGCAGCCTCGTTAGGAACTCGAGGCCACGCGTGGTGGCCGCGTGGGGAGGTTCGGTGAGGGAGGGGGGGGGGGGGCTCGCTCTAAAACTGGGTCAAATTCAGTGTCTCTCGAGGTACTTTACTTCCGCACTGTGCCTTTCGCACATCAGCACTCGTCAAGTGTGCGCTTTTTAAATGGGCCTCCTCGGAGGCCCTGACGTCGCTGTTCATAGACTGGCTGCTGCTGTACAAGGCAATTCCGTGGCTGCACAGACGCTGACGCCAGCTAATTGACGGGGCGCAGAGCGCGACCGGGCACATCGACTAAGCGACCCGTCGATTAGCTGACTCGCACTTTGGATCGCTGAATCGCAAATCGCGTACGAACGCGCATGAACGTATGATCTCGCAGCAATCGAGTACGGTGCGCATGCGCACGCTTCGCATCCGTTTCGGACGTGATTAGCCACACTGAAGGCGCGTAGCCTGCGATCCAGCGCCGGAAGTCAGGGGTTGCCCCTGCGACGCCGGCTGCAGCGGGAACGACCGGCCGCCGGATACGCATCGATAGGCCAGCCAATGCTCGCGCGACGGTGCGCTCGTGCGAGCCCGCGAGCGCACCGCCGCGCGTCCTTTGCGGAGCGTCTAAGAAGAAGCCTGTCTGTTCTGGCGAGCGGCCCTTCGGCGGCGACGGCGGCGGCGACGGCGACGGCGACGGCGGCGGCGGCGGCGGCGGTGGCGGCGGCGGCGGCGGCGGCGGCGGCGGCGGCGGCGGCGGCGGTGGTGGATTGCCGCTCCGACACGCCTAGCCGAGGATTTCCACATGTGCGTGGTTACATTGGCGAGCGATCGCATCGATTACATCGCCGATCGAAAATACAACGGCAGACAATCGATCGTGCAGCGCACAGTGGGCTGCGGCTGAGAGTACGCTTAGCATCGCGCCACCGGAGCGCTGTGCGAAGTCAAACGCTCTCCGGCGCCTGCGCTGACGCTAACAAAGTAAAAAGAAAATAAGCAGGAGGCTGACTGGTGCTAGTCCTTGCGGATGTGCAGCTAATGCCGCAAGATGGAGCTAGCGCCGCATTTCGCATTGCGCGTTCGCGCCGATGGGCAAGCTGAGCACGGCGGTTATCCCAGAGTGCCCACGCTCCATTTGCATGGAGTCCTTGCCTAGAGCTGCTGCTTGTTGCCTCTCTGGCTTGACCCAGAGGTCAAGGTGCTCGCCCCGACCAAGGTCGGGCCGAGGTCGTGGGCTCGAGCACCTTGGCATATGCGAAGCGCCTGCAGGGAGATTGGGCTCTCTGAGAGGAAGCTATGCAAATTAATTACATTTTTTCCAAAGCCGCAGAGGCATAGGTCCCACAGCACAAGCTACGGTGCGCAAGCAATCAGTTCCGTCCGACTCGATTGCTAAAAAATCTGGCCACCGCTATGCTGGCGCTTTTCGCGAAGCGAGCGCTTCGCAAAGCGCGTGAGGGTTAGGCTTTCCGACTTCTACGTGATACTTGGCATTAGTATATACTAGTACGCTGGTTTTATCATCATTCAACTTGAGAAAATCGGCTGCTATTCCAAGTGCGGATATCAGCAATACATGCAGCAAGTGAGTTTATATATATATATATATATATATGTGTGTGTGTGTGTGTGTGTGTGTATGTGCGTATATGTGTATACATACGCGCACACACACACTCACACACACACACACACACACACACACACACACACACACACACACACACACACACACACACACACACACACACACACACATATATATATATATATATATATATATATATATATATATAGTGTGAGAAAAAGAAAGAGAGAGAGGAGTGTGTTTGTTTACTTGCTAAAGGTTGAGAGGGATGAGAGCACATGTGCAGCAGAGCATAGTCTACATAGAAATGAAATGAAAGCTTATATTATGTTAAGGATTATATTGGAAAGAAGAAGAGTATTTATTTTACCAAAGGAGTTTACCAAACGTGGAGCCACCACGAGGTATTCCGTCTTTTAGAGGTACATCGGTTGATTGCTGCCCGTAGACATTAAGGTTCTGGAATCTCTCTTTCAGATAGCACCTGAGCCATCGAAGTATAGTGCCAACTATGCTCCAGCGAGATGCGAGATGCTCTCTCTCTCTCTCTCTCTCTTCTCTCTCTCTCTCTCTCTCTCCCTTCCCACCCTCCATATATCCATCTCCCTGCAACCATAATAAAAATAATAATAATACTACATTTATATATAATGTAATAATATGATAATCATAGCTGATCTAGCAGCCTCTGTTATACAGCGATAGAAGAGCCTTTAAGGCTGTCACCACTGCTTGCAGCAGCGATATTGAATCACCCACTGCAGGATTCGAACCCATGACTTTGGGACCGAGGTCATGAAAAGCAACCTCATTACCCAGTGTGCGATCATGGCTAGCGCCTTCATTACCCAGTGTGCGATCAGAGAACTGAATCTCTCTCCAGGCACTTTACAGATGCTGCATATAAAGAATTACGAAATGGTTGGTGGTAACATTCGGAAGCAGCAGGCACATGAAAGACGAATAACTAAGAGCCTTCAAATGCTGTGATAAAAAGGTGCGTTTTAGGTTCTTTTTAAAAGTCATGTCAGGGCCACCAACCCCCCTTCTCTCTCGCTCTCTCTCTCTCTCTCTTTCTCTCTGTCTCTCTCCCTCTCTCCCTCTCTGTCTGTCTCTGTCTCTGTCTCTGTCTCTGTCTCTGTCTCTGTCTCTGTCTCTGTCTCTGTCTCTCTCTCTCTCTCCACTACGCACGCTTGTGGCAAAGGGCTTGAGTTCAAGAGCACCTACTACGTGTTTGTTCCAATAGTCTCACCTGCCACACTCCACATGGATATCTCATAGTAGCTGGTGAGAGCTCGTGACTCTGTACTTGACTCTTCGAGCATGCGAGCGAGATGCCCCTGAGCGACTGCCTTTGCCTTGCAGGTTCCGCCGCTTCCTCTTTGCTTCTCCTTTGATGAGTCGGTCGATTTTCTCAATGCTCGGAAAGCGCGAGCGCCGCGCAGCTGCGCCTTCGTGTCGTTTGCTCCATTATAAGTAATGTGTAGGTGAAATGTGACACAGCGCGAGTCAAGCTACTCAAGCTGGAAAGTATTTACTTAAAGCTGTCCGATTGATCAGCGCTCACCAAGCGTTTCTGTTCAAGTAGCGCACAAGGTCAGACACCGGCGCAGCTGCTTTCTTCTGCTTCCGTGCATCGTGTCATTTGTTCGTGCCCACCTTATGCGATCTAGACTTGGTTTGTGTGATTCTTCATACGTTCCATGCAAAGCTTTAGCCTTTAAGGACGTTTCAGGACGTCGCCAGTCATCAGCAATGCTCGCTAAATGTAATCCTATATTGGCGAGTGGGGGTTGACTGTCACTAGTGATGCGACTTGTGCAGAGTACTTCATTTCCTTGCCCGATAAGGTAGTTTGTGGAGCTTCATTCCATTATCACGTGGGAAAGCTATGGAACTCACTTCCACAATTTTACGCAACGTCATCTACTCTCCTGCTGCCGACTGTGGCACATCCGTTCCAGCTGTCCTGAGCTGCTACTTCCATGCCACTCACTACCTCAACTGCCCTTCTGACTCACCTATGCTTCGCACTTTCTCTTTTGGTTGAGATGACGTCTGTTGGCTACCGCATGCATACCAAAGTCGCTCAGGCCTTGAGTGTGCTACAGAAATCTCTCATGCGTAACACACCCGCTAAGCCTTTGTGGCTTTGTGGACTTACGTGCGGAGATGCTTTACATTTAACGCTCACAAAAGGTCAGGTCGTATGATTGCTCCAGATCCTTGGAGTGGTTGCAAATATTTTGTGCGCCGAGCTTATCAATGGCAGACTGCTCCGATAGAGTTTTTTTTACCTGGCGCCACTCAGGGCATGCTATTGCAGTACTATGCCTTAATGGCGTCCGATCTCCATCAGCCTGACCGTCTCCGCTCCACTTCCGGCCATGCCACTTTATTCAGTTGTCTGACCATTCGCAGCTCAAAATCTCGTTCAATCGAGAGCGGAAGCACACACTGCACCAAGCATTCTAAGAGAAGGCCGGCTGTGGCTGACAAGTCGCACCGACGCATTGCCATCATTGGCACACGCTCCCCGGCACCGTCCCTGGCACCTTGCTGCCATTTCTGGTCGTTTGGTGATTTCGCTCCGCTCTACCACTATAGGAGAAACAGCGAGCCAATTGATGCGTCGCCGCCGAATTTCCATGATCGTCACGCTGGCCGCCGGCGATTGTCCGAAGGTCACCGATTGTCACTCAGCTGCTCGCGGAATCGGGCAGCTGAGTGACAGTTTGGTAGAATTGTGTCCTCCGAGCTCCGAACTTCCGATGCTTTCGCTATCGTCGGCCAGCAGCCAGCGAGTGCTTGATACCAAATCTGCTGCGGCCGCTGTCAAAAAAAACTTATCGCATGCTTTGTCCCGTAGAAGTGGGACATGTCACAGGGGAGTCTGCATTAGGGGTTGCGTCCTACTGAAGGGCATTTCCCTGGCCGATCTCCACTGGCCAGCCGAGGTAGTAACTGGGCGTGTCCGCTTTTTGTTCCGATCGATCGATTAGATCGATCGATCTAATCTATTTAGTCGGATCGATCCGATCCGATCGATGGTGCTGCGGCCATCTTTGCAGTAGTTTACTGGGAATTGGAGTTGTCAAGTAATCGCTGATTTCACCGCTTTCACATGCTATGCTCGAGTACAGAGCTTAATTAATTTAATCTTTAACTAAGCTCGAACCCTATACGCGCAAGCCGCTTTCCTAATTCTTTCTCTATTATATATCGAATACATTTGTGTAGTATGTATCAATTCATTATAGCTGTTCGAGGGTGCCTCGTCCAGACCACGAGTCCAGAACGTGGCCTAGAAGCGCCGACTGGCTTCCCCATCACTTAACTCGCTCGTGTCAGCCTTGACCTATCCGAATTTCTTGCTAATACGGCGTGCTCTCACAGCCCCTGCTCCTCGAAATCCATTCTTATCGCCATCCCTAGCACTAAACTTACATCATTTGTTGATCGAGCCTCAAGCTCGCATGCGCAGAAATCTGAAACTGCCATTCTGCAACGGGCGTCATCTTTCAGACGGGTTTATCAGGCCTGGAGTAGTTCAGTTTGGCCTAGCCTATTTTACGTGCCTGGTATAAAGTGGCCTAGGCCATTATAACCCTGTGGTATAAAGTGGCCTAAGCCAATTTAACCCAGGGCCTACTCTGGGTGGGGTATAGTCTGGCCTGTTACTCGGCATTGATCAACGGACACCTAGACAAATCCTAGACTGACCCAAAAGGCCTGTGATGGCTTGGCTCTTTCATACCTAGCTAAACTGCATGCGCCAGTTTAAGCCTCCTAGTGCTCTCAGATATTCTATAAACAATGAATTGGCTGTTCCATTCCATCGCTTAATGATAATTGACGATATATGCTCTTGATCTGCATGCATTCGCCCGTCGAACACACTCTCGCAATTCTTTGGCAACGACATCGTCTATCCTGCTACCAATTTTTCCACATTCTTTCAAGTGGTCTCGAGCTGCTACTTCCGTGTTACTCACTACCGCAACCTTCCTGCTTACTCGGCAAAGCTTCGCAGTTCCTTTTAGTTGCCTGAGATGAAGTCCTTAGACTACCAGATGCTTACATAAAGTCGCTTAGGCTTTAGGTTCGCTAAAAAAAAATTCTTCATAGTAACGTCTACGTAGTCTTTATGGCTTTTCGGAGTTACAGAGGGACACGCATTACATTCCATAAAGGTAGCTAAAGGAAGCATGTCAATCACTTAGTGGTGACGTGAACAATATCAGCCGCCCAAACATTCCAAAGGAATATACGCACGCACCGAACCAAATGTTTTGAGGAACCGGTTGGATTTCAGCTTCGTCTTTAATTTCGTCCAGTCACAGCTGCCACATTTTTCGTTCTCATTAATCTGCATCGGCTCCCAATCGAGCCGAATTTTGAATCACTTTACTACCCTTTAATTCCCTTCATTCTCGTGTTTCGACCTCCCTATCTGGAAAACTTCATACCCACGTCCCCTTATGCACCGCCCGTTTCTTGTGCCTCTAGCTAAATTGTAAGCCCGTACTAATAATATAAACATTATTATTACTACATTTATATAGTCTCCTCGGAGAATTGAATCTCTATCTAGGCAATTAAACATGTGGATAATTTACTCTCAGCTACCATGCTAGCAAAGTCAGGAACTCACTACTGACTCACATCGCTCATCTTCTAAATTAGGGACACTCTCTAAGAATCAATAAACTTCAACGGTTATCGTCAAGTACCTAGAAAGAGATTGAGTTCTCTGAGGGCACTACATAAAATGTAGTGTTATTATTATTATCGTCCTTTGCATGATTGTGGGGTCTAAAATTGTGCCCCTAGAACTAACCAGTCAGCATGATTCCTTTTCGAGAAATGCGAAATTCATATGAATATACTGTTCTCAAAAGTACTTTAAGGCTAGTTTAATTATTATTACTTGTATTATGGCAGATGATGCTGTGACTTTGGTTGATTGTAAGTTCCGAGCTTTATGAGCAGGGGAGATGAGGGCTTTCCACTGTCCAAAGAATTTGAGGTTGGTTACATGTGCAGCTGAACGATATGAGTCTGAAAAGCTTTTGGTATCACCTGAAGCTTGATTGGCCAGTTCTGATAATTAGTAGGATCGAACGAAAGAATGAAAGGGTCAGGGTGAAGTGAGTGACAGGATCTTCACTGTGTGCGAGGACTTCCCATCAAGTAGTAATGTAATGTAATGTATCTCCGTCTGCAACTCCAAAAAGTCATATAGACCATGTGGGTGTTACGCAGGAGAGTTTTGTATAGCGCACTCACAGCCTAAGCGGCTTTCGGTACGCAATCGGTGGCCAACAGACTTCGTCTCATGCAACAAAGAGAAAGTGGGAAGCATAGCAGAGTCAGGAGAGCAGTTGAGGTAGTGAGTAGCATAGAAGTAGCAGTTCAGGACCGCTGAAAAAGATGTGCCATAGTCGGCAGTTGGATAGTAGTTGTCGTTGCGTAAGAATTGTGGAAGCGAGTTCCACAGTCTAGGACCAGCAGTGTAAGTAGATAAGCCCTTGACGGGGGAGTCGATGCAGATTGGTGAAAGATTGTGATCGTAATCATAATATTTATAAGAAAGAACATCGCATTCTTTTAGCGAACGAAGAGAACTACATCTAAAGCCTGACGATTGCATCGCATCTGTAGTTGTGAGCGCGGACCACAGCCCTTACTCCTCCACGATACCAGGATTGGTGACGCCCACACGCGGACAAGTTAGCCGTCGTTATTACATAATTCTTACGTGGTAGGCGATTTACCAGTTACTTTCGCTACCAGCAAAAATTTCTCTCTCTCTCTCTTCTTCCCTCTCAATAGTGAAAATATCTATACTCAGAAATTTGTATAGTACCCTGAAATAACTAAATTTCTTTCTAGACTGTTTACGCATGCTTCAAAAGAAGCATACAAGTTCGCATACATTCATACACACGTTCGCAGTGTAATATGGCCCTTGAGTCTGTAACGGTAGAATGAGTTCGTGAGGTATAGACAAGCCGACACAACTGCACGAGCTAGGTTGCCCATAGTATCCATGGCAGCCCAAAGATTTGCAATGCTACATATGGGACAGCCATGTTATTGATCGCAATAACAATATAGAGTGCATAAATAGCACACAAAGATAGCCAAATCTCTTTCTAGGAAATTTCAGTGTGCTGAAAAGGAGCTATCTTAATCGGTTCTTTTTAATGCGCACAGCTTGGGAACACACTAGCACCCAGAACGGCAATTCACGCGGAAGGAGAAATAAGTCCGAGCAAATATTAGGTTATTAGCTTATTATTGAATGCTGTCAAATGAGAAGAAGATCCGGCGTCAGTTCACAAATTGTCACACTCTTCGGAAGAGCAGCACCGGAGAGAATCGAGGCCTCTGAGGGATTTATTATAATAATAATATTAATAGTAAGAATAATGCACTTGATAAAGCGCCCTCAGAGAACTCAGTCTCTTTCTAGGCGCTTTACAATTGCTGCACAGAAAGCACGATCAAATGGTTAGAGGTATCGTGCTCAATAAACAACAAGAATAACGTGGTTAGGGGTGACATGCACAGGGTCAGCATGCAAGTGTGGTTAGGGGCAGCATACACAATGTCAGCACACATAAGCACATGCAGGGCGAATCGCAGGGACCAACTAAATGCTGTCCTAAATAAGTGTTTTTAAGTTCTTTTTAAATGTGGTCAAGTCAGGAGATGGTCGGATGCAAATAGTGAGTGAGTTCAGGCTTTGGGAACATGCGAACTAAATGCACAGTTTCCAAAGGATTTGAGGTTTGTACGAGGTATTGGTAAACTTGGATTCCGAAAAGTGGGTGGTACGATGCTTGGCCTGGTGGGGGAGTAGATCTGAGAGATAGGCTGGATCCAAAGAATGAAGTGACCTAAAAGTGAGTGACGGAACCCTGAAGTCGATCCGTTGCTTGACTGGGAGCCAGTGCAGGTCGGCGAGAAGTGGTGTGATGTGGCAGCTGCGGCGCTCAGGGCAGACAAGCCTAGCTGCAGAGTTTTGCGCCAGCTGCAATCACCTGATTGCACGTGCCGGTAGGCCAGCAAGCAGTGAGTTACAAAAGTCAAGGCGGGATGTCACAAATGCATGAACCAACTTAGACGTGGCATCCTTATCTAAACAAGCCCAAGTTTTAGCAATGTTATGTAGCTGAAAGTAAGCAGACTTGACTGCGGAGTTGATGTGATCGTCTAACGAGAGGTCACTTTGGACACCTAGATTTTGAGCTGATTCAACAGGAGATAAGCTGACAGAGCAAAATTTTGAGCGTCAGCCTTTCTAATTTCTGAATCACACTGGGTGTGCCCATAACTAGTAAGTTAGCTGCTTTATCATCGTTTAGTTTTAGAAAATTTGCTGCCATCCATGTGCGGATGTCATGAATACAAGCAGCAAGTGAGTTGAGAGAATTCGAGGTGCTCGAAGGCTGGGAGGGATCAAAGCAAAGATACGACTGAGTGTCATCCGCATAGAACTGAAAGCCTAGATTGTGCTTGGCAATCACATCAGCAAGAGGCAGAGTGTAAACCGTGAACAGAGCCGGGCCTAGCATTTAGATTTAATTAGCACCTGGATTTAAAATTTAGTGATGGAAACAACAGAACGGCAGAACAGAGTCAGGAGAGCGAGCTGCGACTGGAGGAGACAGGTGAGACATTGTAATCCGCTTAGATGGGCTGAAGCAGAGATCGGACGAACCTTGACCTCGGAGATTAAATATCAAAGTAGATGCGCTGCTCGGTCAGAACCTAGAGCAGATTGGTTATAAACTGGGGCAAAGTTCTTTTGCTGAGTTGACGACAGTCAAGCGAAGTTGCCGAGTTTGGAACTTATATATTAGCGCCTTAAAGAAGCTATAACTGAACCTGTTTACAGCAGCATTTAGTAGGTCCTTGAGATTCTTGTGTGTGTTTACGCATGCTGAAAAATATACCAGTAATAATAAGACACTTATTATAGAACCTTTAAAGAACCCAATCTCTTTCTAGGCACTCTACGTTTGCTGCAAAGGATGCGCGATCGAATGGTTAGCTGTATCATGCTCAATGACAACAATGGTCTTTATGACTTTGTGGAGTTACTGACGGAGATACATTACATTACATAAATTGCATGCTGATCCTGTGCCCGCCACCTATAATCATGTTATACTTGTTGTCATTGAGCATGATACAGCTAACCATTCGATCGCGCATCCTTTGCAGCAAACGTAGAGTGCCTAGAAAGAGATTGGGTTCTATGAGGGTTCTACAATAAGTGTCTTATTATTACTGATATATTTTTGGCAGTATGCAAAGTGTCAGCACGCATAAGCATTTACAAAATGAATCACACGGACCTGCTATATGCTGTGATAGATAACGTTTTTAGTTTCTTTTTAAACGTGGCAAAGTCAGAGGATATCGTGGCGCAAGTCGGAAGTGAGTTCCAAGGCTTTGGGAGCATACGAACTAAAGGCATGCAATACTGACATATCTAGCAGACTATGCATGCCACCATCAACCATATTTCTACATATTGACACTGTGCATGTAACCTATAACAGTGTTATAGGTTACCGACGTTGCATATGGTACCACTAACCATTTGGTTTTGCTGCCTTTACAGCATAGACGAAGTACCTAGAAATATATCGCGTTCTCTGAGGATCAAAGCACAGGTAAAGTTGTTTGCCATGTACAATGGTTTTCCAAGTAAAATTGTTGGCCATCTGCTCAATCGAGATGAAGTCTGTTGGCTACAGAAAGCCGCTTAGGCTGTGAGTGCGCTATACAAAACTCTCATGCGTAACACCCAATTAGTCTCTATGGCTTATTGGAGTTACAGACGGAGATAAATTACACTAAACTAAGATCGGAGCATAGGCTGTGCCGGGTGATTCCATCTGCAAGAGAGAAATTAGCGAATGTGAAAATAGTCGTCGTAAAAACCGATCTCCTGCAACCCCGTGCTTCAAGCGACGGTCGGATATTTGTTAGCCTAGACAATCTTTTCTCTGGATTCTTTCGATGTGATGAGAATTACGCCGTCGTGGCACAGTGCATTTGAAGACTAGGTCAAACGATTGTACGCAGATGAATGCTAACATGGGCAGCTGAAGGTTTGATGGACGCAATACGGGAGACGTGAAAGTCTGCTTTGAGGTAATTGCCAGCGTCTTGCCATTCAGTGGGTGACAATGTTCACTCCTCCACAAGTTTTTAATTAAAGTCAGGGTACGCAAGAAGCATAAGTGCAGGCAACGCCGCTTAAAATCAATTTCAATCACGTTTTGGTCACGGCGAAGGGTCAGGGGTTCCGTCGAGATTCACGAGATGTATTATTCGGTTTTAATATGCAAAAAACGGCCGTTCGCGGGTGCATTTTAAAATTTGCCGCTGTGGTTTTGTATAGAGTTTGGTGACGATTAACTTGGATTTTCTGACTGCATCGCATAAGCAAGACTGTAATGGCGGGAGCTTAAAACATTGCAGGAAATACTGAATCGGCTGTGATCGGCTATCTCTCCTATCTGCCCAGGTTTTAGCGGGCGATGCCCGGCTCGCGAGCTCAAGCAGTAAAGCGTGAGCACACAGGAGTTTTCATTTGAACGCCAATAGCACCACGATAATATGATTTCACGACAGTAACGATCAGCTAGGTCACTAAAAGCAGGCAACTTTTCTGCAGAGCTGATGCTGTCAATTAGTGAAAGGCCGTTTTGTGGCAGTGCATGCAGATTCCTTGCAGGTGCAACACGAAATGGTGGCTGATCTCGTTTTGAGGGTCTGACTTTCCATCAACGAGTAACGACAGGTATTGCCATAACTGATACATTTGGTGTTATCGTCACTTAATTCGAAAAAGTTCCCAAGCATTCAAATGTGATGACCAGTTGTACATGATGGTAGTTGAGAGAATTTGACATGATGGAAGGCAGGATGTTATCAAGGCATAGGTGTGGCATAGTGTTATCTTATTAAAAATTAAAGCATATATTGCGCGTGGTAATTTCAGCGGCAAGAGAGAGTTTAAATATCAAAAATAAATTTGCATAGCACAGACCCTGAGGTACCCTAAACGTTTAAGGCTAACCCAATGACAATAATGTACGGAATGAGGTATTGCAGTGTATGGTCAGTATGTGTCCAGGCAAGAAGATCTTGGTGATCGATGATATGAAACTCTGCTGACATATCTAGCAAAACTGGCAGAAAGACTGGACATAAGTGAATGTCAGCATTCCAGAGAATGTGGTAACGCATTCGATGCAGTTCCGTCTCAGCGGAGTGATTAAAGTTCAAAGGCCTGAATATATTTTATCTGCTAGATTTGAAGTTTATTACACGAGTTTAATTGATCTGGTGGTAGTCGTTGCAATGCTTTCGGTAATGGTAATTGGAGCATTGAGGGATGTTGCTAAAAGTCTCATATTCTATAGTAAACTTTTGAATGAGCGACCTAACAACTGTTTCTTTTAAAGGATACGGGCAAAAGATCTGGAGCTAAGGACATATTATTTAGACATCAGTTACACACCGAAAAGCAGCTGACTTAGGCATGGCAAAGCTCAGTAAACAAGAGGCCTTGAGAGATAATGGTCATTTATGGCTATGAGATCGAGTTCAAGATGAGGCTAGTCGTGACAGGCTTCAAGGTTGACATTGAGGTCAATCAAGAGATTGATGGGATTGTGGTAACTAAACCGCCACATTTACTCTGCCTTTCTGGAGTCGGGTCCAATCTCTCTCTCTCTCTCTCTCTCTCTCTCTCTCTCTCGCTCTCTCTCTCTCTCTCTCGCTCTCTCTCTCTCTCTCTCTCTCTCTCTCTCTCTCTCTCTCTCTCTCTCTCTCTCTCTCTCTCTCTCTCTCTCTCTCTCTCTCTCTCTCTCGCTCTCCCTCTCTCTGTCTCCTAATCATGGTCTTTACTGCGACTTTAGTTCATTGATAGTCGCGCGGAGCAACATCGCGTCTTCCTCATCTAGAAGCTCTACCCACCAATTAACATTTGGACTTTGGTTTGCGTGTAAATGTTTCCGATTTTCGGTTACTATTAGTCCATATTCGTTGCCGTAACTCGTGGCTAATATCGCACTCACTCTGACTGTTCTTCATCGTGCGCGCCCTTTCGAATGCAGCACCCAATATAGCATAAGCTTTTCGAGCTTGTCCGGGAGTTCCTAGGTCGTGTCATCTCCTCAGTGTTACCATTTACAATTTCGATGCTCTCCGAGTTGCATTAAGGCATAGCCAAGGCATCGCTGCAAAGCTAACCTCTCACTGTCTGTTGCCTGTCACACCGTGATTGGCTTGAGACAACGATCTCTCTTCTAGTAGCTAGAGGAATTTCTCATGCGAACGCCAACGCGATTGGGGTTAAAGTGGCATGGGGTCAATTAATTAAGTTCTTGAGCCGTTGCCATCGCCAATCGTGTTAAGGCCACCAATTTAGCGACCTCTCACGGAGGCCTTGCTAATTTCCAGCCTGTGGCAGCAGCCTCTCGTGAGTGATGATGTAAACCAATGAGCGCTGGGAGCTGAGCTCTCGCGTGGCTCTCGTCAATACTCAAATGTCAAGAGCAATTGAATCAAGCGATGAACTCTTCAGCGAAAGGTGAAAGCAGTAAGCCAGATATAACATTGTCCATGAGCTCTGATGAGAAGCGATTATAGCAATTGTATCTTGCAATAAATCGCCACGTATAGCTCTGAGCGTGGCGCTGACCAAATGGCTGCCCTACAAAATGCGATGCCAGTTTACCAGCTGAGTAGCCGCGGCTTCAAGAGAGCCGTAGCCAGTCTCTTTATTAGAGCAACTGCAGACGGACATGGCGGACAGCCCAACTACTCGGAAAGACCAAGTAGGGAAACTTCACAACATGTGTACGTTCTTTCTACTCAATCTCAATTTCTAAAGCGGCAGTTCAGTAAATCACAGGTGAGATATAAAAAGCCAGTCAGGAGGTTGTCTCTAACTTGCTCAATGCCTTCAGGAGAGTGGACATCTATTTCTGGACGTCAATTTTGTAAACGCGTCGTTAACTTTAGGTTAAACCAGAATCGACCGTAGGCGAAGCTGAGACGCACAATAATAATATATATATTAAATATGTATTGCATTGCGCCCTCAGAGAACTGAATCTCGTTGGCACTTTGCATATGCTGCATAGAAAGCATAACTAAACGGTTGGTGGTAACATCCGTAAGCAGCAGGCACAGTGTAAGCAGATACACGCAAGCCAAAGACGAATTGCAAAGATCCACCGAATGCTGTAACAAACAGGTGTTTGTTAAGCTCATGTAAAGATATATATATATATATATATATATATATATATATATATATACACATATATATATATGTGTGTATTTGAACTCAGTTGCTTGATATCAAGCCAAAAATGATATCATTATGATTATCATTTAGCCCGTTTGACTTTCGTAGCCGTCGCCTGCCTCAAGCATCCACGAAATCAGCCCGAGCATCTGAACCCGGGCGTGCTTGTATACCATTGATATACAAGATATACTACGCACGAAGGATCTGGAGCGATGCTTCCCGCTAAAAGTTAGCGGCCAGACGAGAGGCACATGTACTCAAATCTGAAAGAAGGCATTCAGCTAATGGTGAACGATTGACATTTCATTAGCTGCTATCGACTCAGCGTAGGCGGTTCAACGGCTGGCATTTATCAAGTGGTGCATCCGAATCATTGACGTTGCGCCTCAAGAGAAGTTAATCTCCATCGAGGCACTTTACATGTGCCGCATGGCTCGCTACCATGACCATGGAGTGAAAAGCGAGCACCTCACCCCTCGGGCCAATCCAGGGCGATGGCTTCGTTCTTCTATGTGGAATGATTGTAGATTCGTCGCCGTCAATCGAAAGTTGGCAGTAGCCTGAGGCAATGATTCTCCGGGTACGCACGCGACCTTTGACCGCCGCTCGCTGATGCCATTGGCAGCCGCTCGTGGTCTTGTGCTCTGTATCTGCGAGCCCTCGGACAGGCAACGGCGTCTTCTAATCGCGAAGTCGCGAATAATGCAGGTAGTATTCGCCGTAAGCAAGCTGATATAGCTATGGTCGCCGTTTTACTACAAAACCTCTGAACGTTTAGCTAGTTGTTGCTGTGAGAATTTGTTTCCAAAAAGAATACTGTTTTCTATATTGACGTTCATCCAGGGTAGCCGGTTCGACGACCTTGGTCGTCTGACAGTGGCGGGCGACTGAGGTGCATCGGAATCGCGAGGCGCCTCAGTCGCCGCTGGTCTCTCGCCGAATCATCGTGGGCCGCTACCTGCGGCTGACTGGAGTCGGGCAGTGTCCTCCTGCCAGGAGTATCTAGGTTATGTATCTCCGCCTGTAACTCCACAAAGTCATAGTGACTATGTGGGTGTTACGCAGGAGAGTTTAGGTGTCAGGTAGCATTTTTTTTTAGCTATTTTAACTGTCCCGCAGACGAGAAGAGTGCATTGATGACTGTCAATACCCGCAGAATTACGTTTATTTATTAGAGAAAGACGTCCATTTTAAAAAGAAACCGACCGCTACAAGCACTTGGTGAGAGAACTGGAAAAGTTGATTGACTGACCTCTCGGAGGCCATGCGCTGGGTTGGTCTAATGCTAAGGTCAGCAGAGGTTAGCGAGATCGTGGCTGATGGATAAGATTGTGTTAGGTTTTTGGCGTTTACGCTCTGCTTGCCAGTCAAGGTGCGAAAGTATGCGCTTCCCTCCCCGCGCGCCCTCTATCGGGTAACGAGAAAATATTTTGAGGCACTTCCTATCTCTAGCCGAAGGGATAGGGGAATTGTAAATGTCGCATTACAAATGTAAGGACTCGCGAGCAGCATAATAACAAGGCACCGCCAATCGATAAGCTATAACGTAAATCTAAGGGGCGAAAGCCTTATCAGGTAGTACATTCATGTCAGGCCTACTAACCAGTACATAGAACTGGCTTCAAAATGTAATTGTGCAGTCAATTTTGTAATGTTACGAGCCCAGAAAGGCTTAAGCCTCTCATTTAAAATAGTGTAGCGTATCGCCACGCGGAAAGGCTTTTTAGACTAGTAACTGCTTGGCGGTTTGACAGATTCAGGGTTTAGGTTTTACGGCAGCGATTTGGAATGTTCATGCTTTAGGTTTCGGTTATTTATAGTCAGTGGTTTAGATTTAGGGTTTTGCAAACAACCAATGAAAAAAGTATACTGTATGAGGTTTATGGCTTTGCACTTTGGCTACATCTCTTCGAAAATAGGCGGTTGCTCAGATTTAAAGTTTATGGTCTCGGCAGAGCAATTTATTATGACTTCCCTGATACAGGTCGATTGCCTGCACGTGAAGGCGCAGGCAATCGGGTTTGACGCCCCGCACGCGGAGCGGTCGCGCAGTCCACCGCACTGTCTAATTAGGCGAAGCTGCAGCAGAAAGAAACTGGACTTGGAAGAGGGTCGGTAGAGTCAGTAGGACGGCCGTCAGCGGAAGGCGAAGTGTCACAGCGAATCTCCGGCGAGCCGCTGACGCCTACAGACGGAAGCGTTTGAGGAGCGTCAGCGCAGCCTGACAGCCAGCCAGTCGGCCAGTCGGCCGGCCAGCTACCGGGTGCACGCTCACCGCCCACCTATAGACGACGGCAGGAGTAGCTAGCCGAGTCGGGTGTTCGGCTGGCTCGACAGGCGGACGCCGAACGTCAGACGCGCGCGGTCACAGATGCCCAAGCGGTCGGCTACTTCCGTTCGGAGTTAGAGGGTGGAAGTAGGCAGGTTTGCCGGAATTCAGGGGACGGATCTTAGTCTTCGCTAGAGCGGCTTTCGCGACACTCGCTGAGCCGCGCTGAGCCTGAATCGTTACATAACAGCGCTTATTATATGACTATGATATATTACATATAATATATTATACTCTTAATAATATACATTATATAATGCATTAACCAGCTTATATGTTAGCCTCGCTGAGCTTGAATCGTTACATAACAGCGCTTATTATATGATTATAATATATTACATATAATATATTATACTCTTAATAATATATATATATTATATTATACATTAACCAGCTTATATGTTAGCCGCGCTGAGCCTGATTCGGCTGGCTATTCTTCTCCACTTCCGTAGCAGCACCTGGGTGCTGGGCGGGGTCCGTCCACTTGTCTCGGGCAGTGCTCGCGAGCGCTGCGAATATAACACTGAACAGGACACGCGAAGCCGAGGTTGTGGGTTCGATTCCTGCGGTGGGCGATTCTTTATCGCCACTGCAAGCGGTGGTGATAGCCATAAAGGCTCTTCTTTCGCTATACAAAATGAGGCCGTTTAATCTGCTAGGATTTATTTATTCATTATTTCAGTAAAAGGCTCTACTCACACTCGTTTTGTCGGTCGAGTTTACGCCAACGAACTCGCGACCCCGAGGTGAAACTGTAAGAAGGCTAGCGCCAGAAACGCTGTAGGCGAGGCGACCTGCCGATCTCACGCGGCGTCGGGCGCCGAGCCGTCGTCACTCCGGCAGCAGTTGGCTATTCGCTTTGTGAGTGAGATACGCCTCCTCCGCCTAGCGAAGGTCAGAATCCGCAGCTGCAGACGAAGACGAAGATCTCCACCATAGCCAGCATAGAGGTGACTTTTGATTCCATTCGGGCACGTGTCGATTTTCCATGAACGGCTTGAAGGCATGAATGAAGAGCTGCGAAGGACCGCGAGTACCGGAAGCACAGGAGTACAGGAGGAACAACTCCAGCAGCAACTGATCTGCTTGATGTAAGGGGCACGGACTCTCGCTCTACACGCGAACGATCGGCCAAGAGCTTGATTTGAACCAGAGGCTTCGCCTGATCGTAGCTCTCGATCGTCCTGATGGAATGTTGCGATAAATAGTGTCAAAGGCAGCTGATTGCAGCAGAGCAGAAGGGGACAGTGATGCCAGCTACCACGAGATCTTGGCTGCTCACTAGGTCACCGGTCGCACAGAGGAGAGATACGTTTCATTGGAGTTGTGTCGCTTGCTCTTGCAGGTCGACCTGCTGGGGGCCACTACCGGAAGCCTGATCCTACTAGCATTTAAGACATTTGCATTGCAGCCTAAGAGAACGAAGGAAAGGAAGCCGTGTAATTGGTTAGAGATAAGATACACTGTGTCGGCAAACTATAACTGCACAGAGGACAACAATTGACACTGACTGGGCACACGCCTCGAGGAACAGGTGGGTTTCTAGCTTACATACCACATAATACCACTTCTCGCCGACCTGCACTGGTCAAGCAACCGATTGACTTCAAGCTTTTGTCACTCACTTTTAGGTCACTTCATTCTTTGGCTCCAGCCTATCTCTCAGATCTACTCCCCCATTAGGCCGAGCATCGTACCACCAGCTTTTCGGAATCCAACAGTCTACCAATACCTCGTACAAACCTCAAATCCTTTGGAGACCGTGCATTTAGTTCGTATGCTCCCAAAGCCTGGAACTCCCTCCCGACTTGCGTCAGAACATCCCCTGACTTGACCACATTTAAAACGAACTTAAAAACACACCTATTTAGAACGGCATTTAGTGGGTCCCTGTGATTTGTCCTTCATGTGCTTACGGGTGCTGACACTGTGCATGCAGCCACTAACCACATTTTCATGCTGACCCTGTGCATGACACCCCTAACCATGTTATTCATGTTGTTTGTTTATCAAGCATGATATTACTCAACATTCCATTGCATTTCCCTTTGCAGCAAATGTAAAGCACCTAGAAAGAGATTGAGTTCTCGAGAGCACTTTATCAAGTGCATTAATATTAATATTAATATTATTATTATATAATATGTAGTTCATTTGCATAGCGCCGTAAGACAACTTGATCTCTATTCTTGGGCTTCACATATGCCATGGTGCTCGAGGCCATGACCTCGTTGAGACCTCGGTCGGGGCGAGCACCTTGACCACGGGCCAAACCAGTGAGCCGTTCTTTTTGAATGTCTTCAAATAAGGGAAGGTCAGTCGAGAGGGATTTCCAAGCTCTGGGAGCATACAGACTGCCGGCAAGGTCTCCAAACGATTCGAGGCAGGTCAGAGGTACAGCTAAACGACACGAGTCTGAAGAGCTCGCTTGCTACGATGCTTGGCCTGATTGGGAATTATACTTAATAATTACGATAGGCATATCTATGTGCAAGCAGAGCGGACTCTACGAAGTAGAAGCCGCTGCTCGAGGAGAGCGCACTTCGACGAGCCCTACGCAGCCCCTGGCTCTGTTCTAGCTATGCATTCATTTAAACGAGGATTCCGATGGATGCACAAGCACTGCACTGAGAGCCAGAGCGGGCCCAGTGTTTAAGATGGCTTTCCAGAGTAATACTCGACGAATGGTTATGAAACAAACTAGTATCCTGTAATCCATTTATTTTAAATAACACATGAAAGAGAAAACATTGATGTCCGGCTTTTACTTCCGAAAACAGGATTATATACACCACACTAACAGTGGCAAAGAATTGCATACAGCCCGACGACATCAAGTCTGCTTTAAAGAAGATAAGTGTAGCAGCTCAGGTTCAGAAACAAAGCACCAAGTTGTAGACATCAGCCATAGATTGCCGATGCTAGTCAGAGTGACGGTAGTGGTATGAACGTGACTATGTGTGGGGGGGGGAACGAGAGAGCAATACCTTCGGCGGCGGTCCGAGCGGAATGCCGCTCTAGTGGCGGCACAGTGAGCGGGCACAGCTCCCGATGGCTTCGCTGAAGCGACAGCACAAATGAGGAAAAAAACGAGCAGCTATAAGCTAGTTGCCTTGAACATTGATAAAATGACATAGATACGTCGTGGCCCAGTTGAGCAGGAAACGGCACGAACTAGGAAACTGGCAAGTTCTGCGACGAACTGAGACGAGTCCCCCTCTGACAGGGAGAGCTCTTTCAGAGAATTACAGCATTGGCAGAGCTCTGTCAGAGCGATCGAGCGACGACCACGAGGAGCGGCACTGCCACGGAGGGGGGCAGATGTGCACAATGCAAGCTGCGCACACACGCACGGCCCTCCGTCAAACGAAGCACCTGCACAAGAGTACTTCGTCTGCCTGCGCATGCATGCCCACTCATGCATTATTGTGAGTTGCCGATGATGCGCTGCCACCTTCCTCTGGCGATATCTCCGACTGAGGGAGGCAGCAGTCGAGCCTTACAAATATGTCACTCATGGCCAAGTCACACGTGACAAAGTCAAGCCATACATCAGGTACATAACGGCGGCTACGCCTGACAATGCCCCACAGAGGCAGGAGACACCGGCGATGACAGGGGAAGACAGGTTCAGAGGTCACGACATAGATACCATCTGATGCAGGGTAGTCGGACTTGGTAGTAACAGTCTCCATGGCGGTCCTAGAGCACTAGATATCCGAGGCAGGTACTGGCGGCACACATGAAACGTCAGGTTTGAAACCCAACGGCTTACTATTCACGGGAGGCCACCATCATCAATGTGGCCCCAGCGAGAGGGCACTGTGGCCACCAGAAGACAGAGATCTAGAGCCAAACATCTCCTGCGAGGCATACGACATGTAGAGAAATCCATCGGGGTCGACCTCGTCTCGGTAGATTTCGGACAGCGTGGTCGACATGCTGACGATGCTCTTTTCGTTGATGAGCAAGTAAAAAGCTTGGTTGGGGCTAAGCGACATCCTTGCCCTGAGAAGAGGCAGCAAGGCTATAGGCATCCAGCAACCCATATTGTATAGATACACATGCACGTACGCACGACTACATATTCACATGTTATACATACATATTATATTATACACACACTGACACACACTGACACACACACACACACACACACACACACACACACACACACACACACACACACACACACACATATATACATTGGTACCAATATATGTGCATATGCATATCTAGTGTTCTAAGTGCTCTAAATGTTCTGCCATTCCACGTCTTGTAACGTCAACATGCGAAAAGAAAACGGTAGCTGATTGGACAGCTGTCGATACAGTAGCAACTAGTTTACACACACTGTAGAAAAATCCCAGAAAACACCAACTTTTCATTGGAAGGCTGGCCTTACTGTCAGCAGACATATCTTGCGAGTACACACTACTGAGGACACTTATCTTCAGTTCTTTTGCAATTTAACAAAACCTTGAGGTAGAGAAGTCTTTTTGTAGCAAATAGTGACAATAAGTCGTTTTTATACCACCCAAAGAGGCCCAGATCCCTATCTACGTGCTCTACTACTCGGTGCTACAAGCGATTCAATAAACAAGGGTTTAAGTGCCAAGAAAGAGATTGAGTTATTTCGGGTCGCGATGTTAAATTTATTATTATTAAGTGTGAAAAAAGAAACAAGTATCACCCGTGGGCCGGCAAGATAAAGCGCACAAGAAGACACCCATGGTCACCGGTTAGTAGGTAGGACTAGAGGCTAGTAACAAAATTAGTAATAGCAATGATAACAACACATTTGTTTAATGCCCTAATTCAACTTAATCTCTTTCTAGGCACTTATAATCTTGTAAAGGAAGCATATTAACTGATTACTGATAGTAAACACAGTGTCAGCCGTTAGAGACACCAACAAGACAGCTCACGCGAAGATGCTGTGAAGAAAGCATGCGTTTTTAGCTTCTCTTTACAAGACCTTCAAGTAGCGAGCTACACGAGTCAAGATGGGATGCAAGCAATAACATGGAAGGAGGCATCCTCGTCTCAGCGGCCCAGAATTTTTACAATGCTATACACCTGATGGTATGTAGACATGACCGCAGAGCTGATGTGACCGTCTACTGAAAATTAACTTTGGAACATAGTACCTAGATTTCGGCAGATGCTACACGAGATGCTGCACTGAATCAATCGCTGGTTCAATGCATGCAAAGCACGAAGGACAAGTTCGCACGGAGCGAATAGCAAGCCGAGCAGAACAACCGCCTGTCTTTGCTGCTGAGACACGCACGATGCGAAGCCATCGCAGGTGGGCAGGGCGATGCTCCATGCACGATGCGTCTCGACTTCTGCGGTCTCTGCAGCGGTGTCCGATAAAAATCCCGACTTTGCCGAGTTTCGGAAGTGCAACACAGTGTTGCCTTCTCTGTTTTTTATTTTCTTAGTTGTCGGCAAAGTTACGCATATGTGGCCATTCCTTGCGTTTAACAATGTTTCACATTTGATTCGCTTCCAATGAAACTCAACTGTCCACACAGGGAGTGCATTTTGCCGTTTCCGTCGATGTTTTTTTCGTGGCCCTCGTCCGATTGGTTGGCATCGGCTAGCGAATCAAATGCAAAGCGCCTAGAAAGGGATCGAGTTCTCCAAGGGCGCTTAATCAAGTGTGTTATTATTATTATCATTTTTATCAGCAGGAAGTTCCATTTACAATATTATGCTAATTCAAAATTCTAGTAGGTCTAGTATTGCCGAGCAGCTTACTCTGGAATAATTACATTGACTAATTGTGATTGCTTTGCCTGTCACCTGTGGGACTGGGAAGAGTCACCAGTTACGCGGTCAGTGCAGCAGTGCAAATGAAAGTATCGTGGGGGGGCGTTGTCCCAACCTTCCAGAATCTGGGGGATTCCCCCGAAGCCGGCCCATCATACTTTATAAGCACAGGTCAGCATTGCAGCAGGGCACAGTTACATAGTCGTAAGGCATGCAAACTGTTGCCTTATTTGCAAGTAGTCGAATTAGCTTATTGGGAGCTCTTTACGAAGTATTGCAACAGGGAAGCTAGAATATATATTTCTATTACAGAAAAGCTGCTTGGAGCTGCTGGTTTTGCTATTTGGCATAGTTGCACCCTACCTGCTAGCCGAGTTCGTCGCCGAACTTCAAACTGACAAGCACTGTCTTCCATGTCAGTCGCCACTCCCTGTCTCAGAGCTTTCGCAACCCATTATGATAGCTACAGGAGGATAATAGGCAAAATCACTTGTTGGGCCAACCAGTAAGGTACTGGCCTTTAAGGACCAGGGCCGTAGGCTTGAGCCATGATGCACGCAACACAAATGAGGTTAGCTCTATTAAATAGCTTCATTTACATCGGGTTAGAAGAGCCTTACCGGCTATCCAAATCGCTTGGAATGGCTGATAAAAGATAACCCACTTCTGCACTTGAACTCACGACCTGGGCCGTGAAGAGCAAGCACCTAAAGCCCGGACTAAATGAAGATTAGGTTCTCTTAGGGCATTATACGAATGAAGTATTTATCAATCAATTTTCGGCAATAATATTTCATCAACAACCACATACAGGGTTAAATATCAGAGTAGAAATGCCGTTCTGCAGAGGAGAAAGAGGGGAAGTGTAAACATCGAGACATCTTTGCAAGCGTGCCGAAGACTGCCGACCTTGGGCTATTTTTGGCCACACGGTGGAAAGAGAGTCAATCATATGCCATTTATAAAATTAAAAGTTGATAGCCTGCACTATTCATCCAAATTCTCAATACAACGTATGCCTATCTCCGCACCGTGCAAACTGAGCTGCATTTTACCACTGTAAATGGTGCCACCAAACTCTTACCACTCCTTGCCGTAGCTCTATGGATACAAGTCGGCCAACTACCAGTGACGACGGTTTAAAGTCAAGCTGCAGCTGCTGCTTTGCGCAGTAAATTGGGCAGCATTAAAGCTATCTTGAATGCAAACTAATTGCGCAACGAAACGGTGCTATCAACATACGGCTGCTAACATTGCCCAATTGACAAAACTTGGTCAGCTATTGAGCAGAGCAGGAAAGTCGATTCACCAGGACCAGCTAAAGGATTCTACAAAATACCGCAGCTGCACGCACGAGACCAAATTAAATTGGGCCAATTAAATTCTGGGGGTTCGTTATGGCGAATTCCACCCACCTGCCGAATGCTGTTGCTTCACTCTCGGCTGCACCATCCTGAGTAACTAAAATTGAGATTTCTAACATCCGCAAAAGGTGGGTCATCCCTGTTAATTTCGGCTATGCATGAGCTTTGATACACGATTCTGCTACTCCGACTTGGACCAGCCAGTAGCTTCTGCTCTGATGACCCAGTGCATGTAACCCCTAACCATGTTATTCATTTTGTTTGTTTTTCAAGCATGATTTTACTTACTATTCTATTGCGTATCACTTTGCAGCAAATGTAAAGCGCCTAGAAAGAGACTAAGTTCTCTGAGGGCGCTTTATCAAGTGCAATATTATTATTATTATTATTATGACATCATTGCTCATTCCGCCTGGCCGAGACCGAGTACCCAGCACCCGAGCTCGGGCAATCGAGCGCGGCCGGTTGTGCAGCACAGGCGGCCAGGCTTAGTACACCACTGGAGGTAGCCTCCTCTCGGCGCCACATTAGGTCATAACGGAAACAGCTATTGATGCCAGTGCCCCAAAGCCGATGAAACAGACACAGCTGCAAAAAGACCGGCCATAAAGGAGTGACAGGCCGATCAAAAGCTGGCCAACTTACCTGATGATGCCCATAAACTGAGACAGGGTCAGCTCTGCCGGCGCAAGGAACTTGGTCTTGTCGATCTGAGGCAGGTATTTCTCGCGGTGATATCGCTCCACGATCACCTGTAAATCGATTTAATGCATCATGGGTGAGCATTGGTCCGATGCACGCCTAGCCACTGCGACTGACAGCTGATAGTGAGGTTACTGCGAGTCAAGGTAACTTGTCTCGGCAGGAACAGCCAATTTTCTGTATCCGCCCACGAGCCGCCCTTCATTCAAAGATTCGACTGCAAGAGACACTGCTGTTTGCCATGTGTGCTGCTGTTGGTTCTGATGTGTGCTCATAGACACATACTTGCAAGTCATGTGGCTAATTTGGCTCCTTGTCAGAGGTGTTGGGCTACGAGGGGCATCACTTTGCTGATTATTTTACCGACGAACTACTTAAAGCAGAGAATTATCTTAATGCCATGGTCGCCTATCATCACATAGGATATTGTGAAAGCCTATTGCCCGAGTCAAGCGATAGGATCAGCCGACTATTATCCTATTGGAACCTCGAGGGCCCGTTCTAGCCCAAGTCTGGATTCCAAGGTACTTTCAAGAATAAAAAACATACAACTAGTTTGTATAGCACCCAAGAGAATGTAATCTCTATTCAGGCCCTTCACATATGAGGCTCGAGCCCACGAGCTCGACCATCAAATACGTATACACTAGTTACCAACAGCAACATCATCAAAAAGGAGAGCCCACATGGGCTGACTTGAAAAATGTAGGAACGCACATGACCAGAAACCGTTAGTTTCAATGAACAGGAGTGGCCAAGGGAGGTTTGCTCAACGAGAGCAACTTTAAATCAAGACCTGTACACTTGTCACTGCATACCAGCCTTTGCCCAGCTGCAGATGTCAGCTTCATGAATAACAGACAGGCCTTGTAACCGACCCACACAATGCCAGCTACGCGTCGAGGACCTTGTCAGAGATTCAGCGACACCCGGGAACTGAACGAAATGTAATTGTTAATCCACATTTAGAAAATAGCATTCCGATGACAGAAAAAGGCCTCATTTTGAGGTGATCAAACTTTTGCTTTGAGAACAGCAGCTCGTTCTTTTTACACTTCATCTCGGCTACCTGAAGAAAAGCAAAAGAAAATATTGAATGAGTTATGTTATCTTGGGGACTAGAAGACGCAGGCAGGAACGTGTAATGAAAGCGTCGGATCTCAGTGGTTACTTAAACCCATCTCCCCAACAAATGATACACGAAGCAGCAGCATATTGCACGTTATAGTGCACCGGTTTCGTTTGTTTAATTGCAGATCTATGAGTTTAGGAATAGCATGCTACCACCACCAGAACACCGGCATGGCGGCAGGCAGGCTTGGTACAGCAGCAGCAGCAGCATCTGCAGGCTAATAAACCTAAAATTTATTGAGAGCTATTAGAAGCAATCTACTCGATGTTGGAGCTTTGAGGGACTAGGAGGTAGTGGTCGTTGCAGCATCAGCTGACCCTGTGGAAGAAGGGATAGCAGGCCTAGCAATGCAGCAATGGTAGCACGCCCAGCGACGGCAGCAGCAGCAGAGGCTGCATCAGCTGACTGAGAAGTGACCACAATAAATACAGGATACACAGCAGCAGCAATGGCAGTGGCAGCTGCAGAAGCAGAAGCAGAAGCAGCAGCCGTAGCAGCAACAGCACACCGAGCAGTGGCAGCAGCACATACAACACAAGCAGCAGCAGTGGCAGCAGCACAGACAGCAGCTGTGGCAGTAGCAGTGCAAGTTAGCACCAGCAGCAGCAGCAGCAGCAGACCCAGAACGGGTAGCACCAACGAAGGCAGCAGTAGCAAACACTATCAACTCGTACAGTGTGCTTAGCAGGAGCCGGTGACTTCTTAATCACCGAGGGATGAGCAGGTGCTGGAGATCGCTGGATTTCCCATGGGAGGCAGGAAATGCAAACTGAGCAACAGCAGTACGTAAACAAACGGCTCAGCGGCGTTTACTCTGAGCACGAGTCACGCGGTTGCTTGCACCACGAGTTTCATATAGTTTCTTCGGGCGATTAAAGTACATTTAGTTTGAGGCCTATGAGTGTCGATGTACACCGGAGCAGGAGCCACAAGACTAGCCGTTTGGCCTCAAAGGAAGCCGAATACGTAAACATGTCCAGCCAGTGAAACAAACTTGACTCCTTCACAGGCTCAGTCAAGAGAGTCTCTTTTGCTGATGCAGCTGCAATGGCTCCTGCTTGAGGAACAGACAGATACAGAATCGCATTCTTACGCTGACCCTCAAGGCCTGCCGTGACTATAGCTCATGCACTACTAGCACAGCTGCTTCACCAGTTTCCAGCCTTCTCGTGCCCTCAGGTTCTCTGTAGACAATAAATTGGCTGCTCCATTTCTACTTGCAGAGATAGTTGGTAAAAGAAGTTTTAACTCAGCAAGTCCTTCTCTGTGGGACTCACTGCCACAACTCTAATGCACAGCCATCTACTCTCCTGCGCCGACTATGGCATATCCTTTCCAACAATCCTGAGCTGCTACTTCCATGGTACTTACTTCGTTGACTGCCCCTGCTGACTCAGCTAGGCTTCTCAATTTCTTTTTGCAGCGTGAGATGAAGTCCATTCGCTACTGCATGAGTGCCGGAAGCTGCTCGCGCCCTGAATCTGCCACAGACACCGATCGAGCATAGCAACCACACACATAGACCTCTGTGGCTTTGTGGAGTTACAGACTGACAAAGATACATTACATTGCATTTTTTCCTGGCTACTAAACGAAAAAAGGAAGTGAGTGCTTGCTCACTGCCGGTTCGTGCTGCACACATGCTGGTCAAACATTCCACTGCGTGCCTCCCTCCTGACTGAGGAGAAATCTGCTGCTCTCCCCCTTTCAGGCACTGATGGATCGAGCCCTAGCTGATCTGACTCCCTCCTACAGAGCACGACTGGGCAGCAATGTAATGTAATGTATCTCCGTCTGTAACTCCACGAAGTCATAAAGGCCACGTGGGTGTTACACAGGAGAGTTTTGTATAGCGCACTCACAGCCTAAGCGGCTTTCGGTACGCATTCGGTAGCCAACAGACTTCGTCTCACGCAACAAAGAGAAAGTGGGAAGCATAGCAGAGTCAGGAGAGCAGTTGAGGTAAGGAGTAGCACGGAAGTAGCAGCTCAGGACCGCTGAAAAAAATGTGCCACAGTCGGCAGTAGTAGAGTAGCAATGGTAGGCTGAGGCTGTGCACCAAGCCTGTGCCGTGCAGCTGCCCCAAGAAGCTGCAGCAGCTTGGGTTATTCAGCACCATCGCCGTCCCCCCACGCCGAGAAGCTTGAATAGCAGTGTCCTTTACTGGGAAGCGAGGCCTACCAGCAGATCCCATTGCTGCCACAGAGTCATCTAGACCTGCTGCTAGACGAGGCCAAATATAGCACAGACCATTAAGAGGTACAAAAGCCACTCTAGGTCGCCGATGTGTGTTTCGCTGGAGAGCTTTCAGTGGTGCATCAAAGATTAACTGGTTTCCATGTACAGTCGATAACTTGGAGCCATCACCATATCAAACAAGAAATAAACGTGAGAACCGCAGCAGAATAAGAGCAACTGAGGAAAGACATTGCAGTTCAAGGAAGGAGCTGTGAGAATGAAAGTGCCAGAATCCGGAGGACTTGTGATAGATGGAGCTCCTTAGTTGGCGCACAATGAGAATACAACTATGCCACTGCAACGAAACAGCAGTAGCAGCCACTGCAACAGCAGTGGTGGCAGAAGCAGAAGCAGCAATGCCAGGCCTGGTACCAACCGGCACCTTGTCCGGAAACCTTGCTCGGATGGAGGCAACCTCTTCTTGTCTGGCTTCTGCAGAAGTAAGAGCACCACAGCTGCAGGGATGCGGTCAGTGGCATGGCTCATGTCAGTATTAGCACAAGCTAGCTCTATTACATTTGCTCTACCGACTGCTCTAATAATTTATGCTAAAATGAAACAGCACAATCAATCTAGATAACAGCTGTACTCACGTCATTTCACACTTAAAGCCACTGAGCTATCTTATAATAATAATAATAAAAGTAATAATAATAATAACAATAATAACAATAATACTAATGATATCCTTGCAGCACCTTCGGAGAATTAAATCCTTTTATTGAAAACTGTAAATGTGCAGGAAAGATGCCTATCATTTGGTCCGTGACAAAGTGCACAGTATCAGTAGGCATAAGACCACAACATAAGTTCACTAGCACTCAGCAAATGCAGTGAGGAATAGGCGAGTGTTAAGGTATTTTAAAAATGTCATCAAGTCATGGGGATGTCGTGACATCAGTCTAGGGGGAGTTCTTCGGGAGCATAGGAACTGCAAAGGCCACCTTTTAAGTGGTCAGAGGGACATGTGGTCAGAGGGACAGCTAAACGATTTGAGTCTGAGCAGCAGCTGGGACGATGCAAAGCTTGGGAGAGAATTCCTGATAGGCATGCATCATAGATCAACACCTCAACTTAGCTAAAAGTCAATGTCAAAACCATGAAGTAGAGACACAGCTGGTGGGAGACTGCACAGCCGATAACATATATATATATATATATATATATATACATACATATATATATATATATATATATATATATATATATATACATATATATATATATATATATATATATATATATATATATTCATCCTCTTGTTCTTGCCAGAGACGTTGTTTCGGATCACATTCGGAGGCGACTCACCATCAGCCTGCGGATTCTTCTCCGGCTCTCGCCCAATCACGGTGGAGTCGACGTTCATCGTGATTCGAAGGTATTTAGCAAATTCGATTTGAACTTAAAAAGCCTATCGGATCCGATGCTGAATCCGGCAGACTGGACCGATACTCGGCCGAAAACTCTGCCTTCGACCATGCAAGAACTTCATGCAGACTCGGGCTTGAACGGCTAAAGGCACCCTTAAGTGGGATTTCATATGACAAACGCCGATACTCACAATCACCCACAAAAATAATAATAATAATAATAATAACAATAATACTTTTGTTATATTTTTCTCAGAGGACTCAAATCTCCACCTAGGCACTTTAAATCTTCTGAAAAAGGAAACAGGGTCGAATAGTTTAGCATGCTCAATGAACCCAAAAGATCAAAGCTACTACCCACGCCCACCCAGTTCCCATATGTAAAGCAATGGTTATGGGTATGGGCATGGGTGCAGAGTTGAGGGCTCTGTTTCGCAGGTTGTTTAGTCGTGGAGGCTGTCCTGACTTATACGACAGACATAGCTACTAGCAGAGTTTTGTAGCAACTACGCATTATATTGAACAGGAAGAAACACCTAAGAGTAAATAATACGATACTAAATATAAGCTGACCAAACAGCCTAATTCCTGCATCACACCTCGACTCCAAGACCTGGGGTGGTTAAGTGCGAGCGCTATGCACTTCACATATGCCACAGGACTAGAACGCACGACCTCGATCGTTAAAGGCAAGCACTTAAAAAAACCTGGGCCAAAGCTGGGCAACTCACAGCCCAGTTAGAAGTTAGCTAATTGCTTTTCTGTCGAGACAATTTTTGCAGGACTTCAGAAGCTGAACGTATGAAACTAGAGGCAAAGTAGCCTACTTTTACCACTGACCAGTTGCAGCTTGACTGCCGGAATCAATACAGATTGATTTGCACCAATGGAGGCAACCAGAGGACAGACTTGGAGCTGAATGATGTTGACCTAATGCAACAAGCCACAAAATAGAAGAAGGAAGACAAGTCAACTAGGGCACTAAGCAGGCAAGACCAGCATGACTTCTGTGCTGATTTTTGGGCCAACATTTGTCTCTACCTGTCTCGTCTTTTAGTTGGCTAAGCATGTGGCTAGACTAGAAAACTTTGCCCTTCTAAAAAGGGATGCTGCTGTGTGACTGTCACCATATGCTCGGCATCTAGGTGGCTTCTATGACAACTGCCTATATTTTGAAAGTTTTGTTAGGAAGACTGCGTTTACTGCTAGCCATCACGTCTGATCCTTATCTAAGATTATGGATTGTCTACCACGAAGGCTTGCAAATTTTTTTAACTGGCTCCCTATGTATGTCTCAGCTAGATTATTGCAATTCCATTTTGGCTGGGAAACCGAAAAAGCCATTAGGCCACTGCAGCTGGTAATAAATACGTCTGCAAGGCTAGTTAAAAAACTGCAGAAATTTGGTGTCTCATTTTCGGAGTGAGCTTCAATTACTTCTTGTTGATCAACGAATTCAGATCAAAAGATTGTCTAATGCCGATCCAAAAGGCCTGCTACGGTGTAGCTCCTTCCAGCCTATGCTACACCAGTCTTAAGCCTCCTCGTGCCGGTGTCTCTCGGGCCAACGAATTAGCTGTTCTGTTCTATGCTCCGACAATCAAACAGCTGACTCACAATAATTCAGCAAGTGACTGAACAGCTGGCAAGGAGTTTACACATCACATGATCTGGTGATGAGGCAGCAGCACCGTTACTGGAACCCGGTGGGAAGGAGAAAGGGAGAGAGAGGACGTTAGGGGAGAGGTGTTTAATCAGCTAGTATTTAGAGGGGAGGAGAGGAGAGAGAAGGAAAGGGAGAGGAGGGACTGGGAGGAGATGAGAGAGGGAAGGGGAAAGGAGGGAAGGGGAGGAGAGAGGAGGGGAGGCTTGGAAACTGAGGAGCCAAAGACTTCGAGAAAGCAGACCAGGACTGCTAGTGTGGCAAACATCCACTTCCTGATTACTCTTAATAATCAGACCTTTAAACAGCACTTAAAGAGCAGCAAATCTCTAATCGGGAGATGCTTTACAACTCATTGCAAGAGAAGCAATCACCAAGGTAAATGACATGTAAGATTACGTGCTTAACCAAGCCTGCAAAAGCACCGAGTATCCTGCTTATACTGCATATGTCAAGCGCCTTAAAATAGATTAGGTTAACTGAGGGCTCAAAACAAATGTATTAGTATTAACATTATTATATGCTTAGACAAACAAACAAAAGTGCACAGGGTAAGGCGATCAGGGCAATGAGTAATTCAGAGGCCAGTTATTCGTGCACTAAATAATGCACAGGCAGGCATGCAATGCACAAGGAGTGAAGAGTGCATGTTGGCTCTGTTGCACGGAAGGCTGGGCGGAAGCAGGTGCATCTTTAGCTGAAACTTATATGAAGAAAATTCAGTGCAAGTGGTGAGCTCAGCTCAGATCCTTTCCCGAGCTAATACTGATCTCAGGAAACATGTCAAGAGGAAATACGGTGACGTCGAGCTGCGCCGAGTCGCTCGATTTCAATCTTACATGCAAGACAGGAGGCATTGTATCACCATCTTTTTATGGCTGATTGACACTCGCGGATGAAATGAGTGCATGTCGTGTTTTATGGGTTGAGCAATGAGGAGTTTTAGCTGCCTTGAAAGGCTTGGTAGGACATACACAGTAGGCAGACGTCGGTTGACTAAAAGCTGTCTGTCGATTGGCCATGCCCGACATTTTGGTCAATTGTTGTGTGTCCTGTGGCCCAGTTCCCAGATGCATTCTGCCACTGCCCGGGCTAGGATTACTAGGAGTGGGTTGTCATCCACATAGCATGCAGGCTATGTGTGTGGCAACGCTAATCCTTGATTGATTGGCTAGTCACATGAAAGAAACTACAGCTGCAGCACCAAGTCAATGGTTGTTAACTCACTACTTGTAGGTCATCATGCCTGTGCAATAGGATGCTTACAGTTGGCCTACATCTTTGCATTCGGGCTTACTTGTCGTGAACGTCCCAACTGCTATGCTTATATCACTCCCAATCAGCCAGCACTGAGTCTTCCTTAAAGCAGCTCAACTACTTTTATGTTGTGCCACTCACTTGCAGGCGCTATATAGATGAATTATTATTTTCTTTCTAAAGAAGGTAAACCCCAGATATTCCTCGCAGCATTTGCGCAGTCCGAGTGATTTGTCTTTTGCATGCTTATGCAGGCTAAAATGGTGCATGCCATCCCAAGCCAAGTGATAGACTTACTTTCTGGCGTATCCGGAGTGCCTAGAAAGAGATTTGATTCTCTTGAGTTACTATAAAAATCCTCTAAGATGATGATGATGATGATGATGATGATGATGATGAGGATTATCAATATTATCCTACCAATCGTTTTCTAAGTCATAGGTGAGCAGGTGATATTTACTGGTCTGCATAGAACATGTTTCACGACATATGAGCATCCACAGTGATTAGTGCAGCTAGGGAAGAGCACCACATACAGGGCAGAGCGATGCATACCACATTGTGCACGCTACCACGAATCATTTGATCATGATTCCTTTACAGCATATGTAAAGTCTATTCTTATAAGGAAATCATCGTAAGGAAATTGTCTAGCTGTCAAATGCACCAGTGAAGCAGCCACAGGACGATCGATATCTTAAAGCACTAGACAGCAAGAAGAGAGCGTCTAGTTGGAGACCAAGTTTCCAACTAGGACCGAAAACTGGATGAATAGCCACAGAAATAAGAGCCCCCACAGCCAACAAGATTAGTGGCAAAGACTCGTTTTGCAGCAGAACCTCGGTGACCTATCCTGTTTGATTGAATTGAGTCACAAAAATCAGTCGCCTGCAATCGGGTTCCCGCTATGGCTCTCCTCAGTTTCAAACTGGCATGTAATCGAAAAAGATACAGGATCGACTCGGAGATGATGCTGAGTTTGCCCTGTGCAGTATCCTGAAGCAACAGGGTCATCAAACCAATCGCTGCCTAACAACGAAGGAGCAGCCGACCGGCAGCACTGCTGCCTGCAGCACCCTTTGCCTCTGCCCGGCTGCATTGCATCCATCTCCCCCTCCCCCAATCGGTCTGCTGCTTCTGCTTCCTTTTCCGGCGCCCGTCGAGTGCTTGGAAAGAGGCTTCGCCTCGTGCATGCCCGTGCTGCAATCACTGCGTTGTGGGTCGATGAAGCATGCACGCCTGCACGTTGGGTACATCCACAGCTGCAGATGCCTGCGCCAAGCACACGGTTGCTCGCACGAGTCGCTGGCATGTGGACCCAGTGCATGTCCATTAAAGGAACGAAAGCTGCTGGGGTGGGGCCGAGAAATGAAAAGCTGGATTGATACAGGAAGAGAGGGGGAGAGAGAAAGACGCACGGTCAGGCAGACATATAGAGCCGGATAGAAAGACAGAGCCAAAATGAAGACGTCACGAAGCGAGACAGATAGAATCATGGCAATGACAGAGAGACAGACAAAGAGATGGGCAGAGAGGGGGTGAGAAGTTCAAGTGGTTGAAGAGTGAGGGAACACAAATAATAATTCAATAATAATAATACATTGGATATAGCACCCTCAGAGAACTCGATCTCTTTCCAGGCACTTTACATTTGAGCAAGGTAGCGAGAGAGAGAGAGAGAGAGAGAGAGAGAGAGAGAGAGAGAGGAGAGAGAGAGAGAGAGAGAGAGAGAGAGGAGAGAGGGAGAGGGAGAGGGAGAGGGAGGGAGAGAGAGAGAGAGAGAGAGAGAGAGAGAGAGAGAGAGAGAGAGAGAGAGGCAGGCCATACATAAGGCTGGCCAACAGTGAAGCCAGAGCTTGAGCTAGCAGCAGCAGCAACAGTTAGCATTGGTCGATGAGAGGTGAGGCTATCTGAGGCACACCACCCACCCTGCCCTTGCCTGCCCTCACTACACCGAAGTAAACTGTCCGGGCCTTTCAGCAGCCTAGCTGGATGGCAGCTGAGCCAGGCACTGGCTTGGCGGTCCTGTTTACCTTGAACATGCAATGGTGAAAATCGACCAGCAGTAATCTTACATTTAATTCTCATGCACCCGGTGAGTGGCCAAGGAATCCATCCATTCCAGCTACATGGACAGCAGCAGCCGGGGCCGTGCACGAGTCATACACTGATTCACATGTCACGTGCAGAGGTGAGGGGTAAAACAAATCACCAACAAGTGGAGCAGCAGTGGCTCACATAGAGCAGATAACAATCTTCAAGCGATGGCATGCATAGCTCAAAGTGATAAGAGCCAGCATGTTCTGACTCAATCTGAGGAACCAGAGAGAAATAGCCTTTTATTTCGGCCCCTTTGCCCATCGGTCACCCATCTATCTATCTATCTATCTATCTATCTATCTATATACATATATATATATATATATATATATATATATTTCGTATTTTAATCGATCGTATTTTAAGCACCAAGAAAAATATTAGTTGCTCTGAGGGCATTATACAAATTTATTATTAAAAAAACACCCAGTGCTACTTATTCAGTTGATGCTATTTGAGAGGTAGTCATATAAGTGTGGCTGGAAGTAATTACAGCAATGCACCCTGGCTAGCAACCTTAGGTCCAGCTTGAGTCAGCCATACTCGTCGAGGTAAAATTTGCATGGTGGGCTATGGAAAACTAATTACCAACATTAGTTGGTATTACGATAGTAATATGTATTAATTATTACTAAGATATGTGTTCAACCAAAGTCTCCAAGTGGTCTTATTAAGTTTAATTAAGCTAAACGATGATATGACCGAGCTCGTAATACTCAGAGGGCACACAAGCATGCAGCTGTACTAGCAGACTTAGCTCTTCTAATTGGCTATGCTTTGGTGAGAACGTGGTAACATAATAGGAATATACAGGTGCCTTCTTTGCATGTGCTTGTTCTTGTTCTCTTGTTCTGTCTACGCTGGACCACTGCAATTCCGTTTTGGCTAGGCTACCAATAAGCCACCAAGCCTCTGCAACCAGTGACGGATATAGCTGCAAGGTTGTGAACTAAGCACAGAGTTTTAGCCACAGCCAGTTTCGACAGCTGCATGCGACCTGCGACAGCTTTCGGTTCTTTACATCATCCTTCCGTTGATGAAATTCAAAATGTCAGTGGCTTTCACATCGATTGACCAGCTGTACCTGACTCACCCGAAAGCACATACTGTCGCAGCAGAACTACTTCTCCTACGGCAGGTCAGTATTCTGCTGCCATCCAGACCGCGGCACTCAGATGCCTACAGTGAGGGAACCTCCGATCTGCCCCGAGGGAGGACGGTGCAAGCTCTATCGCTACGCAGACTAGCTAGCAACAGCCGACGACAGCGACAGCAGCGATTTAAGGCCTTGCTATAAATTGCTGCTGGAAAGCTCTGCCGCACCGCCGCCCGCTGCCGCTCGAGCTGCGCCCGGGCACATCTGCGGCTGCAGTATCACGGGATCGCCTGCAGTAGCTGGTCTGGTCACGATTAGTTCCAGGAACTATGCTGCTGGCCTGAGAGTAGCCCAAACATCAATTGAGGGAAGCCAGGGGGAGGAGGCCGTAGTTGAGTGGGGTGCACCAGCTGCACGGGGCTGCCATGCATGGCTGCGTCCGGCTTAATTAGGAGATACCAGCCGACCCACGAACGCCGGCCGGCAGTCCAGTGCACCTCGTGACTAGCGGTGACGTACAGGACTCGCTGCAGGGGACAAGCTGCCAGCCTCATGCAGTCAATCACAGCCAATAATCGACTAGCCCCGCGGCGATGGCTCTTACCGAACGTCTTCCGCTGCTTAAACGAAAGTTTCCCGTTCTCGGCTGCTTCAGGCATGGCCGGTGTCGTGAGTTGTAGAGGGCAAGCGACAAAGAACAACGGCGCCGGTTCAGGCAGCCCGAGAGCCTATCGCCGCACGATGGGTTCTCTAGCCGATATACGCTGGCCTCCTGGACCGCAGGCCCAGGTCGGTGGGGATTGGCAACTTCCCATTGGTGGACCAGGGACGACCAAGCGGCAGCTGGGGGGTCAAATCAGCAGGGGTCACGTCCCTGCCGGTAAACACTGGTCGGTTGGCTGGAGTCGGTGCTGCTAGTAGTCGTCTGTCATCCGTCCTCCTTTCGTGGCTTCGATTGCTCGTCGTAAACTGCGCGATCGCGCGCAGTAAAGTGCCGAGCTCGCGGGCCGCGAAACTGAAAGCGCATCTCCGTCTCCAACACCGCAAAGCCACACAGACTATGTGTGTACGCAGGAGAGTTTTGTATAGCTCACTCACAGTGTAAGCTGCTTTCGGCACGAATTCGGTAGCCGACAGACATCATCTCGCGCAAAAAAAGAGAAATTAGGAAGCGTAGCAGAATCAGGAGAACAGTTGAGGTAGTGAGTAGCATGGAAGGAGCCGCTCGGGACGGCTGAAAAGGATGTGCCACAGTCGGCAGCAGGGGTGCATTTGTCGTCGCCTAAGAATCGTGCTAGTGAGTTCCACAGTCTAGGACCTGCAGAGCAAAAGCTTATGCCGCCTATGGTCCTTAAGCGGAGGAATGGAACATCTAATTTATTGTCCATACGGAACCAGAGGGCACGAGGAGGCTGAAATTGGTGCAGCAGTTCAGCTCGGTATGGAGGAGCCAAGCCGTGACGGGCCTTGTGGGTCAGCGTATACACTTTGCTCTGTGCCCGTTGATCAACCGGCAGCCATCCTAGCTCTTTTAGCAAAGGACTTGTTAGCAAAGAATACGCACCATCAAATCTGAGTTTGCAAACTAGCCTTGCAACCATACTCATAGCCAGCTGCAGTGGCCTAGTTTTTTTCCGGTAGCCCAGCCAAAAGGGAATTACAATAATTAAGCCGAGGCAGAACTAAGAGGCTGGCTATTTTTTTGCAAGTTGCCACGGAAGACTGTTTCTAATCTTTGACAGGGATGATCGGATGTGGTGGCTTGCTGTTGAAGCAGTCTTCTTGACGATGCTTTCAAATTTAGGCAGTGGTCGAAGACGATACATAAATTGCGAGCGCGTGGCGATGGTCGGACAACAAAATGAATTATTAGAAAAGTAAAACCTCCTAGTCCAGTCGCGCGCTTAGGATGTCCTATGAGCAGCAGTTTGATTTTATCGTCATTTAGTTTCAAGAAGTTTTCCGACACTGAATGAACACGACCAGAAAGTACGATTTAAACCAGGCCAGTGTCTCGTCTGCCAGACCGATCGTGGTTCTCGATCGCTCAAGTAGGACACCGTGATCAATACAGCCGAAGGCAGCTGGTAGATTTAGCAGCGCTAGGGCACGTGACATTTCCGTAATCGTGCTTCGTCGCTGCGTAAGTGCAGCAGGGCATCGTGGCCGATGGAACGTCCCAAGTTGGCGGATCGAGGCCGATACTAAGGAAGAGGCCGATGGGACGACGATGGGAGTCCCGATACCGCACACCGCAGCTCCAAACTAGCGCTAAAACTACTCGAGAGTTGCATCCATCGCTGCAGCTTGTGATTCTTCCAAGCGCGGCAGGTACGCCACACCGCGCAGAACACCGAAGCCGGCTCAAAGACGCTTGCTCGCACGGACGCTGCAGCAGGCCAGTGGGCAACTGCCTCGCCCCGAGTCCGCGCGGTGTGACCCACCGGGCGTTTGCCGCCCGTTACTTAAATATCACCACCATAAATTACAACAGCCCCTAAAACCGATGGCAATGTCCTAATCTCTGCTGACTGATAAACGTCATTCTCAGCCATAAGCTGGCCTGGTGAAGAACAGCATCATTCTCAAATGCCACTGACCCATAAACTAAAGCAGTCTTAAAATGGCCGCAACCGCCCGCCCAATCACGCTAACGTTTCGGGAGGGCGACCCGGACAGTTCGGACAGTCGCTGCTGCACTGACGCCGCTCAACGCAGCTCTCTCGCAGGATTTATTGCTCAAACAGCTTAAAGAGTGGCGGCGTCTTCGGTCCGGACGCTCTGCGGTATCGCTGGCGTCCGCCAGTCCGGAATACCAGCACTGCCTCAGCCGCTGCCGCGAGCTCATCTGCAAAAAAAGTGAAGCATGCGCACGGAGCGATCGACTCACCTACAAATATATTAGCATTATTATTACTGTTATTATTATTATTATTATCGCATATTCATCTGCATGGAACAGATGAAGCAGTTAGGCTGTTGTTTATTTTTATCTATGCAAGCTCCAATTTTTGAAACTCGCGCACTGAAGCTGAAAGTTTGCAGACAGACTTGGCTGAGGAGCACATAAATTCATTCAACGACGTCGTTTTGAAAGAGGACATGTAGATTGCGGCCTATACTTTATACATCCCATTCTACGCTTGCACCCAGGGCACTGCACCTCTCCGAGAGGTAGCAGCGCTTCGCCTAATCTGGAGTCAGCAAAATCGAGGCACACTCCAGCGTAGCTAGCGGCTTCGCACACCGTAACACTGAAAAGGAAAAAAAAAGATGAGCTGCTTCAGTAGCCTCATTTGTGAGCACGCAACGATAATTATAGCCGTCTGCCTAAAGCTGTATCGTTGACCGGCGCCGCCAGCTTGCTGCCGATGTTTGCGCCGCTGCGTCCGCCGATCGGTCAAGTGATGCCGGAACCGCTGGTTCTTCTCACCGAATAGCTCCGGAGCCGGTGCCTCGCTCACCCGCCCCGACGCTCGCCGCTCGCGCTGAGCCCGAGCGTTCGCCGCTCGACGTGACGGCGCCCCAGTCGGCCATCTCGCGCAGCTTCTTTCGGCGTCTGCGAGCGACAGCTGCCCCTGGAATTTCGGTTCAGCTAGCACCGGCGACGGGCAATTCTCAGCGTGTGGGTGGACGGAAAAACCGGCATCGCAGCCGACGGGCTCGCCGCGCAAGAGGCGACGGGTGGCGTGTTTGAACCGCGGCCACAGCGAATCCAATAGCTACAGTCCTGCTGAGCCGTCTCGCCGGAACTGGCGCGATAATAAGCGTGCGCCTGCGCCATGTACAACGGTTATTGTACCGGCGCCACTGGCCCGAACGCGCCGGAAGGCGGTAACGTAAATGGCCGAAGCGCTCGCATCTAGCGTGGCCGGGCACCGGAAGCTCGCCGCCGACAGATTTTGGCTCCAGCTGGCAAAGCTTGGGTGCATTCTGTGTATTCCGTAGCTGCTTGAGCGCTTGCAACGGCTTCAACAGAGTTTTTATTGCTGTCGACCTTGCATCATTCATTGAACTCCGGATATCAGCGAGACGGACTCGTGCATGAGCTTGGCGAGGTGCGTGCACGTTCGGATGGCTAAGACGACCGGCCAAACAAATGCGCGCGTGACTGTTCGCGGACTGACTTAGGGCGTTGGCTCAGAAATGCTCCGCTAAGACTTAGTCCTTTTTTTATTGCTTCTCTCGAGTTTTGGGATGTGCACAGTAGAGTCCTTTGTGATCAAACAGTCCACTTTACCTTTTTCTCAAAGGCTTTATTTTGATCTACCATTAGTCAGACAGTTGCAGCTGCCCTCAAGTGCCAAGCGTCTACCGACGGATTTCAGACGCCGGTTCCAATGACGCCGCGGGCGCTAAGGCTCGCGCACAGAGCCTCGCGCTCGTCCACTGACCGGAAGCGCGACGGGTGTGGCGAGTTAAAGCACGCGTACCAAGCGAGCGCCCGACCTGATAAGAGCTATCGCCCGCAGCCCCGCGGGGTGTCTGCTGACGATTAGCCGACGTGCGGCGAGGCGTGCCGCGAGGCGTGCAGCAGCGGAAAAGCTCAGCTTTCGCGCAGCGGCCCGCGGAGCTGGCTCTCAGTGCCACCTCTGCGGCCGGCGACTGCGTTCCTCTCACGACTGCGTCGCGAAATTCTGTCCATCAGTTTCCGCTTCCGCTTGGCCTCGAGAGTTTAGTCGTCTTTTTGTCCACACAATTGCACTTTTGGTGGTTAAAAAAGAATTTATTATTATTTCCCAATACATTTCGCATTTACCGTTGCTATGAAAGTGGTGCTATGGGGTGTTATCGCCGTCACGTAGTTGTGCCCCCCCCAGCCGACGTTACGTCTGAACAACGGGCGCACTCCTTGCCGGCACGTGACGTGCTCCTTGCCGCGAAATTCACGTTCTGCCTGTGCGTCAGCCTATACGCACGCTATCCACTCTTCTCTCTTAACACCACGTGCTCGGAGCAGTGCGCATGACGGCTTCTATATCAGTATGTATGCTGGTTCGCTTGTGTTTCTTGTTTGCGATACAATACAGCCATCATAGACAACAACTCGCTTGTGGGGGCTTCGCACTTCGCCGCACCGCCATCGCATATGCGAGCTTCTAGTGCACAGCTTCAACGTCCGGTCGGCACTTGGCATAACGCAGCCTTAGTTACAGTTCTTGTCTCAGCCGACACATACTTTCAAGAAAATCAAATGTGCACAAAAAAATCTAGTTCGCTTGTTGCTAAGTAAATGGTTGCTTATTATTGTTTGTGTTGCTGCCGCTAAGAGCACTTGCAGGCTGATCTTGTGCATGTCAACTCTAACCATGTTTATTCTTGTTGTTTATCGAGCCTGCTTCCACTGACCATCCACAATGTTTCCTTTGCACCGAATGTAAAGCGCCCAGAAAGAGATTTCGCTCTCTCAGGGTGCTTTATCAAGTGTATTATTATTATTACTATTATTACGAGTTTGTCATTCTCGTTCAATAGCTCGTTTACCTCCTAAAAGCAAATATTTGGAAATTCCCGATGAGGGTGACTCCAGAAACGCTTTAATCCGCCCTCATTTGAGACAACTCATAACCGGAGCACTTACAAGATGGCGCCGCCGGAACGCTTCCACCGACGCTCTGCGCCCTGCAGCCCGCCGCCGCTCCTCTAGATACGCAGCCTAGGTCCGCGTGTCGATGGCACATCGTGAAGCGTGGGTTCTTCATCCTTTAAAAAATTTGTACCACGACTCCTTTCCGGAGGAAACGTTAATTTCAGCGCCGAAGAATTGCCATTAGGCAGCCGGTCTAGGCCTCGAGTAATACCCTATTGGCAATCTCATTCTGTTCTTAAAGCTTAAAGCAGCTAAAAGTTGTACTGTCAGAGAGTACACTCAGCACCATCTAAAAATAAAACGGCTTCTCGTCTACGAAATATTTTTCGAAGCTGCACGTATTAGCCGTCCAAAAGGCTGTTCAGATCTTCCAAAAAGTAGCTACGCCAGCAAAAATCTTCAGGAGTTGTTATTCCTAATCTGAGAGCTGAAACTTCTTGTCGGAGACACGCCTCTCTTGTATGTGACTATCAGGAACTCATTCTTCAGCTCCTCCAAAAAAACATTATTTATTTTACAAATATTAGCAGCCCTCTTCAGAAACCAATGCAAATTCGTACTTCATGCCCTTTTCAGCCCTCAGAGAAAAAACTAGCAGGCAAGCCGCCTGAAAAAGCCCTACATAGATCGCTATCTGAAAGTATTTAGCGCCTCCTCTGAAGCTTAACAGCGTCCATGGTGCCAGTTAGCATCGGTCTTTTGCGATGGACTTTCGTTGTGGCAAACGGGATGTACTCCGTTGCCTGCCTACGACATCCAGATTTCATTCCAGATTACAGGTGACTTAAAGACCCCTCTTAAAAGCTGGCCCTATTTTAGTGCACTCTGGTGTGTCTGCAGACAGCTTCGCAACGCGATGCCTACCAATACGAGTTCGCTACTTGCGAAAAAAACTTCTTACTTAGCAAGTAAGTTCCAGAAGGAATTTAGGAAATTTTTGCTCAATACACAGTTGGCTTCACCTGGGAGTTTTCAGCGACCTTCTCAGGAATGCCGATTTACGTAGAATTGAACGGGTTTTTGTTTGATCAATCGGCGGCTGTTGCTAAGAAAGATGCCCAAGTCTTTTAGGCACGGCTGGCCTCTCGCCTCGGTACCACAGGCACGACGCTACAATGGCTATTATGCTATTAAGTTTATTGCTTCTTGTCACAGTTTATACTCTCTCCTCTTTGCCGATGTGGTCGCCAAGCACAATCTAGGCTTTCACTGCTGTGCAGGTGACACTCAGTTGTACCTTTGCTTTGATGTAATGTAATGTATCTCCGTCAGTAACTCCACAAAGTCATAAAGACCATGTGGGTGTTACGCAGGAGAGTTTTGTATAGCGCACTCACAGCCTAAGCGGCTTTCGGTACGCATTCGGTAGCCAACAGACTTCGTCTCACGCAACAAAGAAAAAGTGGGAAGCATAGCAGAGTTAAGAGAGCAGTTGAGGTAGTGAGTAGCATAGAAGTAGCAGTTCAGGACCGCTGAAAAAGATGTGCCATAGTCGGCAGTTGGAGAGTAGATGTCGTTACGTAAGAATTGTGGAAGCGAGTTCCACAGTCTAGGACCTGCAGAGCTAAAGCCTCTGTTGCCAACTGTCTTTAAGCGGAGGAATGGGACAGCTAATTTATTGTCCACACAGGACCTGAGGGCACGAACAGACTGAAACTGATGCAGCAGTTCAGCTAGGTATGAAGGAGCCAAGCCATGGCGGGCCTTGTGGGTCAGCGTAAGAACTTTGCTTTGTATCCTTTGCTCAACCGGCAACCATTCTAGCTCTTTCAGCAAAGGAGACACGTGCTCAAACCGCTGGGACCTGAAGACCAGCCTTGCAGCCATATTCATAGTCAGCTGTAGTGGCATAATAGCTTTCTTTGGCAGCCCAGCCAAAAGGGAATTACAATAATCAAGTCGAGACAGAACTAAAGAGCTAGTTAAATTTTTTACAAGCCACTGTGGGAGACAGCTTCTAATCTTGGATAGGGATCGGATGTGATGGCTAGCTGTAGAGGCAGTCTTCTGAATGAAGCTTTTGAAATTGAGGCAGCTGTCGAACACGACACCTAGATTACGAGCACGTGGTGAAGGTCGCACAATAGCATCACCTATTAGAACAGCAAAGCCTTTTAATCCAGCCAGACGCTTAGGGTGTCCTATGAAAAGCAGTTCGGTTTTATCGTCATTTAATTTCAGGAAGTTTTCCGACATCCAGGATCGAATATCGGCAAGGCAAGCATTCAGTTTCTCAGTTGCTGCAGCAGATTCCGACGGTTTGAATGACAAATACAACTGAGTATCGTCAGCATAGAAGTGATATCCTATTCCATGGGCCTTAATCACTTTTCCCAGAGGTTGATACCTCCCAGCCCTCCAGCACGTCGGATTCTCTGCGCACCCTAGGTGCATGTACAGTATTAAAAGCAGTCGAATGTGGATGGCAGTAAACATTCTAAATTCAGCAACGACAATGCCAACTTACTAGTCATGGGCAAACCAAGTGAGATTCAGTCATCGGAAAACCTGACGCTCAAAATCGGCTCTGCCAGCATACATGTCGCTGAATCTGCACGTTATCTCAAGGTGCTGCTCAAAAGCGACCTTTCATTAGACAACTACGTAAGCTCAGCTGCTAAGTCTGCCTTCTTTCAAGTGCACACCTTTTCAAAACTTTGGGCTTCCTTGCCGACCTACACTGGCCCCCAATCAAGCAACGTATCTAATTCAAGGTTTTGTCACTTAATTTTAGGTTCCTTCGTTCTCTGGCTTCAGCCTTCGGTAATAATACGGTAGTAATACTTCATCACCAGGCAAAGAATCTTAGAAATCGCTGTTCCGACTAGAATCGCTAAGCCATAACTCGTATAAATCTCAAAACCGTTAGGGACCGTTCCTTTAGTTTCTATGCTCCCAAGTTCTGGAAGTTACAACCGAAGCACGTCACAGCGTTCCCTGACACGACGAAATTATAAAAGAAGCTTCAAATGCACCCGTTGGTAGCAGAATTTAGTGAATCTTTATGATCCGTACTTCTTGTGCAGATGTCTGCTTGCACTGTGCCTGCTGCTTGCAGGTGCTATAACCAATCATTTGATAAAGCACACAGCATCTGTATGTAAAGTGCCTAGAGAAAATTCTACTCTCTGAAGGTGCTGAAACAATTTATTACTATTATTATCCTTATTATTAAGATTTAGGTATTTTCTCAGTTTGATAATTTACTGAGTAAACTGCAACGGCCAACGGTCATCTAGAGAGCCTCAATGACAATGAAGGCCTGCCTCAGGGATCTGCTCTAGATTCACCTCGTTAGCAATATAAATTTCCCCCTTAGCCAATGTATTTTTCAAGCGTAATTACATCTTGAATTTTCTTAAAGTTGGCATACAGATGTTTTCTCGTACTTTTAGCATTTCCTGCCTCCCAAAATGTCAAACTCTCTTTGCACGTTTATAGCAGTTATAGCACGTACAGCATTTATCCTGACATTTAAAGTTTGATCCCGAAAGCTTCTCAAATTAGCCTGTTAGGATATGACCAGCTTCTTAAAATAGAAAAACCTTGTGCTGCTTAGGAATTGGAAAGTCCAAGCGTCAAAATCGGCGCGGCGGTCAGCTAAGCTCCCTAGCTCTCTGGCCGCAATCTGAGTGTCCTCTTCCAAAATGACTTGTCGCTGAATGAATTTATGAGCTCCTCAGACAAGTCTGTCTACACGATTTCAGCTACAGGATGTGAGAATTTAAAAAAAAACTTTGGCTTGCTTAGATAAAGAAACCCAAGCCTAGCTGCTCCATCTGCAGATGAATATGTGATAATAATAGGTATACTAGTAATATGCTGCTGTATCTGTAGTTTGCCTGCATACAAGACTTCAGCAATTCGCTAGAATGCGCCTTCATGCTTCACGAGTCACGGTTTTGCAATAAGACGCTTTTAAATAATGCAAAAGCCTGCAGCTAAGCTTGTCTGAGATCGTCGTTGTAACTGACACGATACATTATTTTTCACTGATTTAGAATGGCTGCTCATCAACAAGGTAGACGACGTCCAGATTCTGTTGCTCAACGTTCATTCTCTTGCTTCTGCTTATCTATCTGAATTACTTCTTTATCAGACTTTTAATCACACAACTTACTCTTGAAATTATAGTCGCTCGATTGCACCTTTAAAAGACTTCAAATTCCTTTGAGAGCGTGCTTTCAATTCCCTAAACCCATTTAGCCTAAAATTAAATACCACTGACATCACCTTACCTCCTTATTCAAGGACATTCAAAAAGGCTTAAAGAATATACTTGTTCCTGGAAGATTTTTCTTCGTCTGAGTGAAATGTCCATTTTGTGCCGCCTGGTACTCTGAAACCGTGAATGCTATCGCTAAACTATTTTACATCCTGTTTTGACAGAATATGACACGTATGATGCATATAAAGAGATTTGTGCGTTGGGCACTTCGCAAATGCTGTATTATTACATTTAATAATTTACCACTGATTTTTACACCTGGGAGTAAGCTATACAGTTTATTGAGAAATTAATAAATATTTCTTAGACGTGACGCCCTAACAATAGTATGACGTCGCCCAAATACAATAAATGAAGCCACTATTGATCATTAAAATTAGAGTCTCGAAGTCGCAGTGAAGATTACAACACACATTTTAAGTGCGCAAGATCTTTTCTGATTATTCAAAACGGAGAAAAACTTGCACAAAACATAGACTATGACTCTTGGAAGTCATTCATGATATCATGAAAAATGTTTGACACCGTATTTATTGCGTCATTTCGTACAAAAATTTAAGTATCGGAAGATTGAGCGCGAAATTTGAAAGATGTCATCGGATCATTGGCCTAGGCGTGGCAGCACAACATTCCACGAGGGTCTCAGGAAATACTAAAGGAGTAGTTACTATGGCTTTTCCTAGGCAATCACTAGTGAACATGTTTCTTAGCAAATGGTAAGCCACTTATCCTTGGCAATCAAATTTAATTCCTACCTGAACCATCAATTGCAAAGAGATGTCCAACGAAGCAAATTTATTGCCTGGAGAGAGCTGCCCTCGCTGCGGAATGCAGCTGGAAGTGTACAATTTACTGTGTCAAGATACCAGGTACAAGGTACCGGATGCAAGGTACAAGATACAAGATACGAGGTGCCAAGTTTGTGTGCGTTGCTTCCATTGCCACTCCACAAAGAATGCGTCGGGCATGAACTATTAGGCTAATTACAATCATGACTGTCCAAATTACTGCTACTGATTATAAAAGTATCAATAATAGCTCTAGGTACACATTTAAATTAGTTTTGTTGTTTCCAAGGGTAAATAATATTTTCCTAATTTTCTATAAATATAATAAATAGTAAATTACCATGGTTTTGCGAAAAATTTGCCTCTGTATTAAGGACAATTTTTTTTGAAGTTATCCGAATCCGGTTTCGTTTTCGGGCTTGACTTGGACGTCAGACCCATACATATTCTTAAAAAGCGCGGAATCAGCAATTAATAATAGTTATAAATTTGTATCGCACCCTCGGCGAACTTAATCTCTTTTTAGCCGCCACTTCAAATATGCTGTAAAGGAAGTGCTAGCAAATGGTTAGTCGTAGCATCCAAATGTCAACAGGCGTAATATGGTTAGAGGTAACATGTACAGTGTCAGCATGTAAATACGGTTGGTGGTAGCTTGCTCAGTGTAAGCACGCATGCTAAGAGAAGCAGATGAATCTCTCGCTTCGTCTTCAATGTGATAAATTCATGGAAGATCGTGACTACTGTAGGGAGAGAGTTCCAGACATTTGCAGCATGCGATATAAAGGTGAGGTCTTCAAACGGTTTGAGGTTTGTCCGAGGTATGTCTAATCAATTTGAGACTGAATAGCGGGCGCTACAATACCTGACCTGGTCGGGAAGGAGATATGACAGGTAGGCCGGAACCAGAGAATGAAGGGACCTATTAATGAGTAACCAAACCTTAAAACCGATACGTGGATTGATTGGGAACCAGTGCAGGTTGGCGAAAAGTGATTTGGCATGGCCATTTCGGCGCTCACGACAGGTAGGTCTAGCTGCAAAAGTTTTTAACCAACTACAAGTGCGTGATTGCGAAAATTGGTAGACCATAATATAAAAAAATATAACTCATTAATATAGCGCACCAAGAGAACCTAATCTCTATTCAGGCGCTTCACACATGCCTCGGGGCTCGAGCCCATGACCTCAGCCAGACTTTGGTCGGGGCGAGCACCTTAACCGCTGGACCAAACCAACTCGGCGATCAAGGAGTGAATTACAGAAGTCAAGACGGAAGGTCATGAATGAGTGGACTGACATGGATTTAGTATTTTCGTATAAGAAGGCCTGAGTTTTAGCCATGTTACCTACATGAAAGGAAGAAGACTTTGCTGTGGAGTAGATGTAGTCATCTAGTGAATGGTCACTTTGAAATAGGATACTTCGATTTCGCACAGAGGCTACAGGATATGCGCTGGTAAAGCTGATTTCGAACACTTAATTTTGAAATATCCGAGTGATAATTGGTTGCCCACGACAAGTAAGCTAGTTTTATCAACATTCAATTTGATAAAGTTTGCTGCCATCCATGTGCGAATGTCATAATACATGCAGCAAAGGAATACAAATGTAAAGCGCCTAAAAAGAGATTAAGTTCTCTGAGGGCGTTTTATTAAGTGCATTATTATTATTATTATTAATAATACAGAGCATTTGACGTGCTAGAGGGCTGGGAGAAATGTGTCATCGACATAGACGTGAAAGGCTAAATTTTGACTTGTCGATCACACCGGGAAAGGGGTGAGTAAACATTTTGAAAAGAAGCGGCTCAAGCTCGGAGCCTTGAGGCGAGACCCGTACGTAAGTATTTCATCGGACGATCTTTCCTCAACTAAATCAATACGCTGAAGTCTACCACAGTTGAGATAGGACTCGAAGCGCTGCACTGCACTGCAGCACATGTGCTGACCACGTGAATTGAGAGGCTCTCGAGAATAACTAGGTCATTGGTAACATTAAAAACTTCCGAAATATCAAGTAGAAAGACAGTAACTAATTATGCATTCATGGGAAGGTTATTATGCGCACGAAGCAAGGCTGACTCTCTGAGGTGATAAGCTCCAAATTAGAGTTAAACTTACTTGCTAGACTTAAAGTCTCACTGTAAGAGTTTAAATGGTCCGACACAGCTCGTTTCCATATCTTTTATAGGAAATGCAGAACAAAGACTGGGTGGAAGTTGCTCAAGCTCTTTTTGTATTGCTGCTCTTTTAGTTAGTGGCCAAACTGCAGCCTCTTTGAAAGGGGCAGGAACAAGACCTGATGCTAAGGACGTATTTATTAAGCTAGTTATGCGTGGCAGGAGCTGATAAATGCATCTCAAAAGTAGGTAGACGGTAGTAGGGTATAGAGGGCTTGTCTTCTTAGATTTAGATGTGAATTTTAGGGTTAGGTCACTCGTGACAGCCTTGAATACAGTTATTGACGTGCTAAGCGGACTTGAGAGAGAGAGAGAGAGAGAGAGAGAGAGAGAGAGAGAGAGAGAGAGAGAGAGAGAGAGAGAGAGAGAGAGAGAGAGAGAGAGAGAGAGGAGTCCTGTTTTGTTGTTTCTTAGGGACAGGAGTCCAGTGGGGATAATTAATCAAGCTAGGTTAGGCGGATAGTATTCGTTTGAAGGATCAATCACTCCAGCTAAGTTCAATCAGTGGGCACCGATCGGTAGAATGTACTGCGCCCGATAAACGTCAGCCAATATGTCCTTGCTGCTGGTACTGAATATACACGCCTTGCGCATTTAATCTCAAGATTCTCGTGTCTTTATTGGCTGTACTAGGTCCGTGCGTCAACTTAGATAGCTTGGGGAACTGGCGTTCGGTCGTTCTTTCACATTTGTGGCGGTCGATGTTCCGTTCTTTCCATGACCAGTCATCCCCACTCCGACTAGAATACAGTGACTCGCTGCTTCTAGGCCTTGAGGCCTATGCATCAAGACCTAGATTATGGTCGGTCACAGTCAGCTGGTGCACAAATATGTAGCTACGCTCAGCTGCAGTAATATTCTCAGCTACCATGCTCAGCTACTTCTCACCAATCTTACTAGCTGCCCGAAAAGATGGCGAATCGACATCACGATTCTGTCACTCCCTTCCGGCTCCCCTATCCTCTTGCAACGATCTCCCGCCGGAAGTGGTTTCCCAACGGGCTCCCTGTCGCACGTACGTGTTCCTTGAATCTTCTTGCCCGATTGTTCCTCTCGCCAAATTCAAATCTTTCTAGGACTGGTGCTTGCCGGTACTGAAACCCCAGGGTTCGGAGCTCACCACTAACTGACGAAGCTGCGTCGCCTTATTTGACGACCTTCAAAGCGGAAAGTCACTCGCAACCTTTGCTGTCTGCACGATCAGCCAATCAGATCGTGCGTTTGCGCTCTACGATGCGAAGTGCATCGTAACCAAGGGCGAGAGCGACATGTCTTTATAGCGCCCCGATGATCCCGTCTTTCTTTGTTGATTGCTTGCTACCACAGGATTCAGTGTGTCTTACTGACTTGGGGTCGTGCTAATAAAAATAATAACAACAATAATAAGAATCAAATTGAATATAGCCTTCGGAGAAGGCTTTTCAATCTCTTTCTAGGCACTTTGAGCTACCCTTGGCCGAAAGCGTCTTCTTGTGTGCTGCTGCATGCTCGTCTAAGCATGATACACGAGTACTTTCAAGACATACAAGACATACAAGTACATACAAGAGTGTATTCGGCATACTTGTCTAGGAACCATACCTTACTCGACGGTAACTCTTGGTTACTGTTTCTCTTGCAGCCAGTTGCAAAGTGCCCGACTAAAGATTCGGTTAACATAAATAAAGTAAATGTCAGCTGAATAAATGCCTGATTTATATAACGTCACAGAAGCCTTGGTGGCGATCACTCCGCTTGCATAAAGCAATTAAGATTGGCCAGTTGCCGGAATCAAAGCCTCGATCTGGGCCGCTGCGGTTGAGCATTTTAACCCTAAGCTAGGACACAAGTTTTCTTACGGTACTATACCAAAGACTTGTTTTATTATTATTCTTGTTGTCAATCGAATCATCGGCATGATTCTCTACCGTCGCTCGCTCAAGGGGTGCGGGAGATTTTGCCACAAGGCGGTGCTAGAATAGCAATTGTAACGTTGCTATCAGGAAAAACGGAAGTGCTTTCATTAAAGAATCGTGTGGTTGGCATCGCATCAAGCGGGAAGCAATAGAGGACGAGTCAGCTTCGTGTGCGTTGTCTGGTTAGCGCGACGCTTAAAAAGAATGACAGGACACGAAGCGGTACAATCGTTCCGATGGCTGCTCTCGGAAATCCTTCCGAACCAACCCCAGCTTGCCAAAACCTGTCCCACCCAACCCCTGCTTGCGAGCATCTGTCCAACACAACCCCTATTCTCATAAAAATCTGTCCGATACATCCCCTGCTCAAATAAATGTGTCTCACCCAACCACTGCTCATGTAAATCTGTCATAGCCAACCACTGCTCTCCGAAATCGGTCCGAGCCAATCCCTGTTCACAGATGTCTATCTGGAGCCAAAACACTCGCGTTCGCTGGGGTAAGGAGTTGTGCTCTGCTGGGGGGGGGGGAGGGAGGGCTGTGCTACGCCGCTGGTCGCACGTTCGTAGCCCCTGCCCGGAGGACGAGCCCGCCAGTGCCCCGCTCCTCCGGACGGCGAGGAGCGGAAAGCGGCCCCTCGCGTACGACGCTCGACGGCGCCGTTCGTCGTTTCGCCAGAGCGGCGGCGGCGGCGGCGGCGGCGGCGGCGGCGGCGGCGGCGGCGGCGGCGACGGCGGCGGCGGCGGCGGCGGCGGCGGCGGCGGCGAAGGAGGCCAAGAATCGCTGCTTCACGACAATGGGCTCCATTTGCATCGAGCGTCAGGCGCGGGCTTTGTCTGCCCGCTGGCTGCTTCGCGGCAGGAGCAGCCATTGATTATCGATCGCTGCCGCTCGCGCGAGCTTACTCATCGTCTCGGGCACTGCAAGATTTCCCCAACGCCGTCGAGCAAGCCGCCGCCTCCGCAGTAGGCGCGGCAGCTGCATCGGAATAGCAGTGCGTGAGTACCGCGCCCAGGTCGAGCGTCTCAGCACTAACGGCGCCGCCGCTGCTGCTGCTAGCTTGCCGTCGCCCGCACGCGAGGATGCACGGCGCATGAGCGGTAACCAATTCTCGAGCGCCGGTGTCGCCCGGTAAGGGAGCGCTGGCTTGGTCACCCAGGCTCAGGAGGCTCTTGAGCCGCCGTTGCGGGTGTGAACTTGCTCCTCCAACATGGCGCAGCTGTGCGCTGAGCAGCAGAGCCAATATTGCCAACTTGCGAGCTTATCAGATGCCAAGCGTTCGAGGAACGGCGAGAAGCTAAGGAAACGCGTAAAAGAACGGCGTCGCGAGCATCACGCCGCCTTCATTATATATATATATATATATATATATAAATATATATATATATATTTATATATATATATGTATATAATTCATTGGCTTAACGCCCTGAGATAAGTTAATCTCTATTCAGGCACTTCGCATGTGCCGCGGGCTCGAGCCCTCGACCTCGGCCGTCCAATACGTTCACCATGACCTTGGTCGGGGTGAGCGCCGTAACCACCGAGTTAAACCAGCGCGGCAACGTTGTCGGACGCGTTCGCCCGCGTCGAGTCGGCCGCGATAAGCGCTTTCGCACCCGCCGTGCCCTAGGATCCGCGCTATCGCTCGGTGCGCCATGGCGTCGGCAGCTGCTGCTGCGTCCTCGGCGGACGCGGACCGAATTGCTGTCGCACTATCAATGCGGCCAGATCTTGGAGACAACTAGAATAATAGGTCGGTTGCATAGCTTACAAGTCTTTATAGACATTAGGCCTGGGCGTCTTCTCCTTGTCGAGCGCTTGTGCAGAGCCTTCGTCTAAGCGCGATGCTTCCTCTCGTGCCCCGCTGCGATACATGCTCCTCTCAGCACGACATCTCGCTTGTTCGTCGTCTCTTCTTATCTTTCGCCCATTTTGCGCCGAGTTGCAAAAAAGCACCCGGATAGCGATTTTATTTCCGTAGGGCGCTATGAACAGATTGACTTTTTTTATTTATTCCGATTGAGCACGCTGGAGGGCGGGCTTTATTAAAAGCTCGCCGACCGCACGATCGACGCCGTGCTGCTCAGTGACCCGCTAAATTGTATTGGCGTCGGTGTATCCGAGTCATTGGTTTTTAACCTGCACGCTCCTTTGTCCGCTTCCGCGATAGAGAGAGAGAGAGAGAGAGAGAGAGAGAGAGAGAGAGAGAGAGAGAGAGAGAGAGAGAGAGAGAGCGGCGTCGCCCGCTGAAAATGCGGCTGCCCAGATCCGTCCCTGGGTCTTGGGAGCGAGCGTTGGGCCTGACGACACGGTCGTTTTCTCATGCTCCGACGTGGCTACGCGCGGAGGCTTGGCGAAGACGCCGCCGCCGCCCGAAGCTGCCTCGGTGCACGATGCCCGCCTCGACGGCCGCCACGGCCGCACTTCCGCTTCCATCTTACGGGCCGCCGCCTTCGAGGAATGCGCGCAGTCAATCTCTGTCTCTAGCCTAAAACGCGCAGTGCAATGGCTCGTACCGAAGTAGTCGGTTCAGCTGCAGTAGGCGGCGTCCTCCGGCACTTTCTGACTCCATCTTGTGCCCTCTGGTAGCCTCTGGTAACCTCTGGTAACCTCTGGTAACCTCTGGTGCCCTCCGGCACTCCCTCTAGCGGTCACTCGCCCCCTTCACGCCAGCGCCTCGACCGGAGTTGGGGAGGTGATGTGCGTTCGCCGGCGGCGGCCTCTGCGGCCGCACGTCGAAGATGGCTGCGGCGCCAATTTCTAGAGGCAAACCAGCACGACTGGAGAAAGTGAGCCTCCAAGTTAAGCCCACAGCCGAATGCTCAGACGAACGCACGCGCTCATTCCCGCGTCTTTCAGGTGTCGTTCTTTGATCGCAGCAGTGTTTGTCGCCGGCGGAAAGGCACCAGCGACGGACATGTCGGGTAAAGCACACTCAGGTGGCGGCGGCCACAGCGGCGACAGCTGGCAGGAAGAATCCGTGTCGCCGCAGAAGCGAAACGGCGATGCAGTCTACCAGCAGCTGGGATCTGCAGCGACGCTGCGAACCGGCACCGCCGCCGCCGGCAGCTTCTCAGTGGGGTAAGGTTGAGCACGCTTTGGTGCTCGCGCGAGCTGCGTCGCTCCGTCGGGCGCCGCCGTCGCACCGCTGGGATGCCGGTGCGTGGAAGCTGGCCATAGCGAACAATTGCCACAGATCCGAAAGTGAGCATATCCTCGGTTCCATTAAACTTTCACCTAAGCAGTTAAGTTAAATGACTCCAGAGTGTAAACAAATGAGCTTGCAGAGTGCACGATTTCGTGCGAATATATGTTAGTAATAGTAATACATTTTTATAATAATAATGCATTTGTTATAGCTCCCTCAGAGAACTCAATCTCTTTCTAGGCGCTTCACATTTGCTGCAAAGGAAGCATGATTGAATGATTTTCGCTAAAATGCTCAGTGAACAACAAGCATAACATGGTTAGATGTGAAGTGCACAGATTCAGCATGCAAATATGGTTAGTGACCGCATGCACGGTGGTTACGCATGAGCGCACAAAGGACGGATCGCACGGACACACGAAATTGTGATAAATATACGCATTTTTAGTTTCTTTTCAAATGTAGCAAGTCAGGGCATGTCATGACGGAAGTGAGCTCCAGGCTTAGGAAGCATACGAACTGCACGCACGGTCCAAAGGATTTGAATAGAGTCGCGTTTGGCCAGCGATTACTCTACGGCAGACACTAACCAAGAGGTCGCAAAGCTTCGGCCTTAAGGCCAGATACGGCCTAGCTGGCACTCAAGTCCCGCCTAACGCCACCTACTCATTTATTGCTGGATCTATCCTGGGTCTATGCTGGATCTATACTGGATCCGACCTAATTGAAATGTCGTGATCTTTTTACCCTCCATCGCTGTGGGTCGCAGCGCAAGTGGTGGCTCGTACTTATTTTTTAACCGGATGTTAGGAGCTAGCATGAAGCAGAAGCGCCCGATCGCGGAGCGATGACACGTGTCTACCCCTGTAACTGCCGTGCGCGTCGGTGTGTCTGTCGCGACTATTTGCTCGTCCGCCTGGTCGCGCCCACTCCGCCGGCCCGGCGGAGTGGCCGCGGCCCAGTTCTTCTGACCCGGTCTTATTAACCTCCTAAAAGTAACACAGTAGCTCGAAAGGGTTTGCCGACCGCTGCGTCGGCGTCTCAGAAAAATGCGACGCACGCCTTCGGCAGAACTATTCGGCCAGTTAGAGCATGTGGTAATGTGATAGAACACCGCTCGTAAGACTCGAAGCGTGCACGATGAGCTGCTAGAAATGAACTGCACAATGAACCGCTAGAAATGCGCCGTACAGTCAACTTTGCGTCAGCGTGCCCGCAGCGGAAATTTCGCTGCTGGGAGCGAAATCGACAAAGTTCGGTCGGGCACGGCTCGCGCTCAGCTCCGAGGCCAGTGCGAGGCTCGACGCTGGCTGGCTGGCTGACCGACGCCTCGCTACGCGCGTGCCGTCGCGAACCGCAGTCATCGGCGAAGGCCAGCGCCGGCTCTCGCGCGCGCCAGCCCAGCGGGTCGCGCGTCTCCCCAGGCTACGGAGGCTAGTCGACGACGGCGCACGCGCGCTCTTCGATCCGTACGCATCCGCCGCCGCCGCCGCCACTACGGCCGGACCACTACACCCTAGACTCTCGCAAGGAGCGGCCGCACGATGGCCCCGGAGCGCGCTCGGGTGCATCGCGGCTCGGAATGTTTCGACGCCCTTCGTCGCCCTTCGTCGCCCCTCGGGGCGCATCGCGCTCGTTCTCAAAGGCCTCTCGCACGCATTGTTGCAGCGACGAGTCGGCTGAGGAGGAGGAGCCGAGCGACCTGCGACCGAGGCGCGGCGACACGTTTTGTCTGGACGCCTGCCTGGCGTGGCTGTGCTTCTGCTGCGTGACGTCGAGCGGCGCCAAGTAGGTCGACGAGGAGTCGCCGACGCGACAAGCAGCCGACGAGCGCGCGCTGGGCACGCGCTCAGCTAGAGAAGCCGTGAGCGCGATGGCCGCCGTCGAGAGGATGCAGGCGTGCGCGACCGAAGCGGAAGCTGCAGCGTACGCCACTCTGGCTCGGTCTTTGAGTCCCCACCTCCCCCTCTCTCTCTCCTCCCAGTTCCTTTCGCCGTCTTTCCCGCTTTTTTTCGTCTATCTCTCAATATTCACCATGTTTTAATACTTGTGACGTCTCTCGCTATGGCTCTCTGCAGCCGGATCGCTCTTGAATAGCTCTCTCACGTTCTCTGCTTCCCTCTCTCTCTCTCTCTCTCTCTCTATTTCTCTCTCTCTCTCTCTCTCTCTCTCTCTCTCTCTCTCTCTCTCTCTCTCTCTCTCTCTCTCTCTCTCTCTATCTCTCTCTCTATCGTAATACCTGGCTCCTTTGTCAGCATTCAGTTCCGGTCTCGCTGTCTCCGTAGTGTCTCGCAGCATTGCACGCCACCGGTAACGTGCCGTCTTTGTGCGCTTTTGGACTCACGCTTTCCTCGAGGGCGCTCTCGGCCTAAGGCGCTCGGGACGCGGAAGCCTGGCGAGCGATTGCAATAAACTCGGCAGCTGCCGTACTGAGTTGAAATGGTAGAGTTCCAGCAGTCTATTCAGCGTGCTCGTTCCGTGAGGCCTTCACTCAATTCACTCGCTATTTCTTCAGCTGGCCCAAGTGAGCGGATATCTATCGCCCATCGAGGTGCCGCGGCGAGTCTGGAGGCGGCGAGCCGCAAGGCGGCGCTATTTGGCACGCTGCTGGCCGCCTGCTGGGCGCCTCGCAGAGCGACCGAAGCGGCGAAGGGAAGCCCGAGCGGAAGCCCTAGCGCAAGATGTGCACGGATATTTCGAGGAGATCATGTAGCGTCCCAGCTCGCATTTCTAATAGAAAGCGAGTTCTCGATTCTAGGCGCTGTCTTGGCTGGACTACTGTGATTTTTCTTCAGCTCTGCAGGTCCTAGACTGCGGAGCTAGCTTCCACGGTTCTTACGCAACGACAACTACTACTCTCCTGCTGCCTACTGTGGCTCATCCTTTCCGGCCGTCCTGAGCTGCTACTTCCATGCTGCTAGCTACCTCACCAGTTCTCCCGACTCTGCTACGCTTCCAACTGTGTCTTTGTAGCGTGAGATGAAGTCTGCTGGCTTCCGAATGCTTGCCGAGAGCCGCTTAGGCTGTGAGTGAGCTATGCAGCTCCTGCGTAACGCCCGCATAGCCTTTGTGGCTTTGTGGAGTTACAGGCGGAGACACATTACATTGACAAAATTTAGTTTTGGCTGGGCTTCCAAAAAAGTTACCGAGCCACTGCAGCTGGAGAGCAACGATTTTGCAAGGCTGGTCAGCCAAATCCAGAGGTTTAGTCACGTGTCTCCTACACTGAGGAGCTTCGATGGCTTCGCAATGATCAGCGGATGCGGAATAGATTTTGTTCTCAATGACGCATCTCATTGAGACGCGTGAAGATAGCTATGGCGGGAGGACACGATGAGCGATTTTCGGTAGGAACTGACTGAACGGAACAATGAGGAACTGACTGACAGACAGATAAGATGGCAAGCAGAATTTATGGCTGTTGGAAATGCTGTTTCTCTCTCCTATGATGTCGAAGGTCAGCTGAATTGTCGTTTAAATCGTCGGAGTTTGAGTTTCTGAAAATCAGACAGTTTTTAAAAGCAGATCTTTACTGCTGCTACGTTTCAAAGAACAGCGGTTAATAACTGCTTTTACTGTTTTTATTTGACATTTTTTACACTAACTTTTACCGTCAACAGCTTATTTTTGTGATGAACGCCGTATTGTATATGCTTAGTGGTAAGTTCTAAGTCAATGCATTTCTACTTCTTTTAATAATATTTTGCGAATACAAGTGTATTTAACGACTTGTCTGATTAACGCGGTCTTAATTTTGTATAGAAATTCCTAAAGATGGGAAAACCTCTTTCAAAATCCGTTGATGTCTGTTTGATAATTTAAATTGCGGTGTACACTTTCTGGAGATTTTCAGTGCGCTGGCCAGAGTTCCTGATGAGCCTTAATTCGGACTTGAGGCATATGAAACTGTTTTGTGCCCACGACTGCAGCTAATAATCAATCTTTTTGAAGCAACAAATTTAATGTATCTAAAAGACGCAAGTTCAGACTTTCAGCCTCATTTGACGACTGTGCGATGACACCATATTTATCGCTGACTCCAAATTGAAAGACGCTAGATTTCCCGAAAAGATTTAGCATAGTTTTGACGGGTTGACCGATGGATCTTTGAGACTGCGCAGGAGGTTCATGAAATCCTTGTGCTATTGCTGTTCAACGCGGCTCTTCAAATTTTCCAGAGCTTGGTACCAACATCATTATTCAGGTTAGAGAGCTTGTTGAGCATGCACTCATCAACGTGGCGTCTTTTCGACTTTGATCCTCACAGCAAGTTTCACAGGCTCCATTGCCTTCAGAAGAGGGCGAGTATCAAAATCTACTGTCTCAATTATTTATAGCTCGTTGAATTCGTTTAGTGTCTCATGGATGGCTAATTCTGTCTTCAATTGCAACTCTTTATGTTGTTTAGATGAGTTCCAGCGAGTCTTTACGTCACGATGCAGTTCAATCTCGCGTCCGAACTTAGCTTTAACTTGGGATTGAAAGACATATTTTGAACTGATAATTTATTGATGAGTTGAAAAGATTGCATGATTTCATGAGAAGAGCGTAGTAATCGACATCTCCTTCTAGTATGCCATCGCTGATTACTTCCAAATCTACCTGCTTAAAAAAAGTCCATGTCATCAATATCGTCGCTATCCAGGTTTAAATAGTTCATCATATCGGTACTCTTTTTGCCCAACGTGTCGCATACTCAAAGGTGCAGACCATGGTTTCAGCATTACCGTCCCAGAATATCAATGTGGCTAATACGTTTACTATTAACTGCAGCATCGTTTTGAGTAGATCCCTTGAAATCCTTTTCAATTGTTAATCCAAAACGCTCAAATGCTGCTCCATTGATTCATACATATCGAGAGCAGTGCACGAACCAAATAAATGAACAAGACTGCTCTCGATCGTTGGCTTATCGCCGCTATCATAATGTTGACTCAGAAGAATGGGCGTCTCTCAAAATTGTGTATTCATCCACTGTCACGCTAAACTTTAATCATCTCTCTCATTTTACCTCGATGTCAGCAATCGTTTCTCTTCTTTCCTAATCATTATGCACTACCTTCATCACATCGCTTTCGTTAGCTGGAAGCTGGAATCCATTCTGTGAGATTGATTGCCATATATAATATTTCTAGTGATAGCTTTGGTGGATATTCCATCAGTAATGTAATATCATGTATCTCCGCCAATAACTCCACAAAGCCATAAAGACTATAAGGGTGTTACACAGGAGAGTTTTGTATAGCCCACTCACTGCCATAGCGGCTTTCGGTAGGCATACCGTAGCCGACAGACTTCATCTCACGTAGCAAAGAGAAAGTGGGAAGCATAGCAGTGCCAGGAAAGGAGCTGAGGTACTGAACAGCATGGAAGTAGCAGCTCAGGACCGCTGAAAAGATTTGCCGTAGTTGACAGCAGGAGGGTAGTTCTCGTTGCGTAGAATTGTGGAAGCGAGTTCAATAGTCTAGGAACTGTAGAGCTAAAGCTTCTGTCTCCGACGATCTTTACGGAGAGGAATGAAACAGCTAGTTAATCGTCCATACAGCAGCTGAGAGCACGAGTAGGCTGAAACTGGTGCAGCAGTTCAGCTAGGTATAGAGGAGCCAAACCGTGGATCAGCATAAGAACCTTGCTCTGTATTCGTTGATCCACCGGCAGCCATCCTAACTCTTTTAGCAAAGGAGACAAGCGGTCAAACCTCTGAGATTTTCAAATAAGCATTGCAGCCTTATTCTTAGTAGCCAGATCGGTAACTATCTCCTTCATACTTTTTTGCCAAGGAAATAGGCAATCGCTTTAGTTCTTTTAATGTTCACGGGCTATTCCTCGGATGTAAACCCTCTAGCAGTTTATGAAAATAAATTCCATGTATTTTCCGGTCAACCTTCAACGTTTTCGTTGAGTTCTTATAGAATTTTATGATTTTTATTGCATCTTCCATGTCGAACTTCCAGCTCTTCTGTAGTTATATTCTTTCATTTTGTGGCTTATTATTAAGCTGAAGACGTGGCAGAAAAGAATATCAGTATTTGCTGATGCAACGAGATAAATTTTATTAATATCTTAGTTTTTGAAAAATAGCACCTCAGTATTAGTTCTAGACTAATTTGACAAAATAATCATACAATTCCACTAAGACTCAAATTAAAAAAAAAACTTGTTTACCGTTACATATTTCATATCAATGATGAACGCTGAGCTTCAGTTTTAGCATCTGCTTGCTTAAGAATATCCAATAAAAACAGTAAAACAGATGGAAAGAAAACCCAGCTGTTGGCTGTTTTTATTTTTGCCAAAAAACAGCTCGTTTAAGATAACTGTTAAACAGTTACCAGAAATGGTAGTGGGAATCTGGTCCAGCGACTGATTAGCCTAATGCATGCCTTGAAGAGATCCGATACTAGATGTCAGTGTCCTTAAATTAAGCGACGATAAAACAGAACATAAAACATACAAAAGTGACGATGAAACTAACTGCTACTGGTAGGACACCCTAAGCACCAGGATGGACTTGAAGCCTTGGCTCTTCTAATAGGTGATGCTGTTGTGCGACCGCCACTACGTGTTCGGAATTAAGTCATCGTCTGTGACAGCTGTCTAAATTTTGCAAGTTTCTTCAACATAACCGCTTCCACAGCTAGCCACTGTGCCGGATTGCGATTCACTTTCGCGGTGCTGATCACAACAATTCAACTGGCGTCCTGGTTTCGTACAGGCTGGATAATTGCAATTTCATCGTAGCTTGGCTACCGGAAAAGCCATTTGGTATCTGCAGCTGGTGATTAATATATCTGCAAGGCTAGTTAGCGAATTTTTGAGTTTTGACCATGTGTATCCTTAGCTAAAGGAGCTTCGATGACGTCCAGTTGATCAAGGCCTACAAACTAAACTCTTACTATGACTCGCAAGGCCTTCTAATGCCTGGCTCCTTCATACCTAGCTAAATTGCGGTACTTACTGCAGCCTACTCGTCCCCTCAAGTCTTCTATGTACAATAAATAAGCCGTTCTATTCCTCCGCTTAAAGGCCGTTGGCGACAGAACTATGACATTCTACGTGGCAACGACGACGGGAATGTCACTGCCCTAGCCCTGCTAGATCTGTCTGCTATAAGAAATCATAAGAAATTCAATTGCCTTCGACACCATTGATCGCGATGTTCTGCTTGAACGATTGAGAACAATGATCGGTCTGGAAGACGAAGCACTGGCGTGGTTTAAATCGTACTTGTCTGATCGTGTTCAATCCAAATCATGTGGGGGTCAGGTCTCACCCACGAGAAGGGTCACCTGTGGAGTCCCTCAAGGGTCTGTACTCGATCCCTTGCTGTTCTCCATTCATACACAACCTCTATGGAAAATGATTAAGGCCCATATAATAGCATATCACTTGTATGCTGAAGATACTCTGTTGAATTTGTCATTCAAACCGTCGGTATCTGCTGCAGCAACTGAGAAACTGAATGCTTGCCTTGCCAATATTCGATCCTGGATGTCAAAAAACTTCCTGAAATTAAATGATGATAAAACTGAACTGCTGCTCATAGGGCACCCTAAGTGTGTGGCTGGATTAAAAGCTTTGCTCTTCTAATAGGTGATGCTATCGTGCGACCATCACCATGTGCTCAAAATTTAGGTGTCGCTTTTGACAGCTGCCTCAATTTTAAAAGCTTCATTAAGAAGACTGCTTCTACAGCTAGCCATCACGTCCGATCCCTATATAAAATTAGGAACTGTCTTCCACAATGGTTGTGAAAAGTTCAACTAGCTCTTTAGTTCTTTACCGGTTGATTACTGTAATTCCTTTTTGGCTGGACTACCAAGAAATCCAACTAAGCCACTGTAGCTGGCTATGAATATGGCTGCAAGGCTAGTCTTCAAGTCCCAGAGGATTCACCACGTGTCTCCTTTGTTAAAAGAGTTAGGAGGGCCGCCGGTTGATCAACGGATACAAAGCAAAGTTCTCACACCGACCCACATGGCCCGCCACTGCTGGCTCCTTCGTACCTAGCTGAGTTGCTGCACCAGGTTCAGCCTCTCTGCGTCCTCAGGTTCTGTATGGACAATAAATTAGCTGTTCCATTCCTCAGCCTGAAGACCGTTGGCGACAGAAGCGTTAGCTCTTTATGTCCTAGACTGTGGAACTCGCTTCCAAGATTCTTTTGCAACGACAACTACTCTTTTACTGCCGACTATTGCTCATCCTTTTCAGTGGTCTTAAGCTGCTACTTCTATGCTACTCAATACATCAACTACTCTCCTGACTCTGCTGTGCTTCACACTCTCTTTGTTGCGTGAGACCAAGTCTGTTGGCTACCGAATGCGTACCGAAAGCCGCTCAGGCTGTGAGTGCGCTATGCAAAACTCTCCTGCGTAACACCCACATGGTCTTTATGACTTTGTGGAGTTACAGACGGAGATACACTACATTACATTACATTAAATTTGCTCTGCAGATCCTAGACTGCGGGAGCTCAATCTCACAATTTTTGGGTAATGACAGAACTGCTACTTACAAGTTACTAACTCGGCATACAGCTGACTGATTTGAAGACCTAAGGACGACCATTATATATTACTATAGGCAATATTCTAAGAAGGATGTCGAATGCCGTCCGAGCTACCGGCTCAGCGACCATGCTTCATGAGAATGCAAATGCGATCTGTTACGAAAAGCACACGCTTGCGACGCTGATCAAATGCCGCATAGAGGCACCAATATAGAAACGCAATGCTCACTTCAGAGGGGAAATCGTCTTTACAGCAGCTGAAGATGTTCATTAACGGACTCCGCCCGAGATCGACGTCGCTGTCGGCACTCCGGCCCAGGGGCCCACCGCGTGCCAAGGTGACGCTGCCCAGGAGCGTGGGGGTAGCGCCGAGGCCTGCAGACTCGGTGACCGGCCGTCGAGCTTATTATCGAGTCCTGGTGCAGGTTCGCCTGTGAGAAAAGCGTAGCGCGGCGGCAACGAAGAACTCTCTGGCTCCTCGGTACAAAGAAGTCTGCCTCCCCACGGTAAAGAGGCGCATTCCAGTGCCTCGAGGCGATGCGCAATGACGGTGTTTTTAGTGCTCAGGCCACGGCGTACAGCCACCTGCTTTGCTCGATGCCCTTCAGTACAGCTGGCTCGTTCGAAGACCAGAGCATAACTGCTCTACTATCTCTTAAACTGGCTTCTTTTTGCACCGTCTAAGTCATTGATTATCAACAATCTTTTTTTTCAACCATTATTAGTCAGGAGCTGCTAGTGACCGTAAGCATTAAATAGTCTGGGCGCTTTCGCAAGTACTGTCACGTCTCCGCGATCCCTATTAGCACTGGTAAAAGATCGACAGGCCCAATTTTCCCCGACGCTCCAACGTGGACGGGCGATACTAACCCAACGCCCAAAATTCCGCAAACAGTTTCGTCAAGAATCCGACTGTCGCGAAAGTGCAACAAATTTCCAGTGCACTATAGCCGGCTACAGGCGAAGGGCGATTCGCTCAGACAGACTCATTGCAAGCGTAGAGCAGCCAGCGCTCTCTGCAAGCACTCAGCGACCGACAAACCGTAGCCGGCCAAGCTAAGAGAGAGAGAGAGAGAGAGAGAGAGAGAGAGAGAGAGAGAGAGAGAGAGAGAGAGAGAGAGAGAGAGAGAGAGAGAGAGAGAGAGAGAGACAGACAGACAGACAGACAGACAGACAGACAGACAGACAGAGAGAGAGAGAGAGAGAGAGAGAGAGAGAGAGAGAGAGAGAGAGAGAGAGAGAGAGAGAGAGAGAGAGACAGAGAGAGTGTGTTGCTTCGGGTCCGACTCGCTCCTTTCAAAACATAAGAAATTCATTCTCATAGTGCCAAAATAGCGCAATCTCTCTCCCGGTACTTTAACTGTGCTACGGGGCTCGAGCCCGCAATCCTGGTCCCCGGCAGTGGTAAGTGCCTCACCCCAGGGATAAACCTGGGCTGCATCCTTATATGCCGGCCACGCATGTCGGAAGTCGTGTATAAATCGGTCTGCACGAATAAATATCACGCTGCTTGAATGACCAGCTAACCGCGGCTATTTAATAATCGGTATCCGAATCAAAGTCATTGAAGGTCAAAGTCTCTGTCCTTGCTCCAAGTTCAAAGTCGCGATGCATCGCCGAGCTATCCGGTCAAATTCGAGGTGCATCGCCGTGCTATCTCCTGCCTTACAGCTAGCGTGCTTCCTCGCGACGCTCGGCAACTAATAGCCTCGTAGAGTAATGGTACCGTGGACGCTGTCGTATTTTTTCTAAACTTTTTCCTTAGGACGCATTCTGACTGGCTGATATGCAAGCTACAAGTAGCTACTGAGCTTGAATGCAGCACCTGCCTGCGCCCGCTGCACCGCCTTCTTGTGGCGTGCTGAGCGCCTCGTTTCTACGATGATCGCGCCGATGCGTCTCTCTTAATCGCTACCTGCACAGCCTTGTCGCCATTCACTGCTGCTCGCAGCCGACAGTTGTCGTCGATTCGTCCCCCTGGCTCGGTGCAGCGGTATATCACTTACCTTTAACTCCCAAGATCGCGTGCTCTCGTCCTGCCGCCTATGCAAAGTACCTGAATACAAACTAAACCCACTTCTAGGCGCCACAGAGAGGTGGCTTTGCGTTCCGGCTCTCCCGAACACTGGTGTGACGTCCGATGTGGGATATGATATTCTTCTCCCACAATTATGACTGGCGTGTATTCGCGCGAGATCGCGCTCTTACCATTTACTTAGATGACTTTTCCTGGCATGATAATTGGAGAATTGAACAGCCAGTCTCGAGTCAATTTGAAATGGATTTTGGCAGAGGACGGGTCGTTGCCGTGGATTTTCGTGTGTTGCCCAAAGTGTACTTTCGCGATTGCTTGAACGCATATCGTAGCATTTTTAATACAGCGTACTGCAATACGCAAGAAAAGTTAGTGCTTCTCCCCGTTGATTGTGACGCCTTGCCGCCGATTGAAAGCTCACCTGGGTGTAAAGTATGTACGCCCACAGTTACATTTGCCTGGAATAAGAGTTCCAGTTTCAAGCAGCCAATCATGTCGATTTCTCATGGATTACAATAATGGTCCAGACAATTACTGCTGCCTGCCGAGCCTGTGTGGCAGTTGACGAGCGAAGCAGCTTGAAAATGCCACGGTTTCACTTTGGACGCAGAAAATGCCTTTGACAACTGGAGCTTCCCCCTACCAATGTCTCGTCGATTAGGTTTGGGTATTGGCAAAGGCCATTGCTGTCGACTGCGATTTATTTCCAGAAGTTTTATGTGCTCGAGATTGGTTTAAAGGACGCGGTTGCAAATTAAACGCAGTGCCGGTGATAAGTAAGAAAGTTTGAGGTTGTTCCAGTCACTTTCTAGTGATTAGCTGTGGATCATAATGGATTGCGGTATTCTCCCGGGCGATTGCCATCGTCGATTTCTATGCCTACCTGGAGATTGAAAGCACAGAATGGCTTGAAAGCATGTGTACGCGCAGTGAGATGCTGCTTGGAGTGAGAATGGGAGCTTGCTGTAGCCGATTTCTCGTCGATTTGCCACCAATTGTGGTACTGGATCCTGTCATTGCTGGCGATTGCCGTGCATCGCTGACACCGAACAGACAAAATAGCTTGAATATCGTACGGTTTTACTTTGAACGCAATAATATAGTGCATGCAATGAATTAGAGCTTCACACAGTTCGTATCATACTTTATATCTTGTCGATTGCCGCCACAGATTCACAGGGTCAAACGAGCGATCAATCGCTCGATCGATCGTGCTATCTCTGCAGCAGTTGTAGTGACCAGAAAAGGGATTCATTTCTTTCCGAGGTTGCTGTGTCAAATATTTTATTATAATTATTGCTGCTCCGAGTCCATTTATTGCAGTAGGTTGCCATGCATTGACACCGGTATTTCGCGAGTTAAATTGATTAAAATTACGTAGTTTCACTTTAAGCCGAGAACTTTGTAATATGCAACCAAAATTGGGTTAGTGAGAATTCCATTTTTTGAGGCACTTTGTGATGCAATATTGTGAATTGCAGTATTGGCCCGATCATTTGCTATCGATAGGAGTGCATTGCTACAAAATGATATAGAAGCAATTGGTGTGAAATTGTGTAAATACACATCAAGAGAGATGTAAAGCAACGTGCAATCGTAATTAAATGCTTCCGATGCAAGCGTTCTGGTCGCTTTGTGGTGAATTTCGGCAAAGTTTGGCAGATTGTGGTAAATTCTGGTAGGGGATCCGGCCATTGCAGTTGACTGCTATGCATTTCACGTGAGTACCAAGGGGGTGAATTTTTTGTAGTTGCACTTTAAACTGAGTCTAGTCTTATATATGCGATGTAAGTAAGAGTTTCATGCTGATGATTTGAAAAATGATTTGCAGTTGATCAGAGTGGACTGCAGTACTTGCTGAGGCCACTTCGGGCGATTTCTGCCCATTGCCCGAGTGTGCTGATGCACAATTTTTATTTTAAGTGGGTGTGCACGTAAACAGTGTGCTTTAATATGCAATAAAAACTGAAGCTTGGAGAAATCTATTCATAGTCGTTTTTGGGTGGATGCGTGTGATTTCAGTGGACTGCAATATTTCCACAAACCATTGCGGTCGATTGCAGCGAATTGCACAAGAAAATGCAAATGACATCTTGCAAGCAGTATTGTCACAGAGCGCATTACCGTATGCAATAAAAAAAGCAGCTTTTTGAACAAGATTGATTTCTTTAGGCAGTAAGATGCAGTAGATTGCCGTAGATAGCGGTTTATTACAGTATTGGCCCGGGTCGATACAATCTATTTCAATGGACTTCGTGAGAACCCGCGAGTGGAATCACGCAAAATCTTGTGGATGCATTTGAAATACAGCGTAGTTTCATATTCAAAACTTTTTAGAGCTCTTGCAGCTGATTTTTGGTTGATTTGAGATGAACTAAATATAATTGTGGTACAGGCCTCCATCATTACAGTTCATTTACATGAGTGGGCGTGTACACAATTGCATGAACTTTGGTGGATAGATAAAATCAAAGATGTGCTACAATATCCTCTCAAAGTTTAAGCTCAACAACGCTGATGTCTTGTGAATTTTAGCCCAATTTGAGTGGAGAGCAGAGGATTGTGTTGATTTCAGAAATTCTTTGAACCCAAGGCCGGTCGATGAGATGTGCCAAATACCTAAGCATGTGTCACAGTCGAAGCATTAAAACAGCGAACTGAGAACAGCAGTTACGCAAGTTGCCTGTCTCTCATTACAAATGCCGCAGGCGCACACAGCATTACGGCCTGGTGGGAAGCCTAGACCACAACTGACTTCGCGTTGCATTACTTCAGCTATAGAGCACCTAAGAATGCATCAAGGCATAGTCATTTTAATTTAGGAACCACGAATAAGTCTGGCTGATCTAGCCGCTGTAGTGCTGTGCATTGCAGTTTTGGCACTTAAAAGGAGGTAAGGAATTACTTCGCTTTCGTTTCAGTCACGTGGCGAAAGAAGACAGAAAGACGATCGAAAAATGGAGACAGATGAATAGGCACCCTGAATTACCAAGCCCGCCACCGGGCTATAAAAACAAATGAATAAATAAATAAATATATATATATATATATATATATAACACTCATAAAAACTCGCTTGGGTGAAGGAATGTAGCGCCTAATGTAACATTGCATGCCTAATGCATATAACGTAAATTTATATATGCGTAAATATACGCATATATGTATACATGCATATATAAAATATATATGCTTAAATATATACATATATGTGTAGATGCATATAATGTAAATATCACGCCCAATGACTCATTGTTTACCCATAAAAATTCAACTCCAAACTGCTATCGTCATTATTCAAAGACCAGAGAAAGAGAGAGAGAGAGAGAGAGAGAGAGAGAGAGGGAGAGAGAGAGAGAGAGAGAGAGAGAGAGAGAGAGAGAGAGAGAGAGAGAGAGAGAGAGAGAGAGAGAGAGAGAGAGAGAGAGAGAGAGATCGGTGCAATTCACTATTAGCGAGTTTATCCAAAAGGGATCAACTCACATTTTAATTTCTTCTCTCTCTGACCCAAGAATTACCTCTGATTACGTAAATAGAGACATTCTCTTGACGAAGGTATGCTTATTGGTTTAACGGAGCTATGGACCAAATACACTAATAATACCTCGTCTATTCTGATCCCTAAGAGAACTACATCTAAATTTGAATGCCTTATAACTCCTCTCAACCGAGTCACTGACTAGAACCACTTTTTGTAATGCAGCAAATTCCCTGGTCAACTGCGGCCAGTTTCAGCCTCCTCAAGGCCTCAGGTCCTTTGCAAATAATAAATTAGTTATTCTACTCCTGCGCTTAAAAATCGTTCGCATCAAAAGCTTTTGCTTTGCAAGTCCTTGACCGTGGGAATTTCACCTCAATGTTTTCGGAACGGCTGGAACATGATCCCGCAGCCGACTGTGCAAGGTCTTCTCCAGCCGCCTCGAGCAACTACGTCTCCAGGCTACAGGCCTCAAGGCCTTCCGCCGTGGCTTCACTGCGCTGCTTCTTCTCGCGTTCTTCAAGCTGCACGAGACAGAATCTATTGGCTTTTGCATACGTCCACAAATAATCCACTTTGACGCGTGAGCTGTGGAAAAATCTCCAGCATAACGTACACTAATCTGCGTACTTTGCTTTTTGTCGGCGTCTCGACTTCATCATTACCAAGCTTCTCGCCGACCTGGTCTGGCCGCACCAGTACATCAGCGGCAACGTTTTCCGAGTTCTGCCACTCACTTCTGTCAGTTATTTCATACTCTAGCTCAGGCCTACCTTAGCTGTAATGCTTCTCACCGTACAGCTCACCACTCTAGGACTCAAGTCGAGATGGCGTGAGTCCAACCAGCCTCAGATCATTTAGGTCCTGCCTTTTACTTCTTGCACAACCAAAGTGCGAAACTCACCACCTACTATCATACAAGCTTTCTCTGACATAATGAAATGGAGAAAACAGGCAACTCGCGTAACTGTTGTTCGCAGCAAGTTCTTCCTTCAAATGTAGTCGTCATTTTCGTACTAAGGAATGCGCTGAAATAGACCATCCTATTAGCCAGGAATTTTTCTTTCCTGTACACGTGAAGTGCCAAGAAAGAGATTCCTTTTCTTGGTATATATATATATATATATAGATATTTTATTCCGATTAGCAGCCATCTGGGTTGTTCATTCATGCATAGGCACTCGCTAACAATGAAGAATAGGTTAAGATAATGAAAAACTGACACTGCCTATGCAGTGGGCTTCACCTTTCGAGTCAAATCGGTAAGCATGTGGAATCTAACACGTTCGAAATGCTTTCAGGCTGCTTCGTGTTCAGCTACAGAGACTATCGTCTTCCTCTTCGATGCGGGTTTCGATGGCAGTTCTTTTCGCTCGCTCGCCGCAAGCAGCTCCAAGCGGTCCCTTAGCTGCGCCACAGTGTGCTCCAGCTTTCCAGAGGCGACGGCGAGCGAGTCCAAGCGATCAGCAATGGCAGCCAGCGAGCACTGCTCACTGTCTGCGACGGTGTCTTCGCTACGCCTGGCGACCTTTAGATAGCGTCGCTCGTGCTGAGAGCGCGAGTTCCTGACGATCTCTTTGTTTAGCAGCTTGCGCAGCACGCTGCGCAGCATGTTGCTCGCAAGCGGAAAGTGGTTCTCAATATTCAGTGCGTGCCGAAGAGAGTTGATTCGCCACATCACCAGCTGGCGCTGGGATATTGACGAATAGGAGTCGTTCATGATGGCTATCAGCAAGTTGATGAGCACAATGTTTAGCAGCAGGATGTATGACACAAACATCGACAAGAGAACGGCCGAGTTCTTGCCATGCTTTTCAAACTCTTCTTGCTGAACATTATAGAAGCCATCCGTGCCGATCAGCCAGTTGAACACCTTAAAGAACGTCGGCCCAATAGACTGACTGCGAAGGCTCGGGATGGCCAGTGTAAGCACCTGGAAGGCGTACGAGTAGCCGACTACCAGCGTAATAAACACGCAAGCGAACTTGAGGAAGTCCTGCAGCACGATTTGCTGGAGAACGAGCGAGAAGTGATGAAACCCCTTCATGCCCTGTGTGAAGTTGATCGCGTACAACCAGCCGCTGATCATAGTAACCGCCAGGACGTAGTCCTGGTGACAATCGCCAATAGCATACAATACGAACCATGCGACGGCCAGCCACGAGAACGCCACGCCGATGAGCCAATAGATGGCTATATCGATCACCTCCAGATGGCGTAACGGTTGAATCAGCTGACTGCACAAGTTTCGCAAACTGCTGGTCCTCCTGAATGACTTGAGTGCAGATAGCAGCTGCGGTCGCCTCTGTACGTACGATACACAGTATATCACATCAGAGACGATTATGATGAAAGGCCAAATAAGCAGAACACCAATTGAGCCCGTTGTAGACGGTGGTCGTCGAATAGAGTAAGGAGAGGCTAGTGCAGAAGTCTCATTAGTCCAGTATGCACAGCTTAGATCCGACATCGTTGTGATCTGCAGTGAGAGTTCGCTGAAAACTGCCATATAGACCACGTGTGCAACCATAAGGACAGCGTAGATGTACTTGTACGGTTCCCAATAATCCGCCGTGATTTCGCTGATGGGCGTGATGTCTAGTAATTGCCATCTCTGCTCGCTTAAGTGGTCTCGTGTCTCAACTATAAGTTCAACTAGAGACCGCTTAGCTGAGCTTTTACGGAATTGCGTCTTAGTAATTTCGACGTAAGCTGACTTTGCGTTGTAAAAGGTCATCCACTCGTCATCCGAAGTCAAGGGTGAGTATTCTATTTTAGTTGTGGTTCTCTCTGGTTGATCTACAAGATAAGTTCTTCTTTTTATACAATTTTCATGACAACAGCTGGTGATATTTTTGTATGGCTAGACACAGCAAGCATGGCAAGGTGATAACTGTTCTCAATTATGCTACAGGTTAATCCTAGAATGCACCTGAGGTCTTAATAACCAGCAGCTAAAAAGAAAATAGTTTCTCCGCACTTCCCGTGTTGCAAAACCATTATGCTCACATGATTTTCCATTCTTTCTTAAGCTTGACATATTTCTTTTCATCAACTTTTGGTTATTGCATCTTGTGCATTGAGTTTTCAAGTTTCTGAATATACAGACGATCTTCTCAGGGCGTTATAAAAAAAGTGCTTCATTTGTTTCCTCTTTCACCTGTTTCTTCGTTCGCTTGTCAAGTAAATTATTATTATTATTATTATTATTATTATGAATCCTTATCTCTCACGGCCTATTCCCTCCATTTCTGTTCTAGCTGCATTTATTCGCCCTTTGCTCCACCTGTCTTTGTCTTTTGCTCTCTCCCTAACTTTGTACTGTTGCTATTACCATCTCTCGTACTATCCGCACCTCTTTGAAATGTACTCTCTTTTGTTACTCTCCTACTTTTCCGATCTCGTCTCTCGCGCTTTCTATCTCTTCCTCCGTTTGCTTTTGCTCCATGCAATTTCTCCGACTGTCTCTCTCTCTCTCCGACTCTGTCTCTCACTCTTTGTCTCTCCTCTAGCACGCTCTCTGCACCTTTCTCCCACACGCTTTCTCTCCTGTTGTTTCATTGTCTTTAAATTTTCATTTCATGAATTTTAAAAAACCCAGCTACTTCAATGAAAAAGTAAAACAAAAACAAAATAAAAAAGGCGTACACCTTTTGACTCGTTGTAGATGTTAACCTAACTTTCATCGGTTCGTGCCTTTCAGATAGGCTAATCAAAGCAAACGAGCATGAATTTGAAGCATATTCTAAATAAATCTCTTGGGTAGTGAATAGATTAAATTCGCGTACATCCACGAACAACATAGCAAATTAAGGTTAGCCTGTAACAATTACGATAAATCTGGCCTCTGAAATATCGAAGAACCCCAGGTTAAGTGCTTGGAATAAAAAGCCAACAGTAGCAACACAGCAATGTTAAATCGCCAAAAAATGATATAGCTCAAATGATCAAAAAAGGAATAGCTCGCAAGACAAACCCTCATATTGAGTAGGTGCAATCCGAAGGTCATTAGGCATCATGCCACAGTCGAGCAGGGCGGCCTGCCTAAGAGGAGAACATGTTTCTGGAATGATATCAGTCACGTCGTAGTACACAACACCATCATCGCCCCTGCATTCAAGGTCCTCTGGCTGCAGGCAAAACACGTCCGGCACCGCTAGGAGGGAAGTCAGCAGCTGGGCGCACGTTCCTCCACACTACAATGCAACGAGGTGCACTATTACCATAATTACCAACGGAGTGCATGCTGAAACTGTATAGTCCACATTATCAGATAACAGGATGTATGATCTACAAAAATAGGCTGGATTTTAAATGCTGGGACTATGCATGCCACCTCTAACTATGTTATGCTTTGTGTCACTGAGCATGCTACCATTAACTATTCGATCATGCTTACTTAGCAGAAAATGAAAAATTCTTAGAAATAGATTAAGTTCTGCGAGGGCAATATATAAATGTATTGTTTAGGACAGCAAGGTGAATGCCCACAACTACAAGTAGAACCAAGTTCAGTGCTCAGCATCAGACGAGTGTGAACAACGATCTTCGAAAAAATATGATTTATGTTTAAATTTCGAAGAGCGTCTATATTGAAATGGCAAAGCAAGACACCAATAGCCATAACAAAATGCTAAATGGTAAAGAACGTGAAGTTATGAGAAATCCTAGCATTTCTTAGCAATAATAATATTAATAATAATATTGCACTTGATAAAGCGCCCTCAGAGAACTCAATTTCTCTCTAGGCGCTTTACATTTGCTGCAAAGTGATATGCAATTGAATAGTAAGTAAAATCATGCTTGAAAAACAAACGAAATGAATAATATGGTTAGGGGTGACATGCACAGGGTCAGTATGCAAATGTGGTTAGTGGCAGCATGCACAGTGTCAGCACGCATAAGCATATCAAGGACGAATCACAGGGACCCACTAAATGCTGTCCTAAATAGATGTCTTTTTAAGTTCTTTTTAAATATGGACAGGTCAGGGGATGTTCTGACGCTGGTCAGGAGGGAGTTCCAGGCTTTGGGAGCATACGAGCTAAATGCTCAGCCAAGCCCTCCCAAAAGGGTAGGGCAGTGTATCATCTTTAGCCTCTGCAGTTATCACTGAGCGTCCTTTTTCAGAATCACATTTCATCAGATGATCACATCAGCACCGCAGTAGCATCCATATGCCTGCTATCGGGTGTGTGTAAAGTAAAAAAATCGGGCTTGCTGAGATTACAATTACCCAGCCATGCTGGTCCATGCATGAGAGACTTTGCATCTGGACGTCTGTACCTTACTGCTTGCATTCCTACGCCTCTCAAGTAAGACCTTCGCGTACTATTGTTTCATCGTTCCACAGTTAAGCTTTCGTGCTTGTGACGCCGCTTTCAGATTACTGCTATTCCTCTTGTTCACGACGCCCGGACTGGGCCGCTAACTACCGATCTGGTGCATAGCTCCTAAGATTTTCTGGTCCGTCCTGAAAGACAAAGCTACCACCTCATGCCACTTTCGTCTGAAGCTTCAAATACATCCCCTTTCAACTATCACCTCGATTGCAAGATTCTCACTCTGGTCGTTTACGAGTCGCTTGAATCCGCTTGCATCACCTTAAACCTCTTACCGCCTTCCTCTTCCAGTGTGCTCCTTCACAGAGCTCCTCGGCTCCAAGCCATCTAACTGTTCTTTGCGCTAGATTCAAATCTTTTGCTGATAAACTCAAATCATGCGGTATAAAAACTCCCCAGGTTGTCTCTAGAAACTCCTCAAAGATGGAGCCGCTGATAGATTTAAATCATTTGGTACAGAAACTCCCCAGCTTGTCTCTAGCCAGTCCTCAAAGATGGAGCTGCCACATAACGCCACTATCCACTATTATCTGAGCTTCCCATGGTGAGCCGCTATGGCTCACTAGGTAAAGCGGTTGCTTTTCACGACCTCGCACCCAAGTTCGTGGGTTCGAATCCTGCAGAGGGTAATTCTTGATCACTGGTGCAAGCAGTGGCAATAAAAGCTCTTCTGTCACTATACAAAAGAGGCTGCTCTAGCATCTAGTATTTCTATCCATTTCTTACTATCAACCATCACCTTAAAAGAGGGAGCTGCCACATCATGTCATGTTTATGTGTGTGTGTGTGTGCACATGCATTCGCATGAGCCTATGTGCTTTTCCTTGCCGGTCTAAACATGCTATCGTGCGCATAGTTAAGTCTTTTTGATAATACGAGCTGTTTCAGTTAGCAAATGAAGAATGGAACAGATGACAAAATACTGGTATTAAACGCTGCGGCTTGCACACTTGACATGAAGTCTATTAGCAACCGAATGCGTACCGAAAGCAGCTTAGGCTGCAAGTGCCCAATACAAAACTCTCCTGCGAAACAGCCACGTAGGCTTTGTGTAGTTACAGATGAAAATACATTACAAAAGTGAATTATAATCATATAGTTACAGACGGAAATACATTAAAAAGCGAATTATAATCACATTCTAATTAAATAACAGCAGAAGAGCATTTGCGGCTAGCAAGCTGCTTGCATTAGGCAGGAAGAGATTTAGCTTGAGGCACGACTTGAATCCATGACCTGGGTTACCAAATACATTCACGGTAACCCTAGGCTATGGCGGCTGGCTGAAGGCAGGCCAAAAGGCTACTGGATGCAACGAAAGATGGCTGCTACAGCACTCGAGCCGAGTTCGTTCGGTATGGCACGTCTCTGCTGTTACGATTGCAGCTACGAGCTGTCGTCTTAATGCTGACATTTCAGGAAGTATCGCCAAATGACCACCGGGATTTTGGCAGAGCAGAACGATGCATGCTAAAAGTCAGCCCAATGATCCAGGGAGAGGCATGGTCCAGGACTTCAGAGCTTCCTCTATACAAGATATAGGGCGAGGCATGGTCCAGGACTTCAGAGCTTCAGAGCTTCCTCTATACAAGATCCAGGGCGAGGCATGGTCCAAGACTTTAGAGCTTCCTCTATACAAAATATAGGGCGAGGCATGGTCCAGGACTTCAGAGCTTCTTCTATACAAGATATAGGGCGAGGCATGGTCCAGGACTTCAGAGCTTCAGAGCTTCCTCTATACAAGATCCAGGGCGAGGCATGGTCCAGGACTTCAGAGCTTCAGAGCTTCCTCTATACAAGATCCAGGACGAGGCATGGTCCAGGACTGCAGAGCTTCAGAGCTTCCTCTATACAAGATCCAGGGTGAGGCATGGTCCAGGACTTCAGAGCTTCAGAGCTTCCTCTATACAAGATCCAGGGCGAGGCATGGTCCAGGACTTCAGAGCTTCCTCTATAAGATTCTCTAATATTTAAAGTTCTCTGGCTGAGCTCCTTGTCACAACCCGAAATTCTCACGATCGGAGCTCATTGAATGAGAGGGCGTGCCCATTGAGAGTACTGATGGGTAGCTCGACTCGTCAAGAGCTTTTCTATGCAGACTTAGATCTGGGATCACGGGGTCACTGGCTCGCATGTTTGGTCGAGCTGCCAAATTTCGATCGTACGAATTGAACTGCAACTCTGTTGGTAAGCCAAGGACGTCGCTGGGCAAGCTTAATTCATAGTTATTTAATCTCCTTAGGCCTGCTAGGCAAAACTGCAAGCAATGGCACTCTGCAACAGATTCGAAAATTAAAGTCTAAATTTCTGACCTTTTAACGTTTTTAGAAGTAGATTAAAGTTAATCTTGCACATGGGTTAGGACCTAGACATATACCCACGGCACCTCAGCCCGTGACAGGAATGCCAAAACAAGGCAGCATGACTGCGAAGTACCAAGCTACTCTCGTACCAATTTCCCCCTTCGGATACCGAGGCAGGCAACCACATTTTAATGCACAAAAATCAGGCGAATGGCCAGTTAAAAGGCAAGAAAAAAATATTTGGACACCAAGACTTGCCTTATAAGTGGCCCACATAATGACATTCATACCCTGAACATTGTAGGCAGCCGTCAGCAGCAGCTTGATAGTGCATTTTCTGCACTGCTTGTAGTACTCGGCCTCTTGGGGACTCTCTGAATTCTTTCTTGGTATGGGCACTATCTTCTTAAGCTTGCAATACCAAATGACAGCGCAGTCGAGCACTTCATGAAGCAGCTGCAACGATCAGTGCGCCTGGCTAAAAAGACAGACTTGGCCCAGTGCCGCTGCGAGATAAAGCTGAAGTTCGCAGGCCGCCGCCGCCACCGCAGGAGCGGCGGCCTGCGCACCATCGCGGCTGAGACGAGCAGGGTAGAGCCACTGCAACGCACGACGTCTCGCAGAGGCAGCGGCTAAAGGCACGGCCTCGGGTGAACGAGAAGGGAGCCATCAGACGGGGCGGCGGACGGCTCCACGGGCGCAGCACCTGCTCGAAGCAGGCCAGCACGAAGCGAACACGAGGCCGGAAATTTCAAGGCGCTGGCGGCGCCCGACCTTGATATATTCTTTCAGTTGCTTGGGTTGTTCGCTTGCACACGAGACGAGCGTGTGCAAAGGAGTGTTGTATTCTTTGTCTAACGCAAGGAGGTTACCACCGGCTTGGATCAGTGGTAAGATGGCCGACACCTGAAGACATGCATTGATTGTTGCACGATAAATGCTTCCTGCCAGCAGGCTTCTGCATAGAAATGGAAGGTTCTCGTATGAAATTATTGATACCTACTCAAGCAAGCCTGTGGTGGTCACTAGGTACGATCCAAATAGCAGGGATAAGTACGGAGCTTCAGCACTGCCATTTGAAGATACAATAGTATACACTTAAAGTTTGTACTTTAATGTGAATAAACCAACAATTTTAGTATCATTCTCTAAGTAGTTAATCAGTAATAGGCTGAACGGGACTCCCAGAAATCAAGATTGTAGGGGTTCCCACTTCTGTAGCAAAATGTAAACTATATTGTTCAAAGGAGTTTTTCTAGTTTTCAAAACTGGGAAGGGCCCACCTAACTTTGGGATGGCAAATTTCTTACGTCAATGCCGAAGCATGCGTATCATGGATACAATTGCGTAGCATGGATACAACCTGAGCATCCCTAATTCAAGCAGCGGGAACGATCTCTGTTCGACTGCACCAGTGGATATGTTGATTGCAGGTCGGAAACTAATTGCCTTTGAAACAGCATAACCGAGCCTTTTGCGGGCAGCCTACCGGGGTTTGGATCCAGCAAATAAATAATAGCATAAGCTTCAAGTCCAGCGTAAGCTCAATTAAGAAAGCAGAAAATACAGAATTTAGAAGAGCGGTATTGATTGCACGATCGGCTGAGCGGTGGGTGTAATACTCCTCTTTTTACCGATGCGATTGCCAGAAACGGTGTAGGCTTTCAGTTTTATGCATATGGCACTCAGTTGTACCTGTGCTTTAATACCTGAGTCCTGCAGCTCACGGTAATTCATGAATTTTTCAAATTTAAAAAGAAATTAAAACCGAATCTATTTATGACAGCATTTAATGGGTCCCCTTGATTCGGCCTTTATGGGCCTATACGAGCTGACGCTATTTCGAGCTGCCACTAACCACACTTGCATGCTGACCCTGAGAATGCCACCCTTAAACATGTTATTCTTTTTGTTTATTGAGTATGCTACCACTAACCACTCAATCATGCTTCTTTGCAGCCATTGCAAGCGCCTAGAAAGAGATTAAGTTTTCTGAGGGCTCTTTAAAAATTTATTATTATTATTCTTAATTTTATTGTTAATGAACTTTAGAATAAAGAGCCAGCTTTCCAATCAACATGAAATTAATGCAATGCATAGGCAACTATAACTATACAAAGAATAAGTTGGATTTTATGAAGAAAATTTTCTATAACGCACACACAGCCTGAGCAGCTTTCGGTACACAGGCGGTAGCCAAAAGATTTCAGCTCATACAAGAATCAGAATGCCAGAAGCGTAGCAGATTTAGGAGGTGCCGAGGAAGTAAGTAGCATTAAAGTAGCTGCTCAGGACGTTAGCAAAGAAAGTGCCATAGTTGGCAGCATTAGATTAGATACTGTTGCATAAGAATTGTTATGAGTTTCACATTCTAGGTAGAAATTTCCGAGTGAATGCTTCAGCTAATTATATAATGTAAGCCTAGGAATAGAGCAGTTAATTTATCGTCAATAGACATTGTAAAGATGAGAGGAGGCTAAAACTGGTTCAGCAGTTCAGGAATTCATGAAAGAAAACCGAGCCGCAGCGAGCCGGGCGGGTCAGAGTAAGACCTGTGTGCTTTATACCCGTGGATCAACCGTAAGCCATCTAAGCTCCTATAGCGAAGGAGACTTAAGGTGAGAACTTGGGAGGTTTTCAACTACCTTCTCAGGAATATTCACCACCAGCTGTAGTTACTATTAATAATTATAAAACATTTTTTAATATCGGAGAACTGAGTCTATTTCTAGGAAGTTTGCAGATGCTGTAATAAAGCATTTTCAAATAACGAACTCGAATTAATGGTGAATATTCATTTATTGAAAGTCTGACGGCCAGGAAACCGGGCCTGGCATGAGTACTAAGCTGTAGTGGTCTCTCCACATGTTTCTAAATATAGCGGCTTCATGGAGCCAGCTCGGCGAGGTAACTCTAGCAGGCAGCTCGTCTCTACTGCCACATTTAATTCTGCAGCAGATCTCATGACCGTTCTACGTGCTCGGGTTAAGCTGCACGAGAGACGAAAACGAACAATCTGCAAGTCGATAGCGCGATTAACGGAGGCTACAATCTACTTATGCTTCAGAATGTTGCAATTATTGCCGAAGTGCTGCCTAGACGGCTGCTGCGGTGTGCTATGAATAGAATCTGTTCATAATGTTACGGAAATTGTGGCCACATTTCAATAGGCCGAATTCAACAACTGGAGTCGGCAGAGAATTCACTTACCAGACACTCTCTAATGGCGATATGCACTGTCGTGCAGCCAATGTCATCCTGGGCATTGACATTAAGTGATGGACCGAATCTATTCATCAAGGTAAAAGCATTTTTGACACGTCGTCGACGAAGTGCATCATGAAGAGGTGTGCTGCCGTCAGACCGTTTAGCATTGCAGATCTTGTCAGATTTAGGAAATCGCCAGAACACACTCTCAATATCGACAGCCTCATTGTCTAAAATAGGTCATTAGAAAAAGCTTTGAATATGGCTTAAGATTAGTTACCACCAAAATTCAAAAAATTTACAGTTAATCTCTAAAGCGACGTCAAATAGCTACTTTTGACAATAAATTGGTAGCGGCCCCAGTTGCCTACTTCAAAGTATTCTTTCACAAGCATACTTTTTCAGTGCAGTAGGTATTCATTAACTATCTTTAAGAATACTAACTTATAAAAGGGTTCTTATTCTGCCATCAGCACTAAGAATGCAGGCAATTTTGATCTTTTATCTTACAATTTTGAGGGTAACGTTTGGTTGGTGTATTGCAGATTGCAATCTGACCCTGTACACGGCACCCCTAACCATGTTATTCCCGTTGCTTATTGAGCAAGCTACCACTAACTATTCGGTCGTGTTTTCTTTGCAGCCAATGCAAAGCACATAGAAAGAGATTGAGTTTTCCGAGGGCGCTATATCAATTTTGTTATTATTATAATTATTATTGTTATTATTATTACATTGCGATTGATGGCCTCTTTAATAGCAGCGTGACCAGTTTTTGGCCAGTTGAAATTGCAGATGGATGTACACACTGTCATATTGTATTATGGATGCATAGCGGGATAAAAAAGTCCTAGCTGATTAAACAGCCTCGTTTTGTATAGCGACAGAAGAGCCTTTACGGCTATCACCACCGCTTGCAGTGGCGATAAAGAATCGCCCACCGCAGGAATCAAACCCACGACATGGGAACCGCGGTCGTGAAAGCAACCGCCGTATCTAGTGTGCCATCACGGATAAGGCACATCATTGAAAAAAAACCGAGCCTTAGCCTTTTAGAATTCAGTTCTGATTCAGAATATCAGGCACTGTCGACCGCAATTGATTCCAGTAAATCTAAATAGTCCTTCGTTTCTTACTAGACTTTGTAAAGCACCTAGACTATTTCGCTGGCATTCTGTCGTTTTGGCTGGGCTACCAAAAGAAAAGCTTTTAAGCCTCAGCAATTAATTGTGAATGCAGCAGCAAGTCTAGCCAACCAATCTTACACATCCTGCCACGTGTCTTCTTTGCTTTTGCAGAGGCGATGGCTACCTGTCAAACAACGGATACAGAAAAAAGTCTTACTCTGTCCAACAAGGTCCGCCGTGACTTTCCTCCTTCGTAACTAGCTGAAATGGTGCCTCAGTTTTTTATCCTCCTCTAGGAGTCCTCAAATCTTCCACTGACAATAGATTAGTGCATTTATTACTTATTAATTCCCTAGGCTTAATGATGATGGGCAGAAGCTTATGGTCTGCTGGTCTTAGACCACCGAGCGTTTCACAATCGTTTTGTTTTCACAATTCTTTCGCAACGACATTGACTTTTCACAATTATTTTGCAAGGCCATCGACTCTCTTGCTGCTGACTGCGCACTTCGTTACCACGAGCTTCAAATTGTCTTCTTTGATTGGAATATGATAATTAAAGGACACGATTCCAAAGCTGACACTACCACCCTAGGGATTGACTCATTGATCTGGTCTATCTTGTTGACAAAGAAGCCGGAACAGCAATCCGCTGAATTATCGCAAGGATCGCCAGCTAAGGATATAACCTAAGAATGGTTGAGGAGACGGTTGATCGAATAGACATAATCATTCTTGGGTTGTCTATCAGCAATTCAGCGTCTATGGAGGCTAGAATCGGACTTTATTAGAGTCAATTGGCACTATCTTCAGTAGTTCTCGCCCGAATATTTTGCATAGCTTTTAAATTGTGTGCTTTGAAGCGTAGCTAGTTTAATGTCAGCAGTGAACCATAGTGCGTCTGAGCAAGGACAAACAGTGCATTACTAAGAAGTGCAAGCTCGTCGAGCTTTGCTGCTAGTTTCTTGCTCTTGCATTCTACTAATGTTGACCGATCGGAAGGCGGATTGAGCGATTATTGACGATGATTATATTCCTTCTGGAAAGCATGTATGTCAAGGATCTCGGGGTTTCTCGACTTGCGTGCGACAATAGAAGAGGGGGAGGGCACTAACTATGTAGAATAAATGAGGTCTGCATGAGGTCAGGTACGCAGGATTGGGTAATAATAGATGATTATACACGTAGTTGTAAGGAAACAATTTAGTCGAGAGTGTGTCCCTTGATGTGAGTAGGGTCATTTACACGAGCAAAAAGAGAAAATGAGTCAGTGATTGTGTGACATTTGTTGCTGCATGTTTCAGATAAGTTATTAAAATAAATTTTAAAATCACCTACAATGAGAAAAGATCGAGTCCTTGCACACAGAGCAGAAATGCGATACAAGAAATCTGTAAAAAAGGACTCGGTCACTGGGGTGCAATACATTGGCTGCTTGTTGCTGCATGAATTTAGAACACTATATTCTAACGACTGCTTTAAGAGTACCAAAGCTTTTAATTAAACGATGAGCGTGTAATAATGAAGAATACGCCTTCACTTTTGATCGATCTAAGGGCACGAACGAAGGCGAAATCTGTTGGGGTTGCAACGGCTAATGGCCGAGAAGCTAACCGATTTCAGCCAGGCTGTCAAATCAATCATGTCGAGCCCTTTTTCAGTATTAATGTCGCAAACTATAAGGAGTTTATTGCACATTGAGTGAGGATTCAAAAGATAAGCCTAAATATGGGCGGCCACAGTTATAGAAGGCCAGAAGACTGCAAGTTAGACATATTCGAAGCAGTACTAGAGGGAGATTGCTCAGAAGTGCTCTAGACAATGCTGAGAATTCAAGCGGTACTCTATAAGTTACCTAAAAGTCTGTCACCAGCGAAACGGGTATGCTTGCAGCCATAATCCTCGAGAATGGCTCAACCGATCTCTCTGGACAGTGAGTCCTTGGTTTTGATGCACGTGCACGTGCTGCAGAGGTTCGTAGGCAACACCCTGCTATCGAGCGGCTTATCGATGCAGCTGTCGAGTGGCCTATCATGATATATCGAACGACAGACATCGATCCCGCTAACGAGCTACCTATCGATCTTGCTATCGAGTGACTGACACCTCGGATTGCAGCAGCCTGACCGCAGCAGTTCGAAACGTAGGCAGTAGCTGGAAGGGGGGAGTAGCTGGGAAGGGGGCAAAGGCAGGGGCCAGGCTAACTCACCAGCCAGATGGTGTAGGGCGGTGCTGCCCCTTATATCCTCATACAACAGCAGATCTCGCGAAGCGTCAAAGAAGTCTTGCAGCTGACGGTACGACAGGTCCGGCAAAGCGCACAGCTCGTGCATAGCTGTCCGCCCCTGTTTGCTCCTCAGCGACATGTCGGCGTTTGGAAGCAGGTAGCTGGCGCAGGCAAACTGTCCGGCGGAGCATGCCGCAGCGATGACGCTGTCACCTGCAGCATGCACGCCAGAAGCTGCTCAAAAGGAGGCACGACCTCTACATTCACGTGAGCCAAATCAAAATGCCGACCTATAGTCACGAAAGTTTGCATGAACGAAACGGTGAAGGTTGTCTGATCATGCAGCATCGTTTAAAGTGACTGCACAAGAGCCTTGACGGCAATCGTCACTGCTTGCAGCTGGCTCTGAAATATCGCCTGCTGCTCCACTACAAACCTCGGGTCGAGGTCAAGGCTGAAACAAAAATGACACTTGAGCTAACTTCCGACGGCGAAGAACTCCAAGTTCCCACCTTAAGTGAGTCAAGGTCAGGTGGTGACTAGGCCAGGGTTGAGACGTTCCCTTAGTCAGTGGTTCATTAGTGCATCATGCCGTGGAAAATCTTTCCTAAGCCTGCATGATGTGGAACAAATTTAGCTGCACACTGACAGAGCGACAGAGCCCGTGAGCCCATACTTACCATCGTCATTCTGCTGATTCACATAAAAAGGTCTAGATGCAAAGGCTTCTAGGACCTTGAGCTGTCCTTCACGAGCAGCAGTATGTAGGAACGTATTCCCTTTAGTGTCGACGGCTTTCTCCCAAGGAAATATATACTTGATCATGACCTAAGCCAGAAAATGCAAGCAAGCTAAGATCATTTGCAGTGCTAACATCAGGGCAACATCCTACAGGCGATGCTCTTGGGGACCATTGGGATAATTCAGATTAACGCAAACTTATTAAGCACCAAAAGAAGCCGTAAGAATCAATACAGATATGATTAAAACCTCAAAACCTCGAACCTCGCACCATGCTAGTAAGTTCCAGTCTGGCTTTGGAGCTAGTCACTCCACAGAGTCAACATTGCATAGGGTATGCAACGACCTACTTAGGAATGCAGACGTGGGTAGAATGTCTCTGCTTGTTTTGCTCGATCTTTCGGCCGCTTTTGATACCATCGATCACAAAGTTCTTCTAGAGCGCCTCTCGTCTCGCCTGAGCATCACTGGCACTGCTCTGCAGTGGTTCAGGTCATATCTCAGTGGGAGACTCCAGAGAATTGATGTGAATGGACGAAGATAATTTGAGGTACCTCTGAAATATGGAGTACCTCAGGGCTTCGTGCTAGGTCTGGTTTTTTCACGGTTTATAATCTCCCTCTTGCTGACGTTATTGCCAAGCACAATCTAGGCTTTCACTCCCATGCGGATGACACTCAGTTGTACCTTTGCTTTGATTCCTCCCGGCCTTCGAGCACCTCCAATTCTCTCAACTCACTTGCTGCACGTATTCATGACATCCGCACATGGATGGCAGCAAATTTTCTAAAACTAAACGGTGATAAAACTAACCTACTAGTTATGGGCAAATCCAGTGTGATTCAGAAATTGGAAAAGCTGACGCTCAAAATTGGCTCTGCCAGCATATCTCCAGTTGAATCAGCTCGAAATCTAGGTGTCGTATTCCAAAGCGACCTCTCGTTAGACGATCATATCAGCTCCACAGTCAAATCGGCCTATTTTCAGCTTCACAACATTGCTAAAATTTAGGCTTGTTTGGATAAGGATACCACGTCCAAGTTGGTCCATGCATTCGTGATATCCCGTCTCTACTTCTGCAACTAACTGCATACGGGCCTACCAGCATTTTCGATCAGGCGATTGCAACTGGTGCAAAACTCGTCAGCTAGGCTTGTCTGCCTTGAGCGTCGCAGTTGCCACATTATTCAACTTCTCGCCGACCTGCGCTGGCTAACAGTCAAGCAACGGATTGACTTCAAGGTTTTTTCGCTCAATTTTAGGTCCCTTCACTCTATGGCTCCAGCCTATCTCTCAGATATACTACCCCATCAGGCCAAGCATAGTACCACACGCTTTTCGGAATCCAGCAGTCTACAAATACCTCGTACAAACCTCAAATCCTTTGGAGACCGTGCATTTAGTTCGTATGCTCCCAAAGCCTAGAACGCCCTCCGACCTGCGTCAGAACATCCCCTGACTTAACGAAATTTAAAAAGAACTTAAAAACACACCTATTTAGTACAGCATTTAGTGGGTCCCTGTGATTCGTCCTTCATGTGCCTATGCATGTTGACACTGTGCATGCTGCCACTAACCTCAGGCTCTGTGCTAGGTCCGGTCCTTTTCACCGTTTATACTCTCCCTCTCGCTGATGTGATTGCCAAGCACAATCTAGGCTTTCACTTCTATGCGGATGACACTCAGTTGTACCTTTGCTTTGATCCCTCCCAGCCTTCGAGCACCTCAAATTCTCTCAACTCACTTGCTGCATGCATTGATGACATCCGATCATGGATGGCAGCAAATTTTCTAAAACTAAACGATGATAAAACTAACTTACTAGTTATGGGCAAACCTAGTGTTATTCAGAAATTGGAAAGGCTGACTTTCAAAATTGGCTCTGCCAGCATATCTCTTGTTGCATCAGCTCGAAATCTAGGTGTCATATTCCAAAGCGACCTCTCGTTAGACGACCACATCAGCTCCACAGTCAAATCAGCCTATTTTCAGCTTCATAACATTGCTAAAATTAGGGCTTGTTTAGATAAGGATACCACGTCCAAGTTGGTCCATGCATTCGTGACATCTCGTCTCGACTTCTGCAACTCACTGCTTACTGGCCTACCAGCATGTGCGATCAGGCGATTGCAGCTGGTGCAAAACTCTGCAGCTAGGCTTGTCTGTCGTGAGCGTCGCAGTTGCCACATTACTCCACTTCTCGCCGACCTGCACTGGTTACCAGTCAAGCAACGGATTGACTTCAAGGTTTTGTCGCTCACTTTTAGGTCTCTTCATTCTATCGCTCCAGCCTATCTTTCAGATATACTACCCCATCAGGCAAAGCATGGTACCACTCGCTTTTCGGAATCCAACAGTCTAGAAATACCTCGTACAAACCTTAAATCCTTTGGAGACCGGGCATTTAGCTCGTATGCTCCCACAGCCTGGAACTCCCTCCCGACCTGCATCAGAACATCCCCTGACCTGACCACATTTAAAAGAAACTTAAAAACATACCTATTTAGGACAGCATTCAGTGGGTCCTTGTGATTCGTCCTCGATGTGCTTATGCGTGCTGACACTGTTCATGCTGCCACTAACCACATTTGCATGCTGACCCAGTGCATGTAACCCCTAACCATGTTATTCATTTTGTTTGTTTTTCAAGCATGATTTTACTTACTATTCTATTGCGTATCACTTTTCAGCAAATGTAAAGCGCCTAGAAAGAGATTAAGTTCTCTGAGGGCGCTTTATCAAGTGCAATATTATTATTATTATTTTTATTTGCATGCTGACCCTGTGCATGTCACCCCTAACCATGTAATTCGTTTTTTTTGTTTATCAAGCATGATTTCACTTAGCATTTAATTGCACTTCCCTTTGCAGCAAATGTAAAGTGCCTAGAGAGAAATTAAGCTATCTGAGGGCGCTTTATCAAGTGCATTAATATAATTAAAAATCGATGATTATCACGACACTTTGAAAGCATTAATACAGTATTGCACATCGGCATGACTTACAATCTTAGCATTTTACGGTCGTGAAGAACGAGTAGTAGAACGTGTGCCAAAAACTCTTAAATGGCTTGCATATTTCCAAGCCATGCTTTATGTTTGCCACCGTACCTGCTTTGTAGAGCAACCCCACTGGTCCAAATAGTCCGGAAGGAAAACAAAGTGCGAAGTTCAGGTTGTCTTGGAGTAGTAACCCAAAGGCTATACAAGGCCATTTACTTTGCAGTAGACCTGCCTAGCGGTTAAGGTGCTCGCCCCAACAAAGGTCTAGCCCAGGTCGTGGGCTCGAGCCGTTTGGCATATGTGAAGTGCCTGAATGGACATTAAGTTCTCTTCGGGCGCTATGCAAATGAATTCTATTTTGTTATTGCGTTTTTAAGGTATAGATGAAAGTAAAGATTCAGTTGCATATGCTGGTAAAAGCTGGAATTGAAGCAGCATTGGCTTGGATTGCAGCTTGTCTAACTCGAGAGCCTCGACGGCTCCCGTAGTAGATCGAGCGAATGGCATATTAAAGAATAGTGAGCCATGACGGCTCACTAGGTAAGGTGCTTGTTTTTCACGAGCTCGTTGCTGAAGCCGTGCGTTCAAATCCTGTGGTGGGCTATCCGTGGGCTAGCAGTGGTGATAGCCGTACACGCTCTTCTGTTGCTATACAAATGAGGCTTTTAAATCAGCCGTGATCTTTCATACAATCGACCATAATTTTTAGTGGTAGATCAGTTCCAGACTTTATCTTAACAACTGAATTTCCGCGAAGTAGGATACTTTATTTATAACTCAAATATTTACGTAGTTAGAGCATAGAAAGCGTGCTAATAACTCTCTAAATATGGAATACAACATCACTAGAGCCCGTTGGAATGAAATAACATTCCTGTAGTCACAGAAATTACAAAATATTACAAGACAAAAAATATGCTACAGATGCATAGCGGTAGAAGCGAGTATGAGAGAAACGAACTTTAGTGAACGTGAAGCAACCACTGGCAGGGATAGGATAGCCAATCAGCGAACAGCATGTTCTGATTTGCTCGGTTTCACCACATCCGATGTTGTTTTAGAAAATGTCTAGCCTACACACAATGATTGGTCGAGCGTCTGCACCTGACGTGTACGGATTTTTTGGGGACATTCGAATATGTAGGCCTACAGTCCATACGTTATTGAAATTTTAATTGTAATACAAGGGTGTTTAATTGAATCAAGCGACTTAGCTCAGTATTAGTTTCACTGTCTCGATAAACTTTTTTAATGAATTTATTTCAAACACAGCGTGATCTATTGAAGCTGCGAAAGTCGAAGATCGAAGTGGCGAGGGACCATTGTAATCGCTACAGCTTGACAGGGGTATATGATTTTGACTTTAAATATCCTCAATCTTGCCTACATAGAACTAAGAGCTGAAGAGATTCTTTATATCTTTTAGGATGCATAGATACCCCCACGATGTTCATACGAGTATGAAAATACTGATGCCTGAGGTTGTCCGGTGCAGGAATGTGGTGACACACTGCAGTGACCTAACCAATAAAACGAACACTATCTTTGCCATACAACCTGAGCTTTGGCATCTTCATCATGAAAAGGTCACCAACTCGTAAGAAACAGAGTAGTATTGATTTCTGACCGTCCTAGAAGTGCTCTACCGCAACGAGTTTCTTGATTGCATCGGAAAAACAGTCGAAACTACATAATACGATTCGGTTGTCTTAATTAGAAATCGAACAGCAAAGTATTGCCACGTGAAAGTAACCATTTTAGATAAGCTGCTACTTGGTTTTATTGCAGGTGATGTATCTGGCATGCATATTCTTTAGTTGAAGTTTACCTTGCACGCTTACTATTTAGGGCTAAGAATGTAAGCGACGAATCGAATTTATGGTCCGTGGTTTATGGCTTTTGACAGCTTGTTTTGGTAGCGTTATTGTTTTACACCGTTGCAGACAAACGGTTTGTCGACATTATAGTTGGGAGTTGAGGCAGAGTAATTGTCGCTGCATTTAGTTCGTCATTTAGTCCCGTACCCTTCGCTCGTATGCTCCCAAAGCCTGGAACCCACTCCCGACTTGTATCACAACATCCAGTGATTTGAAAACTTTTAAAAAGAAATTAAAAAAGCACCTATTTATGACAGCATTTAACTCGTTTTTCACTCACTTCATTGTCACTCGTCCTTTATGAACCTATGCGCCCTGACGCCGTGCATGCTGCCACTAACCGCATTTGCATGCTGAACCTGTGCATTTCATGCCTAAGCATTTTATGCTTGTTGTTTATCGAACATGCTACCACTGAAACCGTTCGATCATGTTTACTTTGCAGCATATGTAATGCTCTTAGAAAATGGCTAACTTTTCTGAGAGTGCTTTATCAAGTGTGTTATTATTATTAAAATCATTGGTAAGTTTCAGACAGGTTAGATACCACAAGTTTTAGCAGTCATTGTAACATTGAAACATAGATCCACTAGAGATTCCACCAATACTACTTGCAACTATGTGAATATGCTACCACTTCTTAATCATCCGAGGTACCTCTGAAATATAGGGTAGCTCAGGGCTCCTTGCTACGGCTGGTTATATTTACGGTTTAAACTTTACCTCTCACCGAAGTGATTGCCAAGGGCAAACTCGGTTTCCTCTTCCATGCGGATGAAAATCATTTATACCTTTGCTTTGATCACTCCCAGCTTTCGAGCACCTCGCATTCTCTCAACTCTCTTGCCACGTGCATTTATCACTTTCGCTCATGGATGGCATCGAATTTTCTTAAAGTAAAGGGTGGTAAACATAACTTACTAGTTATCGGCAAACTAAGTTTGATTCAGAAATTGGAAAATCTAACGCTCAAAATGGGCTCTGCCAGCTTGCATCCTGTTGAATCTGTACACAATATAGATGTCATGTTCCGAAGTGTAATGTAATGTCATGTATCTCCGTGCTTAACTCCACAAAGTCCTACAGACCCTCTGGGTGTTACGCAGGAGAGTTTTGTACAGCCTACTCACAGCCTAATCGGCTTTCGGTACGCATTCGGTAAATATAAAATATGATTCATTTGTATAGCGTCCCAAAAGAAATAAATCTCTATTCAGGCGCTTTACATATGCCTCAGGGCTCGAGCCAATGACTTCAGCCGGACCTAAGTCGGGGCGTGCACCTTAACCCCTGGACCAACCCAGCTCGGCAAAATAATCCTGGCGGCTTAAGCAGCCTCTCTTTGTATAGCAACAGAAGAGCCTTGATGGCTATCACTACCGCTTCCAGTGGCGATAAAGGATCACCCACCGCAGCAATCGAACCCACCACCTCAGGACCGAGGTTTTGAAAGCAATCGCCTTACCTAGTGTGCCGTCACGGCTCACTGGTAGCCAACAGACTTCGTCTCACGCAACAAAGAGAAAGTGGGAACCATAGCAGAGTCAGTAGAGCAGTTGAGGTAGTTAGTAGCATGGAAGTAGCAGCTCAGGACCGCTGAAAAGGGTTAGCCATAGCCGGCAGTAGGAGAGTAGTTGTCGTTGCGTAAAAATTGTGGAAGCTAGTTCCACAGTCTAGGACATGCAGAGCTAAAGCTCCTGACGCCAACCGTCTTTAAGGGAAAGAATGGAACAGCTAATTAATTTTCCACACAGGACCTGAGAGCACGTAGAGGCTGAGACTGGTGCAGCAGTTCAGTTAGGAACGAAAGAGCCAAGCCGTAGAAGGATTTGTGGGTAAGCGTAAGAACTTTGCTCTGAATCCGTTGGCCAACCGCCATCCAACCTAGCTATTTTAGCAAAGGAGACACATGCTCAACCTTCTGGGACTTGAAGACTAGCCTTTCTACCATATTCATAGTCAACTGCAGTGGCCTAATTGCATTTTTTGGTAGCCCAGAAAAAAGGGAATTACAATAATTAAGCTGAGACAGAACTAAGGAGCTAGTTAAATTGTTTACAAGCCACTGTGGAAGACAGCTCCTAATCTTGGAAAGGGATTGGACGTGATGGCTTGCTATAGAAGCAGTCTTTTGAATGAAGCTTTTAAAAGTGAGGCAGCTGTCGAAAACGACACCTAAATTTCGAGCACGTGGCGATAGTCGCACAACAGCATCACCTATTAGGAGAGCAAAGTTTTTTAATCCAGCCACACGTTTAGGGTCTCCTATGAGCAGCAGTTCGGTTTTATCGTCGTTCAATTTCAGTAAGTTTTCCGACATCCAGGATTGAATATCGGCAAGGCCAGCTTTCAGTTTCTCTGTTGCTGCACCAGATTCGGACGGTTTAAATGACAAATACAACTGAGTATCGTCAGAATAAAAGTGATATCCTATTCCTTGGGCCTTAATCGCTTTTCTCAGAGGTTGTGTATAAACGAAGTGACCTTCCGTTAGATGACCACGTCAGCCCCATAATCAAGTCTGCATACTTTCAGCTACACAACATTGCTCAAATTCGGGCTTGTTAGGAAATGGATACCAAATCTATATTTGTCCATTCATTTGTGATATTCCGTCTTGACTTCCGTCAATCAATGCTTGCTGGCCTACCGGCATGTGCAATCAGACACTTAAAGCTGGTGCAAAACTCCACAGCTAGGCTTGTGTGTCGCGAGCTTCAAAGTTGCCACATCACAACACTTCTCGCCGACCCGCACAGGCTACCAGTCAAGACAAGGATCGACTTCATGGTTTTGTCGTTTACTTTTAGGTCATTTCATTCTTTGGCTCCGGCCTATCTCTCAGATATAGTCCCACGCCAGGCCAAGCCTCGCACCACTTACTTTTCGGAATCTAACAATTTACCATTACCTGGTACAAACCTCAACTCCTTTGGAGACCGTGCACTTAGTTAGTATGCTCCCAAAGCCTTGAACTCACTCCCAACTAGCGTCACGACATCCCCTGACTTGACCGCATTAAAAAAGAACTAAAAAACGCATCTATTTATGACAAATTTAGTGGGTCACTGCGATTCGTCCTTTATGTGCTCATTCGTGCTGACACTGTGCGTGTTGCCACTAACCACACTTGCACACTGACCCTGTGCACTTCAGACCTAACCATGTTATTAATGTAGTTTATCAAGCATGATATTACTCACCATTTAATCGCCTTTGCAGAAAATGTAAAGCACTTATAACGACATTGAGTTATCTTAGCCTGCTTCATTAAGTCAATTGTCACAATAATAATAATAATAATAATAATAATGAAAATAATATTATTAATAATAATGCGCTTGAAAAAGCGTCCTCAGAGAAATCGATCTCTTCCTAGGCGCTTTACGTTTGCTGCAAAGGGAAACACGATTGAATCGTGAGTAATATCATGCTTGATAAACCATATCAACAACGTGGTTAGGGCTAACATGTGCAGGGTAAGCATACAAATATGTGGTTAATGGCAGCATGCACAGTGTCAGCACGCATAAGTACATGAAGAACGAATCACAGGGACCCACTAAATGCTATCCTAAATAGGTGTGTTTTTAATTTCTTTTTAAATGTTGTCAAGTCAGGGGATGTTCTGAGGCAAGTCGGGTGGGAGTTCCAGGCTATGGGAGCATACTAACTACATGCAGGGTCTCCAAAGGATTGGAGGTTTGTACGAGTTAGTGGTAAACTGTTGGATTCCGAAAAGCGGGTGGTACAATGTTTGGCCTGGTGCGGACAACAGCTGGAGTCTTTCATTTATTTTCTAAAATGCGGTGTTAATCGTTACATTGTGATCCAAACTAAAGAGACTCGGGTAGATATTTGAAAAGTTATGCTTTTTAGTAAGACTTGAAAACCCAGCAGTGCTATGCACTGCCAAACCCCAAGGTGAAATAACATGGCCTTAATATGGATAAAACCCATAACATCGATTGCGGGAAGTGCCAACAGTTCTCAATTTAAGCGGGCAAAACTACTCGACCTTGTTCTCACCTTTAGCTTTCCGACGTCGCCTTTGGCAGCTGCCAAGTGAAGAGGCGTGCTGCCGCCGAGTTTTTCCGGCATTTGCACGAAGCTGTGCAGCCGCTGCCCACTACGGATAATATCCGCAGCGAGTTTCGGCGAACCCTTGCAAGCCTCGGCGTCCACTTCGCTCGAAGCTGGCGGAAGTAAAGGTCGAGACGCTCCTTCTTTCTCATCCTCAGCCGCCTCGCGCACCCACAAGTGAGCTTCGATGCTCGACCTCTTTCGCAGCCATTGCGAGTAGTATCTGTCTTTCTCAGCAAGGGGATTTTCGCGAGTATCCATTTCGCAGCAGAAGCGTGCCACCTCCAGCAAGGCAATCAGAGGTGCATTGCTTTTCGAGTTGATCGTGTAGTCCCACACGGATTTGCCACTGCTGTCCTGCACATAGTAGTAGTCGGCCATGGGCATATGCATTCTCTCGGACAGCAGCATTATGGCATCCACTGCTCCGACCTCGGCTGCCAACATGAACGGCGTTTTCCCCTCCCGATTTTGTAGGTTTATCCGATCTGTATGCTCAAGCAGCTGGCTAACGATGTTGGTCGCTTCGCGATTACGACGGCTGCACGCCCAGTGCAGGGCCGTGTTACCGTACTCCAGTGTCGGGTCGTCGTCGTTGCACGCTCCACGAATTTGGTCATCCTGCAGCAGAGCTCGCACGACCGCACTTCTGCCGTGCCAGGCAGCCATCGCCAGTGGGTTCCTGCCGACCGGCAAGACCCGGCAAGAGCCCGGCGACGCCAGATGACGGCAAGAACTCGGCTCGTTCAGCAGGCGCAGAGCAAAGTTCACCGTCTCCTCCGAGCCTGCATCGTACAAAACACGCTCCTTGCATCCTTGGCAGCATGATGCTTCGATGTGCACACACAGCTCACCGACGAATAACTGGGGTGATTAAAGGCAGCTTGAGTCGCCCTGGTAGCCTCTTTCTCTCTAACAGCTTGATCCAAGAGTACGAAATGACGCCAAAACGAATCCGAATACGGGGCATGACATGCAAACATTCTAAAAGCGTGAGAAGCAAGACGTACAGAACTACACAGCATTCTTGATCAAGTGATCACCACTTGAGTCCCTTTGAAAAGACAGCATTGAGTAATAAAGTTTTTGTTGATGCGTTTAAAGAATAAAACGTTAACACTGCGAGACGCATTTACCTACAGCATGAAGTCTGATTGATAAAGCTTAGCAATATCCAAGGTCGTAAATGTGCCTATGAGGTGCACAGAATAATTAGTATAAGCGACATTCAACGGAAGCCATTTTCGCCACTACATTACTGCCTTTTGCCTGGTTTTTAGATTACATACCTCTAGTTCGGTTATTTACTATACACATGCACTTAGCTTTGCTTTTGAATGACTTCAATCAGTGTCCTTTGGAGGTCGGTTCACCCATAATACGTCCAGAACAAGTTTAAGTCTTAGACCACAAACTGAAGCTCGTCTGGTAAGTCTTCAAACTATGTAGCCTTGCAAGACGTCTACTTATGGACTGCAGCCCATTAAAGAGAGACATGCTACAGAAGATCTATAGGAAGAACACATATTTCATGCAGTCCTCTCACTCGACTCGATAGCGAGGACGTTTTACCGAGAAATTATGTGAACTTGGGGCAAGTCGACACCTGCTGTATTGACGGCCCGCCCCTTCGCCCGCCCCATCGCGGTGGAAGGAAATTGGTGGAAGAAAAGTGCTTAAACTTCAAGACCCAAGTAGTGTGTATAAGTCATGCACTGGGTTGTCCTTAATTGCCCACCACATGCGAGTTTGTTGCATGTAAATCTATTCTGCTGCTACACAAAGAAGGCTGTTGATCAGCCTGATTCGGCTTGATTTGAAGACACTCATAGAACAGAAGCTTCCTTTGAGGCCATCATCGGAAGAATGCTTTCCAGTACACAAGCGATAAATGTTCTGCATTAAAGGCATGCTAAACAGGGAATTTATCGTGCCTTCTAAACTCCGAGGTCATTGTTTCCAAGACAAAGCATGCATTCAGCTATTCAGGAAGTATAGCAGAACGAATTAAAATTTGAAGTTTTGGAAGTTTGCTTAATTAAAGACAATTAAGTTATAAATGCAATCTTAAGTTTTGGCGATTGACAGATGACCAAAACGCGATACAAAGTTATCGTCCTAAGACATTTTTACATCGAAAGTAGTACGTCATGATCAATAAAGCGAGTTTTTGTGATCACGAAGCCTCCGATTGCCGTTATTTTGGCCAGCAGCTGTTCACAATGCTTATGACAGAATCCTGAAGAGGACAGGGCAAGACTCGCTTAAGCGAAGTTTCTATAGCTGCGTGTGGGGTTACCGCCCGCTCGAAAGAACTAAACCATTTAAAGATTAAAATAACATCAGCGACAGCTTATTTTACCATTGCTGTTTGCACCAATTTGCATGCCATTCACTCAACCGGTCTTTGAGAAATAAGCTGTCGGGGGAGATAACTCTTCTTGGGATACGGCATAACTCTCCACCCCTTGGCAATGCTACCTGAAAAAAAGATGATGAGCACTAACTACGAAAAACTGGTCGTGTGCGGGAGGCATCAGTGAAGATGAAATATTTTTTTCCTTGATATGGCACAATCCTTTCCCAATCGTTACGCAGTTGTTCGGCTCTTAGTCTAGCAGCAGACCATCTTTAGTCGTTCTGTATTACCAATTACTCTGAAAATAGTCTTACTGGTCTTGTTAAATCGAGCCGGCTTGGTAACCTAAAGCGCTAACCGGATAGGCAAGTCCAATAAATCAAAAGTGCTCCTACAATGCCATTAGCCGATGCCACCCAGCAGCTGGCTAGCCTCGGTATGAATAACCCATGACAGTAACTAGTAGTGGAGGAAAACAGAGCCCAGCGAACGAACATATTCAGCCGCCCACAGATGCTTTGCCTGTTACTCAGCAACATGCTGTTTGGTTATGCAGAAATGGTTAGACTCATCAAGCAATCGATGACATAATGCTTTAAATTCAGAAGCGTATCTGCAGCCCGATGCGGTTTCTGAATGCAACTATGGCTTACCGGACAATATCGCATAATTTATAAACGTTCGCCCTGTCTCGTCTTTAATAGAAAGTTCAGCTCCAGCACCGTGCAGATATTCGACGACTGCTAAATGACTGTGAGCTATCGCAAAACAGATCGGAGTGGCTTCGCGATTGCTTCGGACGTTCACTTCTAAGTTAGCATCCTTTACCATAAACTTGACGATGTCTAGGTGACCAAAAGAGGCAGCCAGGTGAAGCACTGAGCCCTTGGTTTGCTCTTGCCAGACCACATCAGTGCTTTCGGTCTGCTTGCTCTCGAATTCGACTTTGCTTGACGTGTCATAGATGTTCAAGGACCTGCTTGAGTTGATGATAAGAGCAGTATCTGCAGCTAGGTATCCTGCTCTCGCTGTCGCATCGAAGGCCTCCAGAACAGTCTGAACGAGAGGAAGGTGGCCCAGTTTTATCACCTTGTGCAAGCAGGTCTCAACGTAAGTGATTTCATTATAGTCGGATCTTAGCACCAGGTCACTGCCACCCATTTTTATCAGTGACCGAGCGATCTCAAACTTCTTAGCTTCCAGAGCGTGTTGCAGGATATTCCGCCCCGATATTGGGTGTGCCATTTGAATCAAGACATCAAGAGGTATTTTATTGAGCACAGTCGGCAGAACATCTGAACACTTCTCCGTAATTCGTGAAAATATGGCTTTGGCTGAGTATTTTTGTGAGGAAACACCAGTGCTCTCAGGAACGTCAACCTACAAGGCGCACAAAGATATTTTTACTGTCAGATTCTAGCGAATACACAGGTCTTTTACTGGGGTCTCATTAACAGGAGCAAGAAATATTGTAGCTTACAGCCCGATGACCGATAGCGATTAGAGTTTTGTACTTACTTCATGTGACTACTGGAGACTCTCAAAAATCTTGCAATAGTTACAGCTGTTAAAATTCTAGGAACGCGGGACCGTACAAGTGACTAACGACAGTGAGCTTGAGAACAATAAGAATGACAACTGATGAATCACCCTCTTCTAGTTTAGCGGCAGAAAAGTCTTAAATGCTATCACCACCACTTGCAGTGGCAATAAAGAGTCGCCCAATGCAGGATTCGAATTCACGACCTTGCGACCAAGGTCGTGAAAAGGAACCGCCTTACCTAGTGGTTAACCAGAAAGCCGCCATAATATCTGGCTACAAGAAAGGGGCTTATGATTAACTGGATGTGGTAAAAATGGCAGTGCTGAGCTTAGTAATAAGGAATTGGATCATCGCTGAGGTACGAACTTTAGCTAGTCTATTGATACAGTGCAACCAAAAAATTTAAAGTGAAATTTAATGGTCTTTGGTATTCCAAAGACTCTATAATACAGAAGCAGAAGACTCTTTAACAGCTATAAACCTGTTTGCTGTGCTGCCAGCCATGCATGATAGCCTGATGCACGATTCGTACTCAATATCTGGGTCGTCAAGTGCTAGCTCCTTAAGTCTGACCCGGGTTTCGTACTCTCTGAGGCACTTGTCTTTAAAATTCACCAAACAAATAAAGCTGATGCAACACTGCCACTGCCAGGCAACAGCAAAGCACAGTTAATCAGAGTGCGTATTTAAAGAGAAACAAAGTTGCTCAGCTTGAAGGATAAAATGTTGGGGTGTAGATATTAATTAAAGACATCCTAAAGCTGCTAGACTTTCAAACAATCCTGTTGTACAAGTAGATTGACCAGCGATGAAATAGGTCTTAGAAGGACTAAGACTCGTGGGCTTCTCAACTAAGGTCGTGGGGTCCAGTCATGTGGTCAGCAATCCTGTATTGCTGACTGCTGGCGATGATGGGAACCATTAAGGCTCTTCTGCCGCTCTTTAATTGATACTTTTAAACTGGTTCTAGGACAACTGGTCTCAGGAAAATTTGCGTTGAAAATTTGGAGCAAGCAATTGAGGGCAGGACTAACTAGAACAGTGCGATTTTTATGGGAGTATTATACATAATAAAAGAGTTTTAAATATGTGAATCAAATTCAAAATTGTGTAAAGCAAGATTTTATGATTACAAATAATTGAAATAGAAAAGAAAGTCTAAGAAAAATTACAGTATAACTGACTATTAATTCAGTCATGTTGTTAAGTTATATTACTGTTTTTATTAATTTACTGTTGAGAAATTAAGTTCAATTTTATTGATTTATTATCTAAATTCCGTTGGTATACTAAAGAAACACAAAATTTAAAATGAAACAGGTTATTTTAAATTTAGAAATAGTAAATTTGCTATTATAAAAATGGTCCCATAAAAGTGTATTTAAATTTTCCACTACCAATTGTACATGCCTAATAGTCCTTTGATGAATTGTCCGGATTTTTCCCTTCTTCAAGAAGCAATCCTCTAAAGCTTTGGAGGCTTCTGAACGTCGTAGTCGTGACTCATGTGAAGTATCCTCGTTGGTTTCCAATAATTATCATCCTTCCCTGATGCAGGCTTCGTAATTGATTGAATAGTTGCTGCTGTTGATGTCATCTGGCCCGAGTAACGCCCTGCTTTCAATGCTATCCTGCTTTCGTCCCGCACTGTGACTTGACACGTAAAGGAATTCGCCTCTGATGTCCGATTTACGGTGCTTACGAAGATTAAAACTGTCGATATATATTATCCATCGCCTCGGACGAGAACTAGGACATCAAGGATACCGCTCAGCTGGCTATCTATGTGCAAGGCATCACGAAAGACCTGAAGGTAGTCGAAGAGTTTCTCAGTCTCAGCCCGATGAAGTGGACGAAAACTGGATCATATGTTCTGAATCTCTTCCTACCTACTCTGAGTGGTTTTATCCTGTCAAAGCCTGTCTCGGTAACTACTGACGGCACACCTTTCATGCAGCCACTAACCACATTTGCATGCTGACTCTGTGCATTTCTAGCTGATTAAACAGCCTCTTTTTGTAAAGAGACAGAAGAGCCTTGAGGGCTATCGCCACCGCTTGCAGTGGCGATAAAGGATCGCCCACCGCAGGAATCAAACCCATGACCTTGGGACCGAGGTCTTGAAAGCAACCGCCTTACCCAGTGAGCAATTACGGCTCACCAGTTGCATGTCACCCCTAACCATGTTATTCATGCTGTTTATCGAGCATGATATTAATCACCATTCAATCGCGTTTTCCATTGCAGCAAGCGTAAAGCGCCTATAAAGAGATTGAGTTCTCTGAGGGCGCTTTATCAAGTGCATTATTACATTCCATCGTTAGATCTACCAATGAACTCTTGCAGCTGCTCTTCAACCACTGGTCAACTTTGGGGTTTGTGCAGGAGATAAGCAAGGTACACAGCATTGTCCACCAGGAGTCACTCTGGGTCAAAGGATCAATCATGAAGAACACTACGTCTGCTGTGGCAAAGTGAGTAAACGTAGTGCTCGCTCTTCCCCTCCAACCACTGCATCTTCAAGCACTTGGAGTTCTCTTATGGTGATTTATCAAATGCACTGTTATTAATACTAATATTATTATTATAGACGAATCTTCTGAGGCTGATAACGTTCGCAGACTCGGTTGTGGAAATATCTTGAAGTGCGTCGTTGCCCTCCAATATCGTTTTCATCGCCAATTAGATTTTCGTCAATTACTTTCAAAATGTCTCTGCCGAGGCTTGGCTCTGTCGGTTAGGGATCCATATTGATATCAGCTCACACTTTAACGAACTTAATCTGGAGCTGCAAGGACATGGCATGTTCGTCTTGAACATAGAAACCCATGGTGGAGGTATCGAAGCAAAGCTGATTCTATATGATAAACAGCTGCATAGGGGCGACCATGTCCATTGCCAGCATCTCTCCCAGTGTGATGAAGTCCTCGTTTTGACACCGAAGAATGCATCAGTGTGCTGCCAAGTGAGCGAAATGAATTACCTTCATGCTTAACGTATGTGTGGTCTCGTTTGCAAGAGCCCAGGATCGTCAGTACTCCTATTGACTTTCCTTACAACAATCCTACCTATAACGTGCAATTGAAGTTTGAGTAGTGGCTCAGTACGTTCTCTTGTCCAAGTTCACTTTTGGCACGACTTTGACTTTGACTTCCACCGTCAGCTGCCACACTCACAGTTTTCTGTGAAGTTAGCACACACCACCTTACCACTTTGAGTAGTGGCTCAGTACGTTCTCTTGTCCAAGTTCACTTTTGGCACGACTTTGACTTTGACTTCCACCGTCAGCTGCCACACTCACAGTTTTCTGTGAAGTTAGCACACACCACCTTACCACTTCAACCCAACCTGTTCCGGCTACCAGTCAAGAAACGCATCGAATTCAAGTTTTGTCACTCACCCTGTGGTCCCTTCATTATTTGGCTCCAGCCTACCTATCAGATTTACCTGCCAACAGGTTAAGCACCATACTACCCCATTTGGAATTTAATTGTTTACCTACACCTCGTAAAAACATCAAATCCTTTGGAGATTGTGCCCTTAGTAAGTGAGCTATCAAAGCTTAGAATTCACTCCCGACTTTCGCTATGACATCTACACACTTTACCACATTAAAAAAACGCGTCGATTTATCGCAGCATGTAGGGGGTCCCTGTGATTCGTTCTTTATATGCTTATGTGTGCTGACACTGTGCTTGCTGCCACTAACCACAAGCATGCTGACCCTGTGCATGTCACCCCTAACCATGTTATTCATGTTTATCAAGCATGATATTACTCACCATTCAATCGCGCTTCCCTTTGCAGCAAATGCAAAGTGCCTAGAAATAAATTGAGTTTTCTGAGGGCGCTTTATAAAATGTATTTTTGTTATTGTAATAATAATTATTATTATGTTTGGCAGGACCTGTTCGTCCGAGCTTTGTTGACAAAGATAAAGCTATGTAAGAACAAACTGCACTCTCAGCTCACCGATAATCCCCTTAATGACGTTATGTTGCTGTATACATCATTAGAACCTGATATAGTATCTCGCTCGCTAGCTTTGTACGAACGTGCCCTATCATATTTCCCGTGTATCATAATGTATTTTGAGTAGAAAACCTTTCGTTTTTCTTCTTGTTTAATGTTTAATCTTCTTGTTTTATTTAATTTTGATCTCATGAAATAACCTATCAGTCCGAAAATTTTGGCGAGCCCTGGGATAAAGAGAGCACTGTTTTGTTAAGAATTCTTTGTTTTCCTCCATCCGGACAGTTAACGACTCAACTATCTAATTAACCGCTTGAATGAACTGCGCCTTTCAGAGTCTTGGTAGACCTGACCTGGGCTTTCTGGTCTGCCGAGACCCAGTAAGGACCTAGATTTACTGCACTTTAAAATCAGGCAAGGTACAGTGGTATTCACGAGCCGAAAACGTTTAAAAGATATGCCGCTGGCTGGTAGCACTACAACCACACGGTCGAAAAGTGTCTATGGTCAAATATGCGGATTTCAGAAGACAGCAGAAAAAGAGAGTCACACAAGCTCCTTCAAGTTTAACTGTACCGAGTCGGTTTCTCCAAAGCCGCTGGTAGATGGCAACTCAGTGGAAGTTGGCCTTATCAGCTCCTTCAAAAGCGCCCAGCCTTTCTTCGGCACGTACTGGTGATTGCGATGCATGACAATTCGCCTCACATTCCAGCGTAAGATCTTGGCCAAGTTATCATCATCGTCTTTTAAGCAACCTGCTGGTCACACAGGAAGTCTCATATCAGCACAAACCCGTGACAATGGGCCTACGTATGAATATATTTATATATGTTTTTATATATATACATATATATATATATATATATATATATATAAATATACGTACACGTATATATATATGTATAAATTAATGTATATTTACATATGTATATATAAATATACATATATATATACACACACATATACGTATATATATATATATATATATATATATATATATATATATATATATATATATACACATATATATATATATATATATATATATATATATATATATATATATATATATATATATATATATACGTATATACGTGCGTGCGTGCGTGCGTGCGTGCGAGCGAGCGTGTGTGTGTGTAGGTCCATAACTAAGCCTACACGTCTCAATAAAATCTAGTGAAAAAAAATTACCCAGATTAAAAATGTACCTCCTGTGCCATGGCATCAATCACTAGCGAATCATATTTAAAAGGAATCAAGCAAAAATAGCCATTACAACTTCAAGGGATAGCGATAGTGAAATTGTTGAAATTCCTTACTTATTCCTGCGAAGTAATAAAGATTTCCCAACAGTGTCCGCCTCAAAATATACAAAACGGTTATCATTCAACTTAATTATCTGTAATTAAAGTGGATTTTAAAATAAATTTTTTTTAAGAAGTTGCAGATTCAGCTGTGCCAAAAGTATGGTGCTATGTCAAAATTAATATATCTGTACTAAGTTTATTTTTTATGGGTTATCAACTAATTAACCCTGATAATAATAATAATAATAAAGCACTTGATAAAGCGCCCTCAAAGAGAACTCAATCTCTTTCTAGGTGCTTTACATTTGCTGCAAAGAGAAACGCGATTGAATCGTGAGTAATATCATGCTTGATAAACAACATGAACAACGTGGTTAGGAGTGACATGCACAGGGTCTTCATGCAAACCCTATAGTAAATAAAATCATCCATGTTGTTGTGAACATGTAAAAATGTAACGGTATTTAATGTGTTCACCTTAATTGTTCTTTAAATACCTAAATTTAATTACTAGCAAGCTATCATGCTTAGAAAAGCACACAAAGTACACAAGAAGACATTCGTGGAAGCTGGCTGATAAGACCCATGGAAAGTAACATCAGCACTAAATCGTGTGCAGGTAAGCCGTCAAACCAAACAGAAAAAATGGATAGCTAATTTAGATGCTATAGAGCAGCATATCACTGTCTCCTTCAGTAACAACATTTTTTTCAGAACTTATGAGCATAGAAAGGCAGAATGGAGCAGCAGAGATGTAGCTAGCTTTATTTTTATCTTAGGGTAAGGCTAGGATTGTTTTCCTGTCAAATGGAAGGCAGGATCAACAAGAAATGAAAAATTCCAGTGCATAATCATAGTGCTTATTGAACTTGTAACCAGTTATTGCTCATCGAGTTGAAGTATGACACAATTCTATCGCCGGTAACTGTTGGGGGCCATAGAAATAGGGTGTAGACCAGGTTGCTAGCTCGCCATGGCTGGGGAGAGGCAAATGCTCCAACGTCCCCTGGCCCTGCAATTGGGCAGCAGGATGTCCTTTAAGGTCCACAACCTTTATGCTCACCATGATAAAAGCAAGGAGAATGTGGACATTTACTCGGATTACCAAAGCAAATGCTTTTATTAGGATCTACTGGAATTTGATAGTCCTTGCTTTCAAAATATACTAGAATGAGATTGTGGTAGACGATTTCATGAAGGACTGACTCCTGAAAGTAATATACAGTTTAAAAGCGAAACTTAAAACACCTAAAGTATACATCTTTTTTAGCCATTTTTCAAAACTCGGGGATACGTAGTAGTTTTTTTATTTAATTTATCTTACAATTTAAGTACACAAAGACACGAATTTATTAGTTTGCTCATGGAAATGGGCAGATTAAAAGTTTTCATCGACCTGGTCACAATATGGAAAAGTTTTATGTCACCATTCATTCATTCATTTATTCGTTCACGAGAAATATAGACTCTATATTGATAAGCCATTAAAAATTGGGAAATAATACTTACTACGGAAGGAAAAGTTCTTGCTGAAAATGCTGTTTAAATCAATGAATGTTTCGTTGTGCGAAAGACGGCTGACTTGAAATAGGCTAAATATTCCTGAATACGGGTTAGCTTTGCATCAGTTTTGTCCAGCCATTTTTCTACGGCTGTGTCGCTCTGAGATCCAATGACGACCAGGTCCCCTAATAGCTTCGGTCTATTCGGTTCTGGATTACAGGTTGAACAGTGCTATCAGGGGTTTATTAAAAATACGATTTAGACGCCGATCTCTTTACAGATTTACACGATGTTATTCAATAGAACCAGCAACCCATAGCATCAGACGGCACCGTGTGGCCATCTGACAGACCTATTTGCCGTCTTTTGAATTGGCCGCTTCCTAGGCTTTGGTTATACCTAGTAAAATTCAATGTCAGCGTCTTCAAAAAGAAGCACCTCTAGGACAAGCGCTACGAAAGTGTGCACATCAAGTTTTGCATAGTTAAATAAGAAAAACGAAAAACTTGCTCTGGTAAGTAAGTGAGCATCCTGCAATAATCACCTGTCTTTTCTGCGTCGTCAACTTCGTCCAAATCAAGTGGATGATATCTACGATAGCTAGGCTTGTCGGCAATTCTTCTAGTGATGTTTTGTGAATGCAAGTCACCATAGCTTTGGTTGCTCTTGATTCCTCTCTAAAAGTGGCAGCAGAAAAACCGGAAGTAATCAAAGCATATCCCAACTTTCTGCAGCTGACTTTAGAAAAAACCAAAGCCGTGAGATTCGTAGAAACTTGTGCTCAAGTGTTCAACCAGTTTATGCAAATGATGCTCGATTTAGTTTATTCAACTCGAAAAACAGACAGTTTAACAATTAAATATCAATTTCAGATCTAATGTGTTACTTATTATCAAGTGGCTTCTAGACTATAGTTTAGGAAACGCACGAAATAAGACGTTTCTTCTTTAAGGTATTGCCATGTGATCTAGGTTGCAACACAAGCATGCTGGGAACACCGTCAGACTATCCATCAGTACAGCTTTTCAGAAGATGAGCGATGAAAATTAATTTTTGCTCGAAATTGGCAACTATGGCCAAAAGCGGCAGGTTCCAGCTTCCGGAGTCACGAAAGCACGAAAGTCACTTCGAGCTCAATATCCATTTATAAAGTAAGCAGCTGAGCTCAACGACTTTTTCTTCTGGTCATAACGTTTTGGCCGGCTGTTTGTACAACTATTAATGGTTTATCATATATTTACCTTAGTCATCTAGTGCCCTGCTATGAATGCCATCTACCTGAGCTCTGATCGCTATTCACTCTGTTATCTTCTATTTTATTTGTCACTGGTACTGCAGTGTAATAGTATAGGCCCTACCTCAGTGGAATAATTCAGAGTATTGATGTTAGCAAGCGAAGGTCATACGTGGAACCGCTGAAGTATGGGGTACCTCAGGACCACGTGGTAGGTTCTTTCCACATTTTATAGTCTCCCTCTTGCCGATGTTATTGCCTGGTGCAACCTAGACTTTTACTTCAATGCAGATAACGCCCAGCTGTATCTTTACTTTGATCTCTCTCTCAGCCCTTAATCAAGCCATGTTCTCTCCACTCCCTTGATGCATATATTGCTGATATCCAGCCATGGATGGTAGCGAGTTTTCCTAAATTGAATACAGACAAAAAATGATTGGATAACGAAGAAAAGTGTAATTCAGAAATTGGAAAACTTAACTCTCAAAATCGGCTACCTTGAATCCGCACAAATTTAGATGTCCTGTTCCAAAGTGACTTTTCATTTGACAAACACATCTGCTTAAGAGTCGAGTCTGCTTACTTTCAGCTGCATAATTTCTACAAATCGAGCTTACTTAGGTTTCTGTATGCATCCTAATCGGTCCTGACATTTGTGACATCCCATCTTGACTCTTCTAACTCACTGCATGCTCGTCTACCTACCTAGTTTGGCCTAAGACGGCCTATTTTCAGCCGATGGACATTGCTAAAATTGAATCGTGAGCAGACAAGAAAATGACAGTGAAATTAGTCTCTGCCTGTGTGACGTCACTTTTGAATTACTAGAATTTCCATTATTCATGACTACCAGCCCGTGAGCTTAACAGTCAGCAACTGTTGCAAAACGCAACCACGCGGCTGGCTTCTCATCAACTGTGAAGCTAACGACTTCTGTCTGTACCCGCCTCCCTATCAGACATTATATACATTATATATATATATATATATATATATATATATCGGTAATTTACTCCTATACAAAAACTAGCTGATTTAGCAGCTTCATTCGTTTGGCGACAGAAAATTTATAACGGCTATCTCTACTGCTTGCAGGGGCAATAAGGACTCGTCCACTGCAGAATTCGATCCTACGACCTCGGTCCCGAGGTCTTGAATAGCAACCGCCTTACCTATTATGCCATCGCGGCAGAACCCTAAGACAACTTAATCCCTATTTAAGCGCTTTGCATACGTCACGGGGCTCCAGCGCCTGAACTCTGCTAGACAGCAGGTCCCCCGGGCGAGCACCTTAACCACTGGGCCAAACCAAAGACTGCCCATCAGACTTCCTCACTTCCATCACCCCCTGGTCTTGCTCCACCGTCGGCCTGCAGTAATCTTGCCTTAATTCTTTCATTCAATTAAAATATTTTAATGACCGGCCTTCACTTCGTACTTCTTAAAAGTCAGGAATTCGATATCGTCTTCTATCGCCACATGGAATTACTTTGGATCCTATTAGTCTCTGCTGAAGGCATGTCTGTCTCGCTCAGCTTTCCAGTCACAAGCTTTTCAGTTTGCTCCTGTGTGTAGTGGTGAGTTTTCACGTGTGCATGATTCAGTGTGTGTCACCATCCAGGATTCCGACGTACTGGTGGTCCCGAGTGTCGTCTTATGCGATTTTTTGCGGCAGTCCAAGTCTGATACTTATGCTCGCATATGCATATAAGACAATGCAGGTCATTTAACCTTGGTTATTGGTTATCAGTGGTAAAGTGAATACATAGACATCTAGTTCTCTTACCTGTCTCCGACCTGTCACCTTTGTTGCTACTATTATTTTCATTCAATTATGCATTTATCCGTGGTACTGTTGGCATCCAACCTATCGCTGTAATCCATTTAGAGTATTTTTACAGGTGGTTCTCATTTAAGTCGTCCAGCGGCCCCCCAAAAGAGCAGCACAGGATGCTGTAGTCGTCCTGGTAACAAGGGCTGCAGCATGAGTGACAAAGCAAAGGGGTGGGGGAGAAGCAGCACTGCCAGACACAGCTTCAGACCGAGACTTCGCCAATTAGCAGACGGGCTATGGTGCTCTTGGACTGCTTCTGTTCGGCATCCATTTCGTTCACGATAGCGACCATCTTCGCTTTCCTTTTGTCTTTTGCCCTCGGCTTGACGGCCTTCGGTGCTTCTAGGCAACTCGCTTTCCTGGCTTTCATTCTATCCCATTTGCCCCTAAGCAACGATAAACGTGCACACGCTCGAGTCTCAGAGCTGCAAACAGTGCACTGAATGCACAAATAATGGTGCAAGGTCTTGCTAGCCGAAAAGACGAAGTGGCAACCGCAGGCAGCAGAGCAGCTGCGACAAAAGTGGAAGCACCGGAAGTGACGCACCGGCGGGCCGTCGGCTTTTCATCGTCCTCCGAGTTAGAGGAGTTTCTCAAAAAGTAGTCATCCTCCTTTCCATTGCCCTTCTCCTTCTCCGCCGGCTGTCCAGCTGCAAGCAAAATGCTTGCAGTAGTAGTAGCAGGTCGCGAGAAACGTTCTGTCTCACTCCCGACTTGCGTCACAACATCCCATACTGCAACTTTCACACTTCAATTCACTTTCGGTCTGCACAGCAACTTTGCTTCAATCGGTAACTTTGAGAACTAAAGACATAGGCTAGGTGGTCGAACTGCTATGCAGTTCTTAAGAGCCGTAAAATAAAAGGCAATCCGCCCTCACCAACTGTAAATACCACTCAAATTCAGGCAACCTTATTAAGTCCAACCCTTTTCCAAGTGCAGCAGCTCCTTTGAGCTCTTCTTGAAGGACGAAAGGTAATTAAGAAACTCGTATTCACTGACTTATAGGCTAGTAAGAGATTGAGTTATGTAATGTAATGTATCTCCGTCAGTAACTCCACAAAGTCATAAAGACCATGGAGGTGTTACGCAGGAGAGTTTTGTATAGCTCACTCACAGCCTAAGCGGCTTTCGGTACGCATTCGGTAGCCAACAGACTTCGTCTCACGCAACAAAGAGAAAGTGGGAAGCATAGCAGAGTTAGGAGAGCAGTTGAGGTAGTGAGTAGCATAGAAGTAGCAGCTCAGGACCGCTGAAAAAGATGTGCCATAGTCGGCAGTTGGAGAGTAGATGTCGTTGTTAGTTGCGGGTACAAGGCCAATGTATTATCACAACTATTAATATATATTATGCTAGTGATAAAGGTCAGCACTATTCAGAGGCGCTATCTCCTTGAGGTGAGCGAATACTGTCCTTAGCAGGCCAGCCAGCCAGGCTTTTTGCTTGTGAGGCCATTGGTCGTCAAGCTAGCTCTTGTGCGTGCTGCTGGACGCAAGAACCAGGCATCCTACCCAAACGTCGACACTGTCATCACAGTCATCGGCCGCTGGTGCTGCTTCGACTAATTCCGAACAATGCAGGGCTTGCAACTGGGCGATATTTAACAAGACACATGACTCAGTGAGTTCCTCCGGCCAAAGGACCCGGGTTCAAGTATTGCCGAGATCTCCAAGGGATCGAATCTCTATCCAGATGGCTCCCAACTCGGTGCAAACAAAGCAATGACCAAGAGTTGATAGTAATGAAAAAATTGATGGACTGTTCGTAAAGCGCATTTACAGAACATAATCTTTATCTAGGTGCTTTACAGCCCCCTACAAAGGAATAAATACCCAGCAGTAAGCGACATTAATTGCTTCAGGCATGCAAAAGAAGACAAGTATCATACTTAAGCCAGCGTGTTAAAGCAAACATGAACAGTCATGGCCAGAAGTGAGTTTATAAAGCCTCTGGTCAGTCGTATGCAGAAAATCATGCACGTTAGAGATGCACAGTCCACAGTACCGAACTACCAGAGTTAGGTGCAAATGTCATTCCCGTATTAAAAAATGGGTCCAGACACAAGGAATGGTAAACACACACACTAACAATGATAATAATAATAATAATAACAGTAAATTTGATAAAGCACTCTCAGTGAACATAATGTCTTTCTAGGCGCTTTAAAATTTATGCAAAGGAAGTACGATCGAGTGATTCGTGGTAGCATGCTCAATAAGCAGCAACAATAACACGGTTAGAAGTGACATGCACATGGTCAGCATGCCAGTGTGGTTAGTGGCAGCATGCAGCAGTGTCTGCACGCATATGCTCATAAAGGACGAATCTTAGAGACTCACTAATTGCTGTCATAAATAGATGCAATTTAAGCTTCTTTAAAACGTGATCAAGTGAAAGAATGTCGTGATGCAACTAGGAAGTGAGTTCCAGGCTCTTGGGAACGAGAACTAAAGGCAGGGTCTCCAAAGGGTTTGAGGTTTGTACGAAGTACAGTTAAACAGTTAGATTCCGAAAAGCAGGTCGAACGATGCTTAACCTAGTGGGCAGTAGATCTAATAGCTAGGCTGGAGCCAAAAATTAAGGAAGCTGAAAGTGAGTGGCAAAGAGTTGAAGATGATGCCTTGCTCGGCTGGGAGCCAGTGCAGCTCGGCAAGAAGTGGTGTGACAACTATGATGTTTACGACAGACAAGCCTAGCTACATAGTTTTGCACCAGCTGTAAGCGCCTGAGTGACCAGGTCGGTATCCGGACAAGCAGTGAGTCACAGAAGTCAAGACGGGATGTCACACATGCATAGACTAGTTTAGATATGGTATTCTTGACTATACAAGACCAAATTTTAGCAAGGTTATTCAGCTGAAAATAGGCGTACTTGACAGTGAAGCTGATGTGGTCTTCCCATAAGTCACTTCGGAACATGACTCCTAGATCTCGTGCAGATTCAACAGGAGACATGCTGGCAGAGCCGATTTCGAGTGGCAGCCTTTCTAATTTCCGAATAACACTTGGTTTGACAATAAATAGTAAGTAGGTTGCATCTTTATTCAATTTAGGAAAATTTGCTGCCGTCTATGTGGGAATGTTATCGATATGAGTTACCAAAGGCAAGACTGTTTCAAAAATGCAAGAAACAACTTGAATGTGGTATTTTTTATGAACAGGGTAGAATTTTTGCAGTACTACGCAGCTGAAAGTTGGCCGAGTTGACTCTGAGGCGCTGATGTGGTCAGATTTCGTACAGATGCTACAGGAAATGGGCTGGCAAAGCTAGATTTTTTAGAAATAGGCTTTGCAATTGCTGCTTCACACTTGGTTTTCCAATAACAATAAAGTTGGTTTTATCTTCATTAAATTTAAGATGGTTTGATATCTGTCATAGGCAGATGTCAGCTATGCATACAGCAAGGCAGTTGAGGAAGTTTGACGTGCTTGAAGACCGTGAGGGATCAAAGCATAGGTTCAGCTGTGTGTTATGTGCATAGAAGTGAAAGCCTAGTTTTTCTGAATCACACTTGGTTTGCCCACAAATAGTAAGTAGGTTTCATCTTTATTCAATTTAAGAAAATTGATTGCAGTCCATGTGGAAATGTTATCAATACATGTAGATGGGGGATGAGAGAACTCAACATTCTCTAGTGCAGGGATCAAAGCAAAGATACAACTAAGTGTCAACTGCACAAAAGTGAAAGCTTAGGTTGCACTTGGCAATCACATCGGAAAGAGGGAGAGTGTAAACCGTGAAAATAATTGGACAAAGCAGAGAGTGATGAGGTACCCGATATTTCAGAGGTTCTTCGGATTATCTTCGTCCATTCACATTATTACTCCGGAGTCTCCCAGTGAGATAGGACCTGAGCTATTGCACCGCAGTGCCAGTGATGCCCAGGCTAGATGAGAGGCGCTGAAGAAGGACTTGGCGATCGACAGTACCTATAGCTGCCGTAAGATAAAGCAAAACAAGCAGAGCAACTCCACCTATGTCTGCACTCCTTAGTAGGTCGTTACACACCCGAAGCAGTGCTGACTCTGTGGAGTGAGTAGCTCTAAAACCAGACTGGAACTTACAAGCATCGTTTGAAGTGTCAACGTATGAAGTCAGCTGGTCTCAACTCGTTCCTGTGTCTTTCATATGGACGGTAGAGGAAAGGTTGGACAGATGTTGCTCTCAAGTTCTCTTGGTCTGGTATACGTTTCTTGAGTAGTGGCCTGACTAAAGCCTCATTGAAAGGTGTTGGGACATGACCTGAGGCTAATGACACTACTAGCTGGCTTCAACGAAAACTGAGGCTGAGAGTTCTTCTGGTGGTTCACAATGGCGCTACGGCACTCTGACTCTCATTTAGCTGCACATACTGGTATGGTGACAGCACCTCGTGAGGCTCTTGCTCGCAATGTTTGGGCTGTCATGCACACATGACGATATTGGCAGAATAGTACTGCCCCGTGGCTAAGGCGCTTGCCCCGAACATGGTCTGGCCCAGGTCAAGGGCTCTAACCTTCTTACGCAACGACAACAACTCTCCAACTGCCGACTATGGCACATCTTTTTCAGCGGTCCTGAACTGCTACTTCAATGCTACTCACTACCTCAGCTGCTCTCCTGACTCTGCTATGCTTCCCACTTTCTCTTTGTTGCGTGAGACGAAGTCTGTTGGCTACCAAATGCGTACCGAAAGCCGCTTAGGCTGTGAGTGTGGGCTATACAAAACTCCTGCGTAACACCCACATGGTCTCTATGACTTTGTGGAGTTACTGACGGAGATACATTACATTACATAGCCCCGTGGCATATGTGAAGCAGCTGAATAAAGCTCAAGTCCTCTTAAGGTGCTAGAAAAACGAATTAAGTTTTAACTGCAGAATCTCAATGCATGATTGCACAGTAGCTGCGACTCCTCTTTTACTTTCGCTCTCTCTCTCTCTCTCTCTCTCTCGCACCCTTGCTCGCATGCTCTCTCCTTCTTCCTTCCCTCATTCTCTTCCTTCCTCGAGCCTCAGTTCCTGTTATGCCAGACAAAATGCTTCATTTGCAGGATCTGCAATTTGCAATCTGAAATTTGCAGGATCTGAAATTTTCAGGATTTGCATTTGCATCATCCAGAGGTCACTAGGCACTCACAGAGTTTAGCGCTCTCTAATTTCCCTGCCGACGTCCTGTCCAGTCACCGCATGACTGTGCTAGAAGTCAACAGCAGTGCATACTTACCCGGCAGATTTTTCTCTGGTAACTCTACAGACAGTACACAGAGCTAGCTAAGGGATGAAACACCGAGAGCGAGACATATTGATACTAACAATAAGAAAAAGTCGTCCTCCTTGCAAATTAACAGAGCGAGATATCTTTCTGTGTGCTTTGTATCAGTAGGAAAGGAAGCATATCAATTAGCTAGTGTTGGCAAATGCAGTCTCAATGCTCACAAGCACAGGAAACTTCGCAGTGACTGAGAAAATGCTGAGCCTAGCCTGTCGGGTGCTGCAGGACGACGTGGGGCTATTTTAATGTCACGAGGGCAGAGGATGTCCATGAAACCTATCACAAAAGCACGGACGAGCTTTGCTGTGCCACACTTTTCTAAAAGAGCCCAGAGTTTTGTAATGCTATTTAGCTTATACTAGCTGCATTTGGTTTCATAATTTATACGGTCATTTAGTGAATGGTCACTTTTGAACATGTCATTAAGATTGCTTGCAAGTGCCACAGGAAATGTGCCTAGTGCATTTTGAGGAGCAGGCTCTCCACATTCTGAGTAGCAATAGGTTGTAGATGCACCAGCGGAAGACGCCGAGCCACCGGGTAAAAGATGGCGTGCCTACCCACCTTAGGCAGAGGTGGGCTGCCGTCTGATCTATTACCCCAAGTACATCATGACGGCAACCGCCATGCAGCTCGCAACCAAGCAGTGATTTGCAGTACCACAAAACCATTGCATTCAGCCAGTGGCATACACGATGAAAATGCTCATGCGTTTGCACGTGTATGCACAAGTGTTTACCAGATAATCAAAGTTTTTTCAGCTCGGGACAGCTGCCGTGTCACAGCACTGTGCAGCCCCTGGCGACCATCGGGTATGAAGTACTGATATCGCATTGGTTTAACTCACGTGATGTGGTCAAGTCTAGCTTCTATAGAAACGTTGTTAAATCACAGATGCACAATCCAAAAATGCTGATGTCGACAATAAACCATCTCCTCAGCCGCTCCCAGATTAGCTGCTTACCTGATGGTCCTCGTGATGATCTAGCCGATCGCTTCACTCAATTCTTTGTGCAGAAGATAGACAAGATCAGGGAATCCATCCCAGCGATCACAACTTCCCCACTAGAATGCTGTTTCCCGATTCCTGGCTGCACATCACTGTCTACATTTAAGCAGGTCACTAAAGATCTAGTCCTGAAGTTCGTATCTCAATCAAAGAAGACAACAAGTCCCTTGGACCCTATTCTCACTATCCTGCTCATACGTTGCATTGATCTGCTGCTGCCATGCATAACTAACATCATTAATACGTCATTAGCCTCAGGCCATGTCCCAGCACCTTAAAAAAATCTGTAGTCAGGCCACTTCTCAAGAAAGCAACACTGAACCAAGGCAACATAAGCGACTACCGCCCAGTCGCCCTTCTACCGTTCCTATCAAAGACACTGGAACAGGTGGTGGCAGACCAGCTGTACTCGTATATCGAAACCTCACACCTTGCCAGTAACTTCCAGTCTGGCTTTAGAGCTAATCACTCCACAGAGTCAGCATTGCTAGGGTATACAACGATCTACTTAGGAATGCAGACATGGGTAGAGTGTTACTGCTTGTTTTGCTCAATCTTTCGGCAGCTTTTGATACCACCGATCACAAAGTTCTTCTAGAGCGCCTCTCATCTCGCCTGTCAACCACTGGCACTGCTCTGCATTGGTTCAGGTCCAATCTCAGTGGGAGCCTCCGGAGTATTGACTTGAATGGACAAAGATCATCTGAGGTACCTCTGAAAAATTGGGTTCCTCAGGGCTCCGTGCTAGGTCTGGTTCCTTCGACGGTTTATGCTCTCCCTCTTGCTTATGTGATTGCCGAGCACAATCTAGGCTTCCACTTCTATGCGGATGACACTCAGTTGTACCTTTGCTTTGATCTCTCTCAGCCTTCGAGCACCTCTAATTCTCTCAACTCACTTGCTGCGTGTATTCATGAGATCCGCACAAGGATGACAGCAAATTTTCTAAAACTAAACGATGATAAAACTAACTTACTAGTTATGGGAAAACCAAGTGTGATTCACAAATTGGAAAGGCTGGCGCTCAAAATTGGCTCTGCCATCAAATCTCCTTTTGAATCAGTTCGAAATATTTTATAATAATACTAATAATAATGATAGCTGATTTAAAAGCTTCTTTTTGTGTAGCGACAGAATAGCCTTCACGGCTATCATCACTGCTTGCCGTGGCGATGAAGGATCACCCACTACAGGATTTGAACCCAAGATGCAAAGCAACCGCCTTCCCAAGGGGGCCATTACGGCTCATCAAATCTAGGTGTCATTATTCAAAGCGACCTCTCGTTAGACGACCATATCAGCTCCACAGTCAAATCTGCCTATTTTCAGCTTCATAACATTGCTAAAATTCGGGCTTGTTCAGATAAGGATACCAAGTCCAAATTGGTTCATGCATTCGTAACATCCTGTCTCGACTCCTGCAACTCACTGCTTACTGGCCTAACAGCTTGTGTGATCAGGCGATTGCAGCTGGTGCAAATCCCTGCAGCTAGGCTTGTCTGTCGTAAGCGTCCCAGTTGCTACATTACACCACTTCTCGCCGACCTGCACTGGCTACCAGTCAAGCAACGGATCGACTTCAAGGTTTTGTCGCTTCCTTTTAGGTCACTTCATTCTTTGGCTGCAGACTATCTCTCAGATATACCCCCTTCAGGTCAAGCATAGTACCACATGCATTTTGGAATCCAACAGTCTACAAATACCTTGTACAAACCTCAAATCCTTTCGAGACCGTACATTTAGTTCGTATGCTCCCAAAGCCTGGAACTCCCTCCCGACTTGCGTCAGAACATCCCCTCACCTGACCACATTTAAAAAGAACTTGAAACACACCTATTTAGGACAGCATTTAGTGGGTCTTTGTGATTCGTCTTTCATATGCTTATGCATGCTGACACTGTGCGTGCTGCCACTAACCACATTTGCATAATGACCCTGTGCATGTCACCCCTAACCCTGTTATTCACTTTGTTTGCTTATCAAGCATGATATTACTCACCTTTCAATTGCATTTCCCTTTGCAGCAAATGTAAAGCGCCTATAGAGAGATTGCGTTCTCTGAGGGCACTTCATCAAGTGCATTATTATTATCATTATTATGAGGGCAATGAGTCAGGTGGGACCCTAAAATTGGGCGCTCACTCTTGAATATCGCAAACAACTGAGCAGCTATCTAGTGCATGCGGCAAATGCAGGAAGCCAGTCTAGATGACCGGATACCATGACTGGACATCTCGGCATATAGCAACAGCTGCCTATGTCGCCCTGAGTGAGTAGTGTCACGTGTCTGCCGTGATATCAAGCAGCCGCCATGCGACAGTCAGAAACTACTCCATCCTGCCGGACTGCTGTGCTGCACTGCAACAGCTGGCTGAATAGCTCTTAAGCGTTGGAGAAGAATTAGACAACCGGTAGTGGCGGTTGATGCAGCATTAGTCGCAGAGGTGTTGGACAAGATAGCTCTAGATGACTGCTGTAAGAGCCTTACCGGAAGCTGTAATCATCTTACGATCGATTCCTGTACTGTAACTCTTGCTCGAAGTCAGCAATTGAGACGATTCAACTGGCTGTAAAGAAAAAAGCAAGCTGCAAATTCTATTTGTGCATTAAAGAAGTGGCCTTTTACAATTCAGGGTAATGGAATGGTCTCGGGCTTGGCAGAAAGATAGTCTTTATTGATCTGGATATATATATATATATATATATATATATATATATATATATATATATATATATATATATATATATATATATATATATATATATATATTGTGGTTGTTATTCCAAATTATAACCGACGATGTTCAGGTTTTACCCCGAACATTTAGACCCATTTGGGCATGTGGGATGTCATGCTGTGACCTCTGATTTTCTGGGCCGGTAAGCCTCTCTGCATTACCAAACCGCAATTTATCTGCCATAGAAGCCATAGGCGTTGCACAAATATACCCTTTAATCTACTTTATTGATAATATTGTTTCGGTTTAACTGAACAATTTCGTACAATTTGCTCGTTCTTACTCAATAATGACAATAAGAATAATAAATTTGATTCAGTGACCTCTGGGAACTCAATCTCTTTATAAGCACTTTACATTGGCTGCAATGGAAGCAAGAGCCATCGAATTGTTAATGGTAGCACGCTTTATGAACACGAGCATAAATGGTTAAGGGTAACATGCACAGGGTCACCATGCAAATATGGTTAGTGGCAGCATGCACAGTGTCAGCATGCATAAGCATTTAAAAAACGAATCGCATGCACCCACCAAATCCTTTCATAAATAGAAAATTTCAAAATAAATATAAAAATTTCATAAATACATTTTAGCTTATTTTAAAATGCGATTAAGTCAATTCATGTCGCTACTTAACTCGGTAGTGAGTTTCAGGCTTCGGGAGCATGCGAACTGAAGGAATAGTCTCCAAAAGATTGAAGGTTTGCATGAGGAAACGGTACAAGATTAAATTCCAAAAAGCAGATGGTGCCATGCTTAGCCTGGTGGATGAATAGGTCAGAAAGGTAGCCTGAAGCCAAAATATAAAGGAGCCTACAAGTGAGTTAAGGAACCTTGAAGTTAATCATTTACTAGACGAAACCAGTGCAGATCACATAGAAGTGGTGTGATGTGGCAACTTCAAAGCTCAAGACAGGCAAATGTAGCTGCAGTTTTGCACCGGCTGTAATCGCCAGATTGCACGGGCCAGTAGAAAAACAAGCAACGAGTAACATAAGTCAATACTGCATGTAAAAAATTCATGGAGTGGTTATATATTACTTTTATCCAGTAGTTATGTTAGTAATTTATATCTGGCGTCCCTGTCTAACGAGGTCGAATTTTAGCAGTTTTAAGTAGCTGGAAATAAGCACGCTTTACAGGGGAGCTGATGTGGTGGTCTAATAAAAGGTCTCTGTTAAATAGGACGCCTAGATTTATGGCAGATTCAACAGGACGTATGCTAGTAGGGTCAGGTTCGAGCCTTAACCTTTCCGATTTCTGAATCACACTTAGTTTGCACATTAACAAGTAAGTTGGTTTTATGATCATTCAATTCAAGAAAGATTGCTAAAATGCGTGTACATACGTCATGAATACATGCAGCAAAGAGAGCTGACAGACTATGACGTGCTGGAGGCATGGGAGGGTTTAAAAATGAATGTCAGCTGCATAGAAGTGGAAGCTAAGATTGTGCCTGGCAATCACCTGAGGTAGAGGGAGAGTGAAAATAATAACAATGATAATGATAACACGCTCGATAAAGCGCCCTCAGAGAACTCAATCTCTTTCTAGGTGCTTTAAATTAGCTGCAAAGGAAACGCGATCGAATGTTGAGAGGCATAATGCTTAATAAACCGCATGAATAACTTGGTTAGGGATGAGCAGGTGGGTCGATAAATTTAGTAAAGTCTTTACATTTAGCCATATCAGGAAATGCTGTGATTTCAGTCTGAAATGAGCTCGATGTTACCAGAGCAGAGGAACTGAAGCCGCTCTGAGCACGGCCTCCAAACTTTTAGCGGTTGGTTAGAAGCTCAGCTAAACGACTTGACCCGGAAGCTCTTCAATTACAGACTATAAGTAGCTGACTGCTGGTCGGAGGGGCCTTAGGGCAAGCCAAAGAAACTTTGCCACGGTGGCAGGCTGAAACTGTGGGATCGGACCACCATCAGTTGCAGCCTTCTATGGATGGCCTCCAAATATTTAGCGGTTGGTTGACTGTTCGGCTAAACGACTTGACAAGGAAGTTCTTCGATTACAGCCAACAAGTAGCTGACTGCAGGTCGGAGGGGCCTTAGGGCAAGCCGAGCTGCTTTGGTCCAATGGTTTGGGTGCTCGCCCTGACTAAGGTCTCTCCGAGGTCGTGGGCGCGAGCCCCTAGGCAAATGTGACGCACCTGAATAGAGATTAAGTTATCCTAAGGCGCTATACAAATGAATTCTATTTAATTATTTATATTTAAGCCGACGAAACGTTCCCACAGTGGCAGGCTAAAACTTAATGACCGGACCACTATCAGCCTCAGCCTTCAATGAGTGGCCAGCTGATTAAAGGTCAAAACCAAGCCGGTGAAAGCCTCTTTGGTCCGGGACCTGAGTAGTCAGTGGCAGACTTCGATGAGCTCGGGATGGATAGATTTCTCGGGATCCACCGGGGACGCAACAGCTGGCTACCTCTAGTTACCAGTTATTAGTCGGCTAGACAGCATAACAGCCAAGCCCTGCTAGGGCAGGCTGAGGAAACCATCTGACAGTCGAAAGCCTACAGCCTGCCATCTGATGAAGCCAGCATAATCCTGCCGCTGAGCAAGAGAAGACACGGTTTCCATTTCATGTTCCAGCTCTCCCTCAGTCTTGATCAGATCCAACTGGCAGCTAGTGCCCCGAATACGTTAGCAGATGTAACAAGCGGCCAGCGAAGAACTGCACCCCAGGATGGGGGCAGGCTGCAACAGGAAGAGGAATGGAAGGTCACTCTTTGGGGGCAGAGGAGTGCTTGGAGAGTAAGGGGACCAGAATTGGGCAATTCAATCTGGGAGTCTAGCCCGTGTCAGCTACTGATAGTGGCAAGCCAAACAAGGCCTACAGACTTGACAGTAGAGAGGCGACCGGTAATATTTAGCACGGTAGAAATTCCTGAAAAGCCACAAAGGGAGGCTAGCGTGACCGAGTATAAATAATTCACTTTTACAATTTCTTTGTGTAGCGCCCTAAGGGAACTTAACCTTTATTGAGGCGTTTCGCATACACTCCAGGGCTCAAGCCCAATACCTTGGCCATGCAGACATATTTGTCACAAGCACAGACAAACAGCAGAGCTCATGCTTACCTCATCCATCGCAGAAGCTGAGGCCATGGCTCGGTGCCGGCAGGGCTAGACTTTCGCAGACTAGTAGCCTTCCGTATGGCCAGAAAACTGATACGACAGCTTGGTCCTGGAAAAGGTGCAAACAACTCTATCAACTGCGAAAATCGATCAGCTCGCTGCAGCTCATTGCATTGTTTGGCCCAGAGGGAGCTGTCTCTTTAGGCTAAATTCTCCCGGCTCTTTGCCGATGGCCATCTGGCCCTGCTTGTACAGATTTAGTTATGGACGGGCAGCTTGCTGGCTTATGGTCAGCTTCCTACGGATGCTCAATGCTCAAGCTCCAGTTCCGGGTACGCAGCATAGCGAGCACACGGAAAATGCGTCGACGATGCCACCTTCTGGATTGAGTTTATGCTGGGGAGGTAGAAGCGTATCGTTAAAAGCCGTCCGGTAGCTGATGCACGCCCCATAGCTGATAAGGAAAGCTGTCTACCACTTTGTACGTCGTGCGGTGCGAAACACATCCTTCCGATCTGAAGGAATCAGGCATAGAGACAAACAGTCCAAGCAGCAAGGCCACTGGGCCGCAATGCAACGACGGGGGAGCGTTAAATATGGGCAATATGCTAACAATTAAGTTGCCAGTGGAACGGAACTCGTACTTTATGACCCAGGTCGTCTGTTGAGGTCGTTATAATACCAGGTTGTCGGGATTCGAGTTATGCCACCGCTAACAAATGATTGCTGGCAGCAGACTTGGTGAGAGCCTCTCCGGGTTCTATAGCTGCTACGTAAGCTCAGAGGACATTTTCAGCATTCCCGTGCAGGATTGAGAGAAAGAGCAGGGTGGGGCTTCAGCAGGCAGGTCGTCTAAGCACCACCTGTCAATATTTGTCAATATTCTATACCAGCAGCTGCAGGATCGGCCTTTTTTAACCGCTCATTTGGTCGGATTTTGAATGCTCAGCCTGTGGAGGAAAAAGACATAGAGCAGGCATCACAATTATAATAATAATAAGTAACTTGTAAAGCGCCCTAAGAGAGCTATACAATAAATTACTATATAATTTGTCAGCCTCGCTTATGTAGCTTAATAAACAGCCTTAACGGCTATCATCATTGCTTGCAGTGGGCAATCAAGATGGCCCACAAAAGAATTCGAGCCTACGACTGGATTAGAGTGCTGGATGTGGGCAGGACTAAGTCGGCCGTCAAATCTTGCATTGGCAGGACTAAGTCTGACTTGTAAACGTCCTAACTAGCTGGAAAGTCTGCGTCGGTCAGGAGGAAAGTCTGCCGTGTAAACGCAGTTAACCCCAACCTCCATACCCCTTCAGCCCCATCTGCAGCAGTGTGGGGGCTGAGGATGAAACTAATAGCCCCGCCCCCCCTCTGGTCTCAGCCAATCCACGGCTACAGGATGTCACTAATACTCTTCATCAGTCCGATCGAGATAACGCAGTATACAACAAGGGGAACTTTGCAACTATAAAAGTGCACAGGTTGTGAGGACTAGGCTTTTACACATAGGAAAGCTTAAAGGTTATTAAATCGACTATCTGTATTTACATGCCATCAGGACCAACTCTGGTAAAATTATTCTATTAGTGTAGGTCCAAGTCAGCTGCGGCGAGAACTCAGAATGCACAGTCATTTGTGTGGGTAAAAATACGTGTCGGTGTATGCAAAGTACAAAGCCGTATCCGTGCACGCTAGACAGCCTTCAGTTGACAGCACACAAGCTGCTTCCTAGAGCGAACGATTCACAAGCAGCATGTTCAGTTTTGCACAGCGTCGGCACAGACTAGCCACTAGCAACTGATTTGCTCGACTCATTATATGTATTCTGTAAGAAAAATTATGTACAGCCCTATATAAACACAAAAAATCTCACACACGCACCCATACCCCGACTCACACATATACACACACACACACGCGGGCGCGCGCGCACACACACACACACACACACACACACACACACACACACACATGCGCACACACACGCAAAAACACAAATAAACACACATATACATATGTTATATATATCTATATATAATTTGATTTTATAAGTTAATACATATATATATATATCATATAAAATTTGCCTGGCTCAGCTTTGGGAAAGCATGTGAGGATCTAAGCAACCCTTGGCAGTTTGATGGCTTGCCTGATAGTCAGGAAGGAGAAGCAAGAAGGCAGGAAAAGGGGCGGCTACACATTTCGATACAAATAATAGAAGAGGGTGGGTAAAGACTTCTGGCACGTAAGCAGTGGCGTGATAGCTGTCGTTTATCTGCTACTTACTGCCTCCTAGCTTCGTCCTCATGGCTAGCAGGCCAGCCAAAAGACTGCCAAGGATTGCTAAGTTTCTCACACTCATACCTTGCGACGAGCCAGGCAGATCCACGTTTATTTAACTTGTGGGGCATAAGGACATGCCCATCTGGCAATCGGTCTTCTCCTTAAATTCGGTTGATGTAGCGGAGGCCTGACATTTTGTCTTAGTCACAAGTGAGAAACACGTGTCGCGTCACGTCAGCGGACTCCACGATTTGCAGCCTACACTAGCCTGATCCATGTAAAATACTACCGTATAACAGATGAAATTTCTATTACGGACCAAGCCAAAAAAAAGACTAGAGACTCAAGCGACACTCAGGATAAACTCGGGTTTTAACTACCGCAGTCAACTCACACCATACCAGCCACCCTGCACTGGCTCAACTGGACCTGATTTCTCTCAAACTCAGCACTGAATCATTAAGCAGTGACCCGCCGAGCTGACCTCTATTCCTCGACAGCCTCCAATCGGCCGAGATCGGGAACGACTACTCTGCATTATGTCTCTGCTTTGCTTCAAGTTTTTGAAATAGCTATGAAATGTTGACGACATCGAGAAATGGACCTCAAAGTGGTTTGAATATCCTTTGGCTACGAGATGGACAAACCAGCGACCGTGAGAAAGCCCGCAGGTCGTCTGCACTTTGTATCTCTGTATCTGTCTCTGTCTGTCCCTCTTTCGCTCTGTCGCTCCACTTGCTTTCTCCACTCTACCTCTTTTTCTCCACTCTCTCTATCTATCCTCTATCAATCGACTATCTCTCTCTATCTATCGACTATCTCTCTCTATCTATCGACTATCTCTCTCTATCTATACTATCAATCTTCACTTTCTCTCTCTTCACTCTCACTCTCTCTCACACTTACTTAATCTCTCCTCTCTCTCTCTCTCTTTCATTCTTTCTTTCTTTCCCAACTCTCTCTGTACTCTTTCTTTCACTCCATTTTCTCTCTACTCTTTCTCGTTCTACTCTTTCTCCACACTATCTCTCTCCAAACGATCTCTCCATCTCTCTCTCTTTTATCCTCTTTCTCTATCTCTCCACACTCTTTCTCCACTCTCTCCACTAACTCCACACTGTCTCCACACACTCCCTCTATCTCCTTTTTCTATCTACTCTCGCTCTCTCTCTTTCTCTCTCTCTCTCTCTCTCCTCTCTCTCTCTCTCTCTCTCGCTCTCTCTCTCTCTCTCTATCCAGGCTCGGTCTCTCAGTCTCTCTGTTTCTCTTTCGTTTTGTCTCTTTGTCTCTCTGTCGCTCTGTGTCTCTGTTTCTTTCTCCGTTGTGTGGCTCGATTACCCTGCATATCTGAAACACGGCACGGATAGTGTCAAGCTAATGAACCTTATTAGACGTGGTATCGTGTCTAAATAAGCAGAAATTTAGCAACTTCACGTAACTGAATGCAGGCACAAGTGATTGTGGAGCTGATGTGGTGGTCTAATGAAAGGTCCCTGTGGAGCATGGCACATAGATTTCGCGAAGGTTCAACCGAAATTTACTGGAATCCATGTGCAGATGTCATCAATACATGCAGCAAGGGACCTGAGAGAATTCGACGAGCTGGAGGGCTTGGAGGTAATCCAAGCAAAGGTAAAAATGAGTGAAACCTGTATAGAAGTGAAAGCCTATATTATGCCTTGCGATCGCATTGGCAAGAGGGAGAGTATAAACCGTGAACAGAACGGGACCAAGCGTACATCCCGAAAGTACCCCATATTTCAGAGATTCCTTGGATGATCCTCGTCCATTCATATCAATACTCCGGAGCCTCCTTTTGAGATATGACCTGAACCATCGTCCTGCAGTGCCAACGATGCCCAGGCGAGATGAGAGGCGCTCAAGAAGGACTCGGTGATCCATAGTATCAATAGCTGCCGTAAGATCGAGCCAAACAAGCCGAGATACTCTACCTGAGTCTGCATTCCCATGTAAGTCTTTGTACACCCGAAGCAACGCTGACTCTGTAGAGTGCTTGCAACACCGAAGGAGCGGTGGAGGAGGCGTAACCTGCCGCTTATCAAGCTTGGTGCAGCCAAGCGCAGAATGATGCCGTTTGATGAGCCTCTGCTTGCAATAAGCAGGCCGCCAGGAAATGAGCATTTCTGACACTAAACTACTAATGCTAACTACAGGATCGCGAGTTCATGGCGTTAATTGTAAATGGAAGCACACCGTTAGGAGATGTTACTGAGTGCTCTATTCGCAAGCGCTCAATGTCGCTAAGCTCCGAGCTCAGTTTTATCTTCCCGCTCCTCCCAAAGGAACAGCAACATCGAGCGAATTGTTGCAGGGCGGAGGAGCGAATACGTCCCCCCTCCGCACTTTGGCTACCTACATCTTCAAAGGGAAACTACCCGAATAGACGGAGGTGCCCGAACAACGGGAGCCTAAGTCCTGACTGGAGAACAAGGGCTGCCCTTCCACCACTAGGGCGGAGAAATCTCAACCTTCGCAAAAAAGAAGGCACACTAAGGCGGGGGGGGGGGGGCACTTCACTAACAAAGAAATACGTCCGAGCTGCACCAAACTACTTTCAGTTTGCAGCGGCTATTTCCTGCGCCTGGACCCCGAATGCGTACCCACACAAAACTCGAACACAAAATGAGCCACGGGCACTGTACAACCGCATTCGTCCGCCGAACTTTCCCCTTGCTGCCTTAATCTGTCCCACTAATCACCGGGAACCGTTCGCCTTCGAAGCAAACGAGTTCCACAATCACCAGCCTCGGGGTCGAAGCGAAGTCAAAGGCGAAGAAGGAGCCCTGAGCGAGCATCACTCCACTCTTAAATAACTAGCCGACGCAATGGAGCCAAAGCTTAGTAGTATGTGGCCCCGCGCCCTGCTGGCCATTACGGCCATACGGACTTTCTCCAGGCCGAATGAGCAACCCGTTAAGCTGGAATGCCGAAAAGGTTCCAGGCCATTCTTTTGGACAGACTTACGTCAGAGGTTGACAGGCCAGCCAGCATCAATCAGCCGGTTCTGAGAATAGCCGACAAATTCTACAGGTATGTGCGATCAGGCGATTGCAGCTGGTGCAAAACTCCACAGCTAGGCTTATCTTTCGTGAGCGTCACAGTTGCCACGTTACACCAATTCTCGCCGACCTGCACTGGCTATCAGTCAAGCAACGGATTGACTTCAAGGTTTTGTTGCTCACTTTTAGGTCCCTTCATTCTTTGGCTCCAGCCTATCTCTCAGATCTACTCCTCCACCAGGCCACGCATCGTACCACAGGCTTTTTGAAATCCAAAAGTCTACAAATACCTCGTACAAACCTCAAATCCATTGGAGACCCTGCATTTAGTTCGTATGCTCCCAAAGCCTGGAACCCCATTCCGACTTGCGTCAGAATATCCCCTGACTTGACCACATTTAAAAAGAACTTAAAACACACCTATTTAGGACATTATTTAGTGGGTCCCTGTGATTCGTCTTTCATGTGCTTATGGGTGCTGACACTGTGCATGCTGCCACTAGCCACATTTGTATGCTGACCCTGGGCATGTGACCCCTAACCATGTTATTCATTTTGCTTGCTTATCAAGCATGATATCATTCACCATTCGATTGCATTTCCTTTGCAACAAATGTAAAGCGCCTAGAAAGAGATCGAGTTCTCTGAGGGCACTTTATCAAGTGCATTATAATTATTATAATTCTAAATGCCGAATCGCCACGTCTGGTCTCAGAGATTCCGGGATCGTTTCCAAGCTCTGACTATCTCATCACACCGGTGTTTCCCTCTCACTGGTTCACTGCTCTAGGGCAACGGTGCCTTTCCTCGCCGAACAGTGCTGTTGCATCCTAAATTTGAGCCAAGGCTGGTGCTTCATTACAAATCTATCAACCAAGGCACGATTCTACCTCGGATCTGGCCCTCTTAACTACTGAAGCTGCTAAGCCCACACAAGCACAAACGTCGGCAGCACTTGCTAGTAATTACCGCTAACCTTACGTCGTCGAACGTGCCAGTGTTTTATTGGGCGGCGCGCACGAAATAACAGAAAATCCGGTATCTTTCTCGACTTTCAGCTTTCGCTTTTCCGGAGAAATAAAGCTGAGCGTCCCTCGTCCAGGCACTAGCAGGCGCTGAAGCTGTGAAGGCTCTGTGTGTCTATGTGTGGGCTCTATCTGAAGGTCGGAGCTGGTCGCTCATGCAGGAGCGATCACGCTCCTCTCC